>JAHHFK020002115.1:0-207866 GCA_024533555.2 Aedes koreicus
AAGGTCGGTATCGAGTTCAAAAGAAATTTCTTTTTCTATCTCAATCCCATGTTAAATTCCGTTTACTGAAACGGAAAAGTAAAGAATCGGAAAGAAATTTCTGCAGCAGTATCCACCTGAAAAGAACGAAAAATAAAAATGGAATTTGTAAGGTTCCCACGCAAACTAATGGGTGCTGTCAATTTTACTTTCGGAAAAATATTCCGCTCGATTATTCCGTAAGTGAAAGTGACGTTTTGTTCCATGCAGATCAATTTTCAAAATTCCGCTTGGTAATATTGAACCAAATTCCATAACCTCTTTTACTTTTTAAGTCGATACTGGCCTTAATGACAAAACTTAGAGATGGGAGTATATTGATACAATTGTCATAACGATCGAAAATAATATGGGACCAGCAATAAATATTTTTCGTTTCATACGTTAAACAGAGTATCGGAAAAGTACGCTGAATTTAACATCTAATGTATTTAAATACCTCATATACAGTGTGTTAGGTTTCTTAGTGCAAATATTTTCAGGAACGATAGGAAAAAAATGTTTTTTGATTTTTAATTTGAAAATAATTTTTTATTTCCTAAGTAATTAGTAGTTTACTAATCTCTCTTCTCATTTTCTAGTTACAGGTATTCCACTAAAATGCTCACACTCACCAGGATATGTACCTCATATATATTTAATATGGTTTCCAATACAAGGTTTTAAAACACTGGCTACATTGAGCAGTTATAATATGTTATAAGCCTATCTTGATGACGAATTTCTTGTTGAAATTATTGGACAACCGTTATTAAATGTTATAACTCTGTAGTCTGAACAAGGCATAAGGCTTGCCTTATGGCCGAAAGCTTTAAGGTTCGAGTAGTACTTTTAATTGGAATTGAAATTGAAAAATGTTTTGTCATCATGGCGCTTGGTCGTCATTTCAAATTATGTGCTGAGAATATTTGCCTTATCTTGAAAAAAAAAAAAAAAAATGCACGCAAATTGATTGCCATTTTAAACATGTGAATTAAATTTATAAATTTGTTCGTAGTTCCTGTAAAAGACATACAGAAGCTGAAACGGTTATATTCCTATCCTCAGCGTACAACTTTGAGCTCTGTGGAACCTGCGTATCTGTTTACCCAGATAAAACCATAACTGGTTAGAAAATGCGAATAAAAGGCTCCGTTCCTCGATAGTTCATCTAGAAGAGGAGATTAAACACCGAACCCAAACATCCTCTTTTTATCGAGTGAATCCTCCGTTGGTTGATATCGAAACATTGAAATCGCATTTTCGAATGATAGATGCAGGCGGAGGACGATTTTGTAGAAACCAGATGAGTATCCTTCTAATGTTGAACAACATAATAATACGCGAAGTGAATTGACCTCCGGTTCAAATTCGAATGCACGCTGTATGAAATATCGTCATCCCAAAGTGGAATGCGTAGTGCATTGGTAAACCCCTATAACGCAAATCATTTAAAATGAAGATGACAAACATTCCATTTTACATATTTCGGTAAAAACCCATCATTCACCATCAGAACTGCTACCATCACGAATAAAGGATCGATACCGACTTGCTTTCTACGGAGTCACGGAAAAATATTTCCTGACTTCTTCAATTCTTGTGCTCCCGTTGCAATCTTTGCTCAACGGTCGGGGAAGTGTAATATGAAATAAATTTATGTCGTTTAATTGTTTCAAATTATTCATAAATCGCTAATGATCTACACAGTTTCTCATCATCCGAAACGATCAACGGCTGATCGATGACGTCAAGCAGCAACTTCAAGATGAAGAGCTTGGGACCGGGGGAGCATATTCAGGGCTTGAAGGTGCGTGAGCTGAAATCAATCCAACTGGAACACGTCGCTTTCAACCTTCAAGCTGCGGACATCCTAAAATAGGCGTTGCCTGTTTCAAAACTATTTGAAGACAGGAAGTTATTAGGACTTAAATAAAGTTTCGTTTGAATGTTAGCGAGATGTTAGGGATGTTAGCGTAGTAAGTATTGACTTCTATATGTTAAATAAAATCATTCTCTGCTGAGAATCTAGACCGACTAGATGTATTTTTTCTATCATGTGCATCACAGGAGGACTCGCGACTACAGGGAAGGAAGAAAACCATTGACTTTGTGTTTGATATGGTCTAAACGAAGAAGTACTACCAACAATCAATATGTAACTAGCGATTTGAAATTGGTTCACTGTTGTAGAACCCCTAGGTCCGAAGTATAACTTGCAGTCTGCACCTTGACATACACTCTTGCGCTTTTCAGTACTTTTCGGAACTAGTATCTTTGGCTTTGTTTTGATGCGCTATGTTATTTTGACAGAATATTTGAGGGTGTGTTGGTGAGATTTACGTTATTAGGGGTGAATCATTAAGCTTTGGACCGTTGTGCTAGTACTTCCTGAGCCAAACAACATATTCATTTTTTTTCCTGACTATCTAGCCGCTAGTACTACCCCGAAAGACCAAACATTCGTTCTCTGTACCAGATTGGATACGCCCCCACTAAAGGAGTTGATATAAGTACCTGAGCATTCTACTCAAGAATGCTGTTGTCATCTAGATTACCACCTTGCGATACATCTCCCGATTCATGGTTTGGAGAAGGTTCTTTTTGACGAGATTGTGCCTCCGTGTACTGTCTATATTCCTTAAGGTTTTTAAGTTCCCGATCCCATTCTGACAGTTCACGTTGACGTCATTCGTTGAGTATATGTTGCTCCTGTTCTTGACGATATAGCTGCTCTTCCATGATCTTCAACTCACGTTGTATTTCCTCGTTGATTCGAATCTGTTCCTGAATTCATTCGGGTAACTCACACTGATGTTGTTCGTTGAGTATACGTTGTTCACAATCCTGACGACAAAACTGCTCTTCCAAGTCGCCGATCTCACGTTTGCTCGTTGAGGCTGCTCTGCTTATATTCCCGTCGTTGCAGTTCCTTTTCCTGCTCACTTTGCTTCTGAAGGTCTGCATTTTGCTGTATTTTCAGCCGATTCAGCTCCACGCCCAATTCTTATTCACATTTCCGACGAATATTGCATTGTCATTGCTCAGAGGTTGGTTGATTTTGGAACAGCTTTGAACGAGTGCCTGTACTCGACTTGGTTACTAATAATCCATTCAATAGTATGTTCAAAGGGCCAATGTCAATGAATGGTACTATTTATGTGATTGAATTTCCACCAAAAACTCCACCGCTAGAATCTGATTGTTTCTCTGCTATGCTTTTCATCGTGCGAGTTATCGATTGCAATCCGGAGCGGTAGCGCCTTGAACGGTTTTAATCGGTACAGGTGTTGAAGACGCAAGAACCTCAGTGGCTATTTTTGGATTTGTCCCTAACTCCTGTTCAGCATCGTTCACTTAGATTTCCGGAGATTGCTCTAGAGAACTAGTCTGCTCAGTCATCGTATTAACACCGATAATCCAGTTCTGCACAACGCTGTTGTTATCTTGTCAAGTTTGTTGACTCCAGTGGCTGCTAAATGTCCAGGATCTTTCCTGTTCGTCTTGCTTTTCAGAAATTAATTCAGTAAGACCAACAGTAAAACATGAGACATCACACAAATGAAGTCTCAACGTCAACCGCCTGAACCATGAACCAACATCCCTAATAAACATGTACCGTATAGGAACGATATTATAGATGGTATGACCATACCACTTACAGTTGGGATGATACCCCGAATTGGTGGTTAGGCACTTATTATGGTTGTTGTTTATGCGGGATTTCTTCGACACCTTGAGAGTTATACAGGGTGCGGCAGAAAATAATGCGAAAATGTTTAAACTTGAGTATTGGGTTAATTCGTGTAGCTAGTGACTAATTTCTGTCGAAAGTGTATTTGTTTATGTTTTCTTTCAAGTGCTGCATCCAAACATTCTTCAACATGTTCGCGAAAGAAGTGATCACCAGTTTGTTGCTCGCCCAGAAGAAGCCGAAAGAGATTGCCAAGGTGGTAGGGTGCCATTTGGCAACAGTTTACCGCATAAAAAAGTCCCTGCAGGATGGTCCTAAACAGCGGAAGCCGGAAACGTGATCGGTCCGTGCAAAAATTGCTCGCATCCCGGTGCGTTCCATAGGAAAACTTGCAAAGGAAGCCAATATTTCGGAGAAATCGGCGGAGAATATAAAGAAGACCTGCATGCATCTTCCAGAGCCAGAGTGAAACGCCACTTGATTACGGACCGGGTCAAGGAAATACGAGTGACTCGTTCCAAGAGATTGCTTTCCTTGTTGAAGAAGGAAAACATGATAATCCTGTTCTCCGACGAAAAGCTTTTCAGCATCGATGCTGTGGCCAACAGCCGCACGGACCGGTTCATTTCACCGCAGAAAATGGAGAACGTTCCGGAAAAAGTAAAATTCAAATTTCAAACCAAACATCCGGCTGGTGTCATGATGTTTGGCTTGGTGGCGTCCAACGGTTTGAAAATGCCGTCTGTTTTCATTGATGCTGGAGTTAAAATCAATACCGAAGTGTATATCGGTATTTTAAAGGACCAAGTGCTTCCCTGGGTGAAGGCCAACTTCTCCGAGGACCAAAACGTTGTCCTACAGCAGGATGGAGCGCCGTGTCACACGTCCAATCGAACCCAACAATGGTAGAACGATAACATGAAGTTTTGGCCGAAGGATTTGTGCCCCCCTAGCAGTCCAGATCTTAATCCGTTGGATTATTCGATTTGGGCATATGTTGAAGCACGAACCTGCAAAACATCACACCCTAGTGTGAAAACCCTGACGTCAACCATAAAACGCACATGGCAGTCAATGTCGGAGGACTACTTCGGAAAGGCATGCTCTGGCTTCCAGCGTCGGCTCGAGGATGTTATTAATAAAAATGGAGGACACATTGAATAAATTTGTTTAAAAGGACTTTATAAAGGTAACTGCCCTCGAAAATGTTGATATTATTGCTTGAATTAGTTGAAAATGGTATTTGAAAGAAATAGAACAAATTTTCTCATTATTTTCGACCGCACCATGTAAAATGTAGCGATCGCCCCATATACGTCATTTACACTGCCAGCTAACGAGTGATTTCTGACGAAAAATTTAAATTTTTTCGGTCGTAAATGTCCCAGGCAACCAATAAGCATTCGATTCAATCATAGCAGGAATCTTCACAGTTCAATTACAATAAAATATACCATCAACATTGAATATTGTTCTATTTTTATAATATCACGCAAAAGAAAATACGTTGTTTTACCACAGAGAACAGACATCCAGGCTCGAACATTTGTTTTCACAATTTACTGTGTAAATTTCTAAAAGTAAACCGTTGGAAAATCAGCGCCGCCTAGTCTAGGTTTCACCAAACTAAAATTGACAGACTATCAAATCTCAAGGCGCGCAGGTGGCGCCGTCAACATACGATTCGCCAAAACTAACGGAAACAAGCTGTTATTTTAAAATGTTACAGTTACTGAAATTTACTCACGGAGGGCACTCCAGCTTGGTTGTCTGTTCTCCGTGGTTTTACCAACCAAAATAGGAATCATTTCAAATAAAATTTTGATTTGAATATGGACCAATTAAACTGATGAACTGATCCAACAAAACCATTGAGTTGAAATAAAACTTCATGCTTTATAGAACTGTAAGTCGTGTTTTATTAATTTAATAATTTATTTTTTGTTTTATTGGGTTCACCACTTGTCGTGATCGGACCGCGATGACCAGTGGAAACCTTGGTCAAGCATCGTATGTACGTATAACCGTCCTGACACTGGTCATCGCGGTCCGATCACGACACCGCCGAAATTACCAGCAGAGAAATTCGAAGACACATTTTGGCAAGAAATTGTGCCTAATATGGACTCCGGAGGTCGTTCTGGCCGAGTAAAATTCGCCACCGTACATGACCAACGTCAGCACTGAAATTTTATTAATTAAATATTGTGTCGATGGTTGTCCGCTGGTTGACCGCAAATGGATTTTTGCTCGTTAAACGTAAAGTCGGAATTTGTGAGCTGTAGCCGGTAGGCTCATACCGCATCGCCATGCAATTCCAATGCCCTACTTCCAAAGTTTGGTATAACGAATATGGCACAAGAAAAATCCGTTTTCGGTCAACTGATTTTCCAGTTATCTGAAACGAGAATAACTCGTTGAGAATCTATACATACATTAACAAATTATAATATATTATGTTTAAACTTACATTAGCTGACGTCGGTGGTGTAGTGGTAAGCGTGACTGCTACTTGGCACCCCAGTGGGTCTGTGTTCAATCCCAGTCGACGTCGGTGGTTTTTCTGAGGCGAAAAAATCTGGTCACGTCTTCCTTCGGAAGGGAAGTAAAGCCGTTGATCCCGGCTCATATTCATGAGTCGTTAGGTAGGGTCCAGGTGGTGGAGTCGTCTTCCTGGCGTCGGGGATTGTCACTATGTGAGGAAATAGGCCGACGGAAAAAAAAAAAAACTTACATTAGAAAAACTATCGGAGCCAGAGGCAGAAGCAGCAACCTGCCATGTCGGCAGCACTCAGAAACGTTTCGACAATAATAATATGCACATTGATTGTTGTTTTTTGTATTCTCCCATGAGCGGAAGTAACGATCTTTGATGAAGTTAGTCAGAAGCAGATAATTCCTCATCTCCATGCGAAGCGCAAGGAGTGGACGGTAATTTATTGCTAGAACGAATAGACATGAAGAGAAAGTGTATCGATAGTTCCATATAGGGCAACGGCAGGCTTTGAAAATTGAACGATACAAGTTTGAAAACGAGCGGAGGGCATTGAACGGCCTATCCTGCATGGGGTAGTATGGTAAAGGGTTATGTACCTGATCGGAGCCTCGGCAGCCTGACAGTATGAAATGTGCGCTCAAAAAATATTTTATTAAAACAATTAATTAACAGTTTGAGTTTAAAAATAAATGTGATTGTTATAAATCCAATATTATTTATATTATTATCGTTTCAGTTGAAAATCAAATTTATCGACTAGCGACAATCGATTTTACTGTCGATCCACACGTTGTACCTAATGTCAGAAGTAGCGCGTTGTTTAGCGCATCAGATGCGCCATACAGCGCACTACTTCCGACATTAGGTATAACATACAGAACGAGAGTAAAATTGATTGTCATGAATTCGGTTTTCAACTAAAACCATAATAATGTAATGCAGCAGTGATTACTTTAAATAACTTTATTGGTTTGATTTTAATGTAATTTTGAATTTATTTGGAACTTTTTATTAATTGAAACAAATAGAAACCTTGTATTGAATAGCGACAAAATATGTTGTTGATGCAAAACAGAGTGATTTTTTTTTTGCGTGATCCACCATATGAATTGAACTGATTTTTTTTACTCGGGTGCCGTACACCAAAAAAATATATTTGACGAATCCCACTTTTAGCTGGATTTTTGGCATCACTAGTTCCATAATTTAACAAATTATCATGACCATCCCTATTCGTTCGTCCAGAACTTCGATTTGAGTTTTTTTCTAGTCTCTTGATTCGATTGGTTGATAAAATTCTTACTCAAACACATGCCGTATTTCCCATTTCTATTCTGATGTAACGATTTGAGTGGTTACAATGTAGTGCCTTCTTATTGATTTATTTTCGAATATTCCTAATTCGTACAGTAACACAACCCATCATTTGGGCTTTGGGCATGAACAACAGTTTTAGAACGCATTAAATGTGCAGTTTTCAAAAACAGAAACATGTTTGTTTTCCATGGCAAAAAGTAGGTGTTGTTCAAAACAACCCCCACATAATTCTACGATGGATAAACAGTGGTGACGTATCATCCCATCCTAATCCGAATTTGCATTCCATTGCCGCGCAGTCAGTCTGGTGAGTGGCCTTCCACTTTGCGAAAACATCAGTAGCGCCAGTACGAAAGCCGAGGTTGTAGTTTCAAAACAACAACAACAACAAGAGTCAGACGAATGGGTCAGACGAGTGAAGGGTGGTGGAAACTGACGTGTTGTTTTTGATCGGCTGATGTTGCAGTCAGGCTAGTTGTCTCTTTCACACCGCCACGCTGCATTTGCGAGGCGCGAGCGAGCCGACAGTAGACTTTGTTTACAAGTTTTTCGATCATCCTGTTGTTGACGATATCGTACGACGACGACGAGCCTCCTGCGCTATTTTCGCACCCTTTTCTAATCGCTGGCAGTAGTTAAAGCTGCTCATTCATAGCCAAGGAACGTCAAGAATCGGAAGTGTTTTCGGAGAGGAGCAGCAGCAGCCCTCTTCTGATAAAATATTAGCTGCAAAAGTTAATTTTTGTGATTCAGCTCTCGGTTTCGGGAGAGTGAAGCAAACGCACAACAAATTATAGTGAACATTGAACAATCTAATCTGAACTGTGAGGTAACCAAGTGACTCAAGGACAAAGAATTAATATTCAAGTGAACTGAAAATTTGAACTCTGTGAAAAAGAAGAAAAATATTTGGGAGTGGTTTGGAAACCTATAATGCGATTTTGAATTGTGAATTATGTACCACGACTACAAGCTGTACAACAAACTGTTCGGTGGATGCGGGCTGGCAACATTGTGAGTATCATACGATACCGTTCTTCTATCGCATACATTGTGGCGCTATGCGTGGTACCAGAAGATAATGCGTAATTTACCAAACCACGTTTTCTTTGCCAATTTTAGCGTTGGCCTTGTAGGATTCGAGGCTTATCGTACGTACTCTGCTCTGAGTAATCTGGTGGACACTCGTGTGTTGGACATCGACCGGAAACGTCCGGATTATATCTACATCAAGCATCACATCTACCGTCAATCACTGCAGGAACAGTTGGAACAGGAACGTGAGGATAGCCGGTTGGTCAACGTGGTCGTCCAGCCGTTTGGCAAGTGGTGGAAGGTCTTGAAGCACTCGGTCGCTTGGACTCTGCTTAAAATTGCCCAGGAAGGCGACCAAAGCCATCGATTGAAAGCCATCAAGCAGCTCGCTCTGATTGATCATCTGAAAGGTAGGTTCGATGAACGTTTGGTTTCATAGATCAGTTAGGAATGGATCTAATATTAGATCTAAGTGGTGACTAGTAGAGCACTAACATCAATTTGATTTTCATTCATTGCACGCTTCCCTTAAAACATCATCAGGAGACTTAACACAAGGTACAATTACTTTCCAATACCGGTGAGAGCATCAATGTTAATAATAAGTTTCACCGGTATTGGAATCCTCTAACATTGAATCTATAGCTGCACCATCACTAATGCATACACTTCTTTCTTACAGATTGGGACTTTCAACATCTAGCTCAGCTGTGTGACGCTCAAACTGCAATCTCATTGGCTCGTTCGAACTGTGATTCACGTTGGTTCCTTCCGCCACGTCAATATGGGGTGGAAAAGTCCACCCACGAGGTGTTGGCCGGCGTCAAAGGTCTTATCGAAAAGCTAGCGCCGGAAAATAATTGCGCCGCGTACGTGCTGGAACACACATTTACCTCTCATCAGATTAAGGAACCCGTCGGAGATGATGGCGTCGACTATCGCCTGTATGTTTCCCGCTTCGAAAATGAACAGTTGAAGCAAGCGCTCAGTGCCCTGGTTCACTTGACCACCGTAGAACAAAATTGTCGCAAGATTATTGAAGCCGGTGGGCTGCTGGAACTGATTGAAGTGGAGAAACTATACACCGACAATATTGACATCAAGCTGATTCTATCGAGAATCATTGCCAACCTGTCTATTTGCGATGGCTGCGGTTACGACTTCTTCGCCACAGGATGGATCAGTATTCTCTCAAAATGGCAGAAAGACATCGACATGCGCATGCAGGTCACAACAGATCTAACGCTCTCGAATCTGGATCGCGACGATCCAAACAGTTTTAGCTATGAATCTAACGTTTATCCACTGTACCCGAAGGGCCGCACGAAAAACAAACCAGATTTGGATGTTGTGTTCATTCATGGATTGTTGGGTGAGTTATAACATTTTCTAATTTTCAACTTGATTTTTACAACCTGAAATTTCTCGCAGGAGGAGTATTCGTGACGTGGCGACAGAAGGATCTCAAACCGCAGGCGGCCAGTCTGCTAGGTAAGAAACATTCTTCCGTAAATTTAGTGCCCGCGTTTGCCAAAGCTAGGAAGGATTATCCTGCGGCTGGTGATGGTGGTAGTGGGGTTAGCGAAATTACGACAGAGACGAAAACTACGCCGGGTGCTTCCACTTCCTTGATTAGACGACGACTGTTCAATTGGTCTGCCAAAAAGTCTTCCTTCGATGACGAAATACAATCCGAGGCCAGCGCAGGAGGTAAGCGTACCTTACTTCGATAAGTACGACTTACTGTTAGGTTCTGAAATTTAAGATTTATCCGTTAAAAGATGTTTGCTTTGAAAACGTGGCTTGATAGATTTCACCTTTCGTTGCAATTAAACGAGCTTTTAACATCAATTTTCCTGCTAATATTAACCTAGATTGTTGTTGATAATTTTTATATTCTCAACCTTATGCTTAGTTAGATAGTTTCGAGATTAGGAAGTACTAAAGTTGAAAAATTCACGGAAACCTTCTCTACCCTTTCAATTACCTTTGATGTCATAAGTTAAGCCAACCCAACGCAACAGCAACCCACTCTAACCATGTTTGTATCTCTCTTTCTCCACTTTCCAGAGGGCATCACATCGTACAAAGATGAACTACTCACCTTACAGCCGACACCGCCAAAATCTCATCCATCTATCAGTGACACAGCCACCAAAGAGCTTATCGAAGCACTCCAGGAGGATGAACCTCTGTCCTCGGAGTGGTCTGTCGTCTTCCCGGATGTCCCGCTGGTAGCGGATGAAAAATACACCAGTCCCGGTGTACGTAACCGCACCAAGGGTCGCTACAGTGTGTCCGGTGACAAGTGGCTCCAGGAACCACTGGGCGATGAATCCATCGGACGGTCCTTCTGCTGGCCAATGGAGTGGCTACCGAAGGACTTCCCCAACATTCGTGTTATTGGTCTCAACTATGATTCCTCCCTCTCTCAATGGTCGGCCAGCGGTTGTCCTTGCGAAAAGTACGACGGAAAGCTGGAGAAACGCGCCGGTGAATTTCTGAAAAAACTAGCCAACTCCAATATCGGTCAGGACCGTCCTGTCGTGTGGGTAGGCCACTCGATGGGTGGCCTGCTGATTAAAAGTATTATAAATCAAGCAGCCAGCAGTGATGACCCGGCAGTGCGCCGAATTGCTGAGAATTCCCGTGCAGTTATGTTCCTTGGAACACCTCACCGTGGCAGTGCCATCGCAAAGCTAAAGCAGCACACATCCGCTCTTGTATGGCCATCGGTTGAAGTTCGTGAATTGGAAGAAAACTCCACCCAGCTGCTTCACTTGAATAAAACGTTCCTGAAAACTATCAGTCAGCTGAAGAAGAAACCGGAAATTGTAACTGTATGCGAGGGTAGTCCAACCGTGCTGACATCATTCAAGCTGCCGCTTCACATTGTAACGGAAACATCCGCCCGAATCGACGAAGGTGACTTTTATCTGACCAAGGAAGATCATTTGAACTTGAGCAAGCCGGTATGTAGACAATCTTTTCTCTATCAGCGGCTTATCAGCACGATTTGGTGTGCGATGCAGTCGGATAAGGCGACGGCGGAAGTGGAAGAGGAACGCAGCTCCGGAGCTAAGGGAATTGAAAATGGAAAGCGACAAAGTTCTGTATTCAGCGATGTCTATCGGCAGTTGCGACAACTGGACAAGTTGTTCAATATATTTCTGTAGATAAATTTGTCAGTATAACGTGCGTTTAAGTTTTACTGTTTCGTGATATGAATGTGGTTTTTATGTTCACCTGTTTTAGGGAGGAAAGTATTTTTAATATTTATTGATCAACGTTCGAAATAGAAGTTAATTTCAAACATACTGATGAGCCCTAAGATGTTTAAGGCTAAAACTACCGAACCTTCCATGTTGCTCAAGAAAGCTTTAGACATAACGACCCATGCGACCTTTGATTCCCCATGCTTCGAGTGACTTGAGTATGGGGAAGCACCACGCACGGTCGTAGGCCTTCGAGAGATCCAAAGAAACAGTCATGCATGGTACCTCTCGCGACGTAACCATCGACGAGATCTTCGAGCTCGGTGAGGTAGTCATCCGCACTTTTTCCAGGACGAAAAGCGAACTGACGATTGTGAAGAAAACCTTGTGACTCCATATTTATTTATTTATTTATTTATTTATTTATTTATTTATTTATTTATTTATTTATTTATTTATTTATTTATTTATTTATTTATTTATTTATTTATTTATTTATTCGTCAACAGATAAAAATGTTTATCCCAATAACAACTAGATAACACTTAATTACATACAATAACTAACACATACATCTTCGGAAACAACGCTTATTAACATCACGGGATACATTAAAATTAAACACGTTATAGCAGCTGTTGAAAACGCGACACATGCTTAGCACAGGTTCGTGTTTGTCGTAGTTGGTCCTTGAGTGCCGGTTTATAAAGAAAGATTGTAAACGTAGGTTTCGTCGTCGAGTGTTGATTTTCAAGAGACCAAGTAAAGTTGAACAGTCGATGTTTCCCTGAAGGAGGTCACCAACGAAACACGCTTTGGCCACCATACGCCTCCCTTCCAACAATTCCAGGCTGATGAGCTTACACCGACTTTCATAACTTGGCAATCTGCGAGGGTCTTGCCAACGAAGATGTCGCAAAGCAAAGCGTATAAACCTTCGCTGAACGGCTTCGATCCTCTGGACTGCATTTTGGTAGGAAGGGGACCAAACGACAGCACAGTACTCCAAAAAAGGACGAACCAAAGAGCAGTATAGTGCCTTCAGGCAATAAACGTCTTTGAAGTTTTTTGCGAAGCGGAAGATGAATCCTAACTGCGATGAGGCTTTAGAAACAATATAGGCAATGTGATTCTCGAATGACAGATTGGAGTCGAGCATTACTCCCAGATCTTTGACTGTTGTTTCACGTTTCAAGCGTGTTCCTCGAAGGATGTACTCGTGGAGATGCATCGCACGTTTTCGGCCAAAGGAGATAGCCGAGCATTTGGATACATTTAAGGACATTCTGTTGATCCGGCACCAGTCGTCGAACACTTGTAGTTCCTGTTGAAGAAAATCGGCGTCTTCTGGACATTTTATGACGTAGTACAGCTTTAGGTCGTCCGCGTAGGATAATTTCAGGCATCTGAGGACCAAGTTCACGTCGTTCATATATAACAGGAAAAGAAATGGACCAAGGTGGCTGCCTTGCGGAACGCCAGATGTTACAGAGAAGCTGGACGAGGCATAAACTGAGATCTTCACAGACATAGTTCTACCAGTCAGGTATGAGCGGAGCCAGTTCAACAATTGATCGTGAACCCCAATTTTGTCGTATTTGGAAATTGCAATCTGATGGTTCATTTTATCGAAGGCCGCAGAAAGATCTGTGTATATGGCGTCTACTTGATGACCGCGTTCCATTTCACGGATGACAAACGATGTAAATACGATGAGGTTGGTCGCCGTCGAGCGCTTGGGCATAAAACCGTGTTGTTCAGGAGAAATAGTATGTGAATAGTCATGGACCAGCCTTTGAAGAACAATTAGTTCGAATAGCTTAGATACAGCATTTAGTGCAGCAATCCCACGATAGTTGGTGACGGATCGTTTGCATCCCTTTTTGTGTATTGGGAAAACAAACGACTCTTTCCAGCATTCAGGAAACACACCGAAAGTTAATGACAAATTGAAGACCATAGCCAGGGGCACAGCCAGTGTGTTAAGGCAACGCTTCAGGACAATTGAAGGAATACCATCAGGACCACATCCAGTTGAGCTTTTCATCTGCTTCCCTGCTAAAATCACCATATCACTATGGATAGTGAGTGCAGATCCAAATACAGACAAACGGGGAACATTGATAGTAGCTGCATCAAGGCCCTCGGCATCCAGCATTTCGTCGCAGAAGACACTGCTAAACTGCGTACGGAACAAGTTGGCGATATCCGCGACAGAGTCAGCTTCGTGAGTGCCGTCAGTCATGGTGGAGGGTAAGCCGGTTTCCTTCCGTTGATCATTCACGAACCGCCAAAAGCTTTTCGGTTTCGTTTTGAGATGGCTCTGCAATTGAGACTGATGAGAGTTGTATAAGCTGTTATTGAGGTGTTTGTAGTCGTCGTTGGCGCGTGCGTAAATTGTCCTCGTAGAATCGGTGCGATATTTGCTGTGTTTCCTAAGAGCAGCCCTTTTAACTCGTTTCAAATGTTTGAGGTCGGAATTAGACCAAGCAGGTTTGGGAGGCTTACGGTTGATTTTCTTAGGCACGAATTGATCAACGGCGTATAGCAAAATGTTACACAAAGACGAGGCAGCAGAATTCGTATCCCCGTTTGCAAGGGTCGTGTTCCAATTCACGCCGGCGGGAAAGTCATTCATTTCCACGAAATCAGCTTGGGTGAAGTCATAATAAACGTTTTCGATGTTGTCATGGAAGCTGTACTTAGGATTAAACTCCAGTGTCAGTAGCAGAGGGGAATGATTTCTGCAGCTTTTGAAAAGCGGTGTCGGAGCTAGAAGAACGGAACAGCTTTGACCCAATTCTTCGCTAATGAAGCATAGATCCAGCAAACGGTTATTCGCGTTCGGAATGCCATTAACTTGCCGAGGTCTGGTGGTAGAATAAGCATCAAACAAGGAGAGCGAAGCCGGTCTGAATGACGAACAGGAATTGTCTGGATAGCGGAAGCCATTAGTATCGATATGCCATGAAATCGTGCTGAGGTTAAAATCTCCCACGATAATGATGTTGTCGTTGGGTCCCATTTGTGACACGATCCAATCCAAAGAAAGAGCGTGCTTTTCGATAAGGCTGCTGTCACTAACACGATCGGGGGGAATATAGACCACACAGATAAAAAGTGTCCCGGTTTTAGTGGATATCGCCACCCAAAGATGTTCAACCGTTGAGTCCTCTGGAGGCTTCAGAAGTCGAGATTTGAATTTTGAGCGCACGGCAAGAAGAACTCCACCACCAGATTTCTTGTTGCTATTGAGCGACGATAGGTCTTGCCGGTAGACATAATACGCGTCGTCGAACAGTTGCTTCGATAATGTGTTTATATTAAGCCAAGTTTCCGTGAACGCGTAAACATCGTAGCATGCGTTACTGCATACCTACTGGTAGTCGGCGAGCAAACTGTTGATCACCTACGTTCAGGTGGTACAAAAGGGCTTTCAATGAGGGGGCAGAGAATTCGGCAGGCAGCGATCTGAAAGATGAGGCAGCATCAGCCCGAGCAACGTCATTAGATGAAGGATACTTGCCATAGATGGCAGCTTGGAGAGCCCTGTCCCCATCACTAGACCCAGGGCCGGAACGACTTTGACGGCTGGAACTAGCAAATAGAACATCATTGAAACCGGCAGTGGGCACAGCTGAGCTAGGAGGGTCCAGGGCTTCCATACTGCTTTGTGAAGTGCGTCTCAGACCGGTTGAAGCGACGGTCGATGTATGTGATGACGAGCATGGGCGAGAGAAGGTATGTGGCTGGCGGGCGTTGATAATGGCGGTCTAGTGGAATCATCAGAGCAGGAGAAAGAAGGCTGGAAACGGAAATATATCAGGAAGAGTACGCTCTACCAATTGCGGGTACTTGTCTGAATTCGCAGCTTGGAGAATTTTTTCGCCAGAAGCGACATCAGGACTTTGACGACTACGATGAACGACGACAGCAAAAGGCGGGACTGTGTCGAACTGAGAAAAGGTCTCTATGGTATTGTTTACTGCGCGTCGCAGTTAAATTATTCCTCCTCCATGGCGCCATCTCCCGACGCCGACTGAACAGTTTGGGACGTACAGTTTCCAATTGAAGCAAGAGTCGACGTTTGGGAAGGTTTTCAAAAATTTGCGGCTGATCTGCTATTCTTAAATTCCCGGAAATAGATGCCTTTCGGCCACGTTGAGGAAAAAAGAGCTTTTTCTTTAGATCTGCGCTCAGTCCAATTTTGGAAGAGGTTGAAAACCTTTGAGTTCCCTTCCTTTGGGTGGTATTCTTACTTTAACCCCCGTCGTCGGTGCCAAAGCGATGCGTTGCTAAAGCTCGTACCTGCTCGACGGTTCATCTCGGGAATTTGTGACAGGTATATCCAAAACTTTTCGTCTCGATTAGGCCGCCAAATTGCCGAGTCATGGGGAAATACTGACTCGGCTGAGCCACACATGGAGGCTCTTGCACAGGCTTTTTCGATTCTGGTGTGCCGAAAAGTCGATGACGAACGGAAACATTAGCATTTTCGGTACGCTTCGAAGACCTCGGCGTTAATAAGTTGGAGTTAATAAGCGCAGTAAAGTTGTTCGTTTTTCAGCTAGTTCATGATTTCCAACTTGAGGCTTTCGATGATTTCGTTATGCTTCCTGAGAACAACTTCTCGACCAGATTCGCAGGCGGACCGAATTGAGTGGAGAGTTTGATGACAAAATGGCCCACTCTATAGTCGGTTGTGAAAACAAGTTAATAAAACCTTTATAAGAACATTAAGATTTTGAAAATGTTCTAGTAAAAGATGTTACAACCACTTGAGAACCTTCATAAAACCTATTGGCTGCCATGAAAACCAGAATGTGGCCAAATGGCCACAGCTATCAAACTTCACTGTGAAATTGAGGTTGTTTTTTGTTGTTCTGCTTTGTTCGATTATCTTCTCTTCTGATTCATTAGGCAGTAAAAAAAAAGGTCTAGTGTTGCGGTAAATTTTGTTTGATAGCAAAATAAACAAAACAAATTTTGTTTTCTGCATCGTATTATGCTCCAAATCATATGCGCATTTGTTTTTATGGTGAATATAGGCACGATAAGCGCCGAAACTTAATGCGCCTTGGAAATTATGCAAATTTGCACCAACAAAAATGAAATTAAAACAAATACATTCGAGATTTCCTGAAAAGTGCGTGGAATTGGATGAGATTATCCAAAAGAATGCCGAAATTAGTCTCTGATCTACCATTGAAAATTTGATGCATTTATTTTTCAACATTTCAATTATTTCTTATATTTCAATATGGCGATTGGAAAAAAATCACAGTTTTGCCATAAAGCCAATTTTTCTTCGCAATGACTATTATAAAACTATTTGGTCTTATGGTGACTTTCTTCAATGCCAATTTGCCGTTTGATGCATTTACTGGAGGCAAAATGGTTTTAAAATGCTTTTTCAACTGACCATAATAAGATAATATCAATGTGTCTTAAAACGACATTTCAATGCAGCATTTTACGAGTTCATAAAGTCGAAATAAAACCTTTGATAAGAGTAAAAGAAATTTGAGAAAACGAGGTTTTCAGATCGTTTTAAACAAGCTGTGTAGGTTCTCATAAATCTGACTAAAATATGAAACCTATTGGTTGCGGGATACACTATTAGTGCACACTAGAAGGTGTACAATAATATTGCATCGCTGCCCACGGGATTGGGGTAGGGTGGGAGAATTGTTGGTGTGTAAGGCTGTAGGAAGAAAAAGGTTAGTAAATGACGGTAAAAATCAGTTACCTTTCGATATGTTGGGAATGGTATCTACCAAAATACCTGCTTAGCTTGAAATTATTTCTGTTTAGAGCTTCTTCTCTCGTTCCGCATGTTGACTTAATCTTCCGTTCCGTGGACTGTTTCGTTAGTTCGTGACAGGATTTTCTATCCAGTTTCGCGGGTTTTATTTTGAATTCTTCAGCAAAACTTCTTCTTGATGACGTAACACATCGTCCATTACCGATGCGTACTCTAAAACTGCATTTTTCTTCAAAACTGTGTAGCTAGAATTATATAAGCAAAATCGCCTCACCATAAAAGACCTCGATACAAGTATAGTATCTAGGGTTACCAATCCCATTTTCATCTCATCACCTTTCAGTTCGTGCTATTTGAAAACAAAAGATTGACGCATAACCATCTGATTTCTTACTTTTTATTTATTGTTATTTTATTTATTTTTATTTGTTGTTGAAAGTAAGCAAACTTAATAACAAAAGGAATCAATTGATTCATACATCAAACCTACATTTCCGATTAGTATGAATAATGGATCATGAGATGAATAATGGAACAGCTCCCCTATGTGGTAATGCTTTCCAAAAGTGTGCTGATTTGTGATAATAAACTATTTCAGCTTTTTCAACTGAGTTTATATGATCAAATGCAACATTTCAACTATTTGCAAATACTGTACTTGACCATTGATCACCATCTCCGAATTATAATGTTCATCGATAAGAACTACTGGAGGAACTTCAGAAGCACTTTTGGGCTGCATTACCACTGATCTGGCAACACTAGTGTGTTTCTTTCCAAAATGGTAACAAATCCTATGTGGTGCTCGAATAATCCGACACAGGTGTTGTTTTCTCGCCGGAATCTATTTATGGTTTTAATTCCTCGCTTTAGGAGTGACAATAAATATGGTGCTTAAAAGAGCGAAGGACAGAGCTCGGGGCGACAACACCGGAAACGGAAGACGACAGAATTTAATTATTGTGCATCACTTCGAAGAAGCAAGTCGGTGAAATGGAGCCATTTCCCTTCACTCGAACATTCAATGCTCAATTCCTGAGAAACTGAAGAATTGACAGTTGGGGAAATCCAAAATCCCATCAAAAGCCAGTTGTCTCAATGTCAGGACACAATGCAATGCTTGTCGCCTTATGGAACATTTTATTGTTATTGTCCCTATTAACACAAGCAGTGAATGGGCGACCAGCTGCACTTTTTCGTCAACTATTCATACGGAAAAGTGCCCTTGGTGGATTTTTTTTTTGTTTTTACTTTTCGAGACAAGATTTTTACGCTTTCGTCCTTCCAACTTGTGCTGCTTTTTTCTGCCATTTTTCCAGCAGCTGCACATTGGATTGCCACCCACTGACGAAGTTCACGTTGTGCCACATCCTGGCAGATTCATTGTCAGAACAATAAGACCAAAGAGCTTCCTGTCAGGACGTCATCCATGGAAACAGGCGAAAATGATAGAACCTCCTCGCTTGCACCACACACCTCACGTTGGTAGTTAGAAAGAAGTGCACGTCAAGCAATCGGACAACGTTGCACAAAAAATCTCTTATTGGACGTTGAATCGCTTTTTGCCGTTTGCCTCTGACTTCGAATGGTTGGCACAAACAATATTCGGTCGAACTGCTTCCACATGAGCAGGTTGTGGATGAAATGCGATTGCAGTCAAAGCTGGAAGCAATCCTAGGTTGCATTGAATCTCGGTAGATTTTGAATTCACAAGAAGGTTGGATTCAACCCTGGTTCGAGACAATCGTTGAATGTTTTTTTTTTTTTTCGGGGGAATCTAAGAGACTATTTTCCTATCGGTTGGACATTTCTCCAAAGTGAACGGATTTAACTTTGTGTTACGATCAAATATGATATACCCAATGGGAGGAGATTGTCGCATTCGGTTCAACAGAGATGACATGTTTGTAAAAATGTCCAATATTCATGTCCATCTGAGGAAATTCATTCTCTATAGATGAAGGGGGTGAATGCAAGAAAAGATTTCTGGAATGAATGGAGAAGTTTTGCACTGTGCGTTTCGGTCTAATGTCTCACTTTGATGGTAACCAAATAATAGATATTGAATTTGTTTATAATGCATGCGATACAACGATCATGATGATGGCGTTGCCACGACTACGAATCCAGTTTGTTAAAAGACGGTATCAGAATGCTAACGTTAGAGATGGAAGTATTTTTAAAGACAAGCTTAACATCTGCTGGCAAAGAAAAAAAAACATGCTTCAACTAAAGGAATGGAGGCCAAGATAGGTTAGTAATTGCTTAGTCATTACCTGCAGGTTTCTAAAATTGACTCTTTGTGATCCCTAGCCTCTTGGCTAAAGCCTGTCCACGTTAAATTTTGGACACTTTTCTTTCAGTGTGTTGGTCCTTGTTTTCAGGGAAATCGAAAATCTAACTTTTCATTTGCAGAAATAAAGGCATATATTCTACGGAAAAAAATTAGATGGAAAAATTCTAAGCAACATTGGCTGGATAAATTTTTCTGTAGCTTTTGAAATTACCAAATAAGAGCAATTTTTCCTACTTACCTTAAGGTATCCCTATAAAAATCAGATATTTTTCTCTAACTTTTTTATTTCAAATTTTTCAGCAAAGTTGTCTTGCCGTTGCTTCTATAACAATTGAAGATACAACTTTAGGTGTGCTGAAATTGTTGCTGTCTTATGTCAAACAAAAGTTATTATGGTTTTTGTAAAAACAAATTGGCCTTTTTAAATTTTGATTTCTCTTATTGGAGCGGACAAAAAAAAAATTTTAACAGCATTTTTAAGGATTTTGATTATTGCATATTAAATCTGAAATCTGGAGATAGGTTATTTTTAAAAATTGAGTAAAAGACATTTTAAAAGGGCGTAATTTTATAAAAAAATCGACAATAACTCGCTAACGGTAGAAGATGTTGTCAATATTTATAGGTCAAAAGTTACATCTTTTCAAGTTCTAAAAACCATCTTCTTACAACTTTGTTAGCAAATTTGAAATAAAAAGTTGAGGCAAAAAAACTTGTTTTTTGTAGGGACACCCTAAGATTTCTAGGGAAAACTGTCCTGTTGGCGGTCTCTACTTCCAATATTATTGATGAGTGAATTTGCTATTTGATTCTTTTGGTTATCATATGGCTGTCAAGATAACTGTAGGGAAGCCCAAAAGACGGACCTTGATTACCTGCATGATCAATTATCTTATCAAAAGAAAGCCAGTTAACAACTACCGCCTCGCAGGTGGATAAGATTTGCTGTCGATTTGGGTCTTCTCCAGTGGCATTAACTTCTTTTTTATTGTGCCTGAATGCTCGTTCATTTATAAAGTTATATCGTGCTTTATATCTCAACTCCGGTGTTTTCCTAAGGCTTGTTCGAGATAAAATATGGACACCCCTAAATATACATATCTCTGGAAATACTTCATCAACGCGTGAAATATTTGGCAGACTGATGAACGTATGTCTGTTCATTGTTGAAAATCAATTTTTGGTGATACTACAAGCTTTTAGACCGAAGATACCGTCGAAAGAAGAGCCAGTGCGGAAAGCCATTGTGTGCGGTCGCAATGAAAATCCGGATCTGCCAGTAAGAAAACTTGCAAAAAAGCTTGCTTTTCCTGCAAGCACTGTCCATAAGGTTCTTAAATCTTCCGATACACGTTTGACAACAGCCAGAAAGGCTGGGAGCGGAACAAAAACGGATCTCAGGAACCACCAGGAGGACGCGAAGGTGAAGCAAATATTGCAGAAGAGACCAGATCTTTCAGTGCGTACTATGACTAGAAAAATTAAAATGTCCCCAACTTTCGTCCATACTTCCAACCACCGGCAAAGTTTAAAGTCGTTCAAGGTGAAAACTGTACCGAACCGTAATGATAAACAGAATGTGACGGCTAGAACCCGGGCTCCCAAATTGTATCGCGAAAATTTGACGAAGTTTTCCTGCGTGATAATGGGCGATGAAACTTATGTACTGGAAGACTTTAAGCAGCTTCCCGGAATGTCTTATTATACTGTCATGCAACGGAACGGCGTAGAAAAGCATTTCAAGACGAAGAAAAAGCCAAGTTTCCCAAAAAATATTTGGTTTGGCAGGCAATATGCCGCTGCGGTCGAGCAAGCCAAAACTTTATCACTACCGGAAAAACAAGGCAATATACCGTGAAGAATGCCCAAAGAAGCTGACACAGTTTTTGGCTAATCTATGGGAGAATCCCGTTCAACATACCAGTAGTGCTGGGTAGTGTGGTTGCAAGAGGAAGAGGATAGGAGTAATGGAATTGGAAGCATGTTCACCACCATATTTACCGCCCAGGATATTCGGAATTGGGTTGCACCAGGACCGGATTTTGTGCACAACTACTGGTATAAGAAATTAGCCTCAATCCATGGACGAATGGCGGAGTGCTTCAATATGGTACTAGAGAACCCCCAACGGCTGCCAGAATTCATTACTAGAAGGGTAACCTATCTTCTTCCTAAGAATCAAAACTCGGCAAATCCAGCCAAGTACAGGCCAATAACATACCTTTCAAGCCTGTACAAAGTGCTCTTGTCAGTAATCAACCGAAAGGTACAAAACCATCGCGATGCGAACAATGTCATGACTGAAGAACAGAAGGGCTGCCGGAAAAACACGCAAGGCTGCGAAGATCAGGTCATCATCAATGCAGTTATTGTAGGTGTTATTGTTACCCACACCTTCTAAATGGATGACTAAAAGCTGTTTGCAGAAACAGTTGGAGCGTTGCACCGACTCTTGCAGCTTGTAACGGTGTTCAGTAACGATATTCGGATGGAGTTTGGAATCGATAAATGTCGAACAGTCAATCTTCTTTGGGGTAGTGTGTCGGATACCGGTAGTTGTCGCATCAACTAACAGGAGGAGATTCAGAATATGGATGAAGGCGAGCCCTACAAGTACCTTGGATTCCTGCAATTGAACGGGATTCGCCATACAACGATCAAGAAGGAGTTGTAGGAAAAGTTACTGTATCGAGTCAACCGCGTTCTGAGGTCGTACCTGTCGGCCGGCTACAAGATAAAGGCGATTAACACGTTTGCCGTGCCCCTGTTGACCTACAGCTTTGGAGTGATAAAGTGGACCAAAACTTACTTGGAGGCAATAGAACGAGCAGTACGAGTTGCGCTCTCTAAGCATCGCATGCATCATCTAAAGTCGGCCGTCTAGAGAGTCAACTTGCCACGTACTGAAGGAGGAAGAGGCGTTACCGATGTTCAAGCGCTTTGTGTTTCCCTGATCCAGCAGTTGCGGATGTACTTCGTTGAAAGCCAGACCCGTCACGAAGTCTACCGTGCTGTTTGTGAAGCAGACCATGGGTTCAGCGACCTCCATCTGGCGCAGGAGGACTATCAGCTGGGCTGCGACCTAAAAACTATCGACGATAAAGTTGCATCGTGGAAGCTGAAGGAGCTGCATGGGATGCATCCCCATCAGTTGGAACAAGTCGACAAAGTAGCGTCGAATACGTGGCTGGTGCGAGGTGATTTCTTATCAGAGACTGAAGGCTTCATGGCAGCCATCCAAGACCGGGTCATTGCGACGAAGAACTATCGCAGGTACATATTGCACGAAGAAGTAGAAGACCGTTGTAGAAAGTGCAACGCAGTAGGAGAGACGATCGAACATGTTGTTGCTGGCTGCCAAGCATTGGCAGAAGTAGCATATCTCGGTCGTCACAACGATGTTGCCAAGATTGTGCACCAACAACTTGCACTGAAGCACAATTTGATAAACTTGGGGTAGGTTGTTACCATTCCTATGCAGCCATGACGCTCTCTCGCTATTCTGGCCTGATTTGGCATCTAGTCACTACGCCAAAGATGTTTTGGAATGGTATAAAGCGAATGGAGTCCATGTTGTACCGAAAGAGGCGAATCCACCTAACTGCCCGGAGTTGCGACCTATCGAGCGGTATTGGGCTCTCGTGAAGAGAAAACTCTCTCAATGTAAACAACAAGCTACAACTATAGAAAAATCTCGAAATCTTGGACAAAAGCAGCTAAATTGATTGCAGAGAAGTCTGCACATACCCTAATGGCTGGAGTTAACTCAAAAGTTCGTAGTTTCTTCATGCAGCCTAATTGAGTTACTGTTATGTATTTTAAGATGACTAATAATGCACAATTAAATGAATAAAAAATGCATCTTGGATTGAACTAACAGAATTTTTTTTTTATTCCAAATTTAATCTGTCCATATTCGTGAACAAGCCTTAGTAGGTGGGCTAGCACTTTTTAAAGTGGTGGTGATTTCCTTCCTCACGTCGTTAAACAGCGAAAGTGTGACAATCGGTACAAAATTTTGAATTGCTTCATATAAAACGTGTTTCAAAGGGAAAGAGGGAGCCGATTAGCTTTTCCTAAGGGGAGCGGTCAATCATCAATTGCGCAAGAGTTTCAAAGGATCGTTCAAACATGAAGTCCATTGTTTTTGAATATTTTGTTAGCCGTTTGAATATTTCTGAACGCAAAATAACGTATGGGAGGCAAAAGTGATTATTAGATTGTTTTCTAAATCAGTAATTTAAAGATCTTCGTGTAGAGCAGATTTTAATTTTTTTTAAAATGTACCGTCATTCATAGATATTCCATGTAACAGATTAAGTCATATCAACGGTTTTTCATTTAGTGTTGCAGAGCTCACCATTCATTCTTTTTTAAACTAGGTATTTATAAACAAGATATACTCGTACCAGTCAAAATCTGGAAAATCTACTTCCGAAAATCGATTTGTCTCGAGAATTATATGAGATACCTTAAGTCGGAGGTATTGCGCTGTATTCACGAAGCGGAGCGCCATTCATCGCAATACCTCCGATGCTCGTTATCATGCATCAGAATTATCGATTCTCGCGAGTAGGTTTTCCGGATTTCGACAGAATCGAGTTCCTTCATGTATTTCTTTTTAAGCATAGGTATTTATTTTTTTTTTTTTAAATATATTTTACAACTTTTGTATTATTGCAAAATCAAAATCAAAATAAAAAAATCAAAAATAAATTCACTTGTTACAAATATTGCCGAAAAACCGCCTAATCACTTCAATCTTTCACTCCTCACTCGAATCTGCTCTTGAAAGAACTCCGCAAACGAATCTTACATCCGAAAGCAAGCAGCTACTCGATCAGATTGATACGAGTACAGTGACAGTTCATCAGAGGTGTCAAGGATTCGTTCTAATATTACGTAACGCAATATTCGGGAATTTTCAACTCCCTCTCTCCCTCACGTAACAAGATAGTAAATACGCAGACAGACGTTCGACTTCATCTCATTTACCTGTGTAAAAACATGGCTTCCCACAAGATATCAAGTAGCAATAACCTAACAGATGAGGCCACAGATTTGTTTTTATTGGTAAGGGAAAAATGGGTTGCCAGTCAAACTGTCAGACTTAATGTAGCAATAAGTTGACTAGGCGCCGTGCCGTTACTGTGCAAGATAATTCCAACGTAATTAGATTTGAAATTTTACACAACAAATTTGAATTGTTTTGTTCGAGCTTGAATGTCTGTCTGCGGTAAATACATCTATGAATTTGACATCCGCTTCCTCCCAACGTAAATGTAAATCTTTTTCATGAAGTACCTCAGTAAAAAAAGTAAAAAAAAAAAATCATTGTTCAAACGGTTTCTAAGGCCAATCAATAACCTTCAATTATTCTCAGATTCATTGGATACAATACACCGCGCGACTGTAGTAGTGTTCACAAAATGCAACGCGGTGTAACACTTCCGAAACGAACAACCGGGGTTGAGGAAACGCCGCGGTTGTATCTTTGCTCGGAGGAAAGCCGCGTGAAATATTTATTTCAATATTTAAATAACTTATAACTGAAGTTATGCCGTGAATATAAAAATAGACTCTTTTGATATGGTACGCTTGCTTGTTGTTTTGCAACCACTCATGACGCAACAAAAACATACTGCTCCGAATATAAAAATCGGTGCATCTGCCAGGGACGACCCCAATGTTTACGTTGCGGGGCGACATCTACGATTTGCAAGTGGTTACACGAAACTAACTTAATCTGTCATGTTGTGGGCAGGGATTCCACATATACAGATTTATCTGTAATCATACAGATTTTTTGCAGATATACAGATATATACAGTATATACAGATTACAGATTTTAAGGAAAACATACCGATTTTACAGATTTTTTAAAAATTTCTTTTTCTTTGCATTTTTGATCGTGTTTAAATAACCATGTCTGGAAATTTCATTGAGCTGCCTACAGATTTTGTCAGATTTTCATCGACATACCGGACGAATGGCCGCTTTGAATGTATCAAAAAAATTAACCTCGGTGGACAACATCCATTTCAATTCTGTGATAGAACTTCATAAGTATCGGTTAAGTCACCTTCGGTGGATAGCATCAATCTTCACTATTAACAAGTGTGTTTTTGTATTTCTAGTACGAATTGGCAGTATAGAGTCTCACCACAGTCGATACATCATGCTGTAACGGATTTTACTAATATCTAGTCCTACTTTACGTTTTGTCACATTGCAGATGTCTGTTCAAAGTGCTACTTTTATCAATCCTACTGAATAACTTGATAAAACCACTAGAAATTCTGCAGCCGCAGGTCTCAAATTATAACAGGGCGATAGACATTTTGCGGTAGTCAATCCAAGTACCCTCGGTGGACAGCGTTTGTGCTACTTCTTCTCATGGCCGATTCGAATACTTTGATTCTAAGGTTTTATGTTAGACAATGTTGCATCGAAAGCATAAGCTACACTGAAAATTAAATTTCGTTTATATAACGAAACCAAAGGTAGAACTAACAAATCTTTTCGTTGTTTTCAGCAACTAAACTGATTTGTAATTTCTAAGAAGCTATCTTCGTGATTAATGCCACACGCGCAACTGTCAAAAGCACGAAGCATTTGTTGGCAAAGAAATAATATTCGTTCATTGTACGAGAACAATACAGAGAGCTACGAATATTTTGTTATCAATAAAAAAGAAAAGTCTCTCTGGTGGTTGCATGAATGACTGACAGATCTACTATATCGACTTAAAATGTAATCGAAACAAAGCGGTATCACGAGGAGTTGTGCAGCGTTTTTTTTTTATGTTTCGTTCAATTCTTATTTTGGAATCCCTTATTCATTATATTAACGTCTCTTTAAACTGTACGTCTGCTGTAGACGTTTTAGTTCATTCGAGTGTCCCTAGGCCATGGTGACTCGTGAGATGTTACTTGATTAATGAGTATGAAGTTATAACTCTCGACAGCGCTTTAATTATTATTTTGGGATAAATCAATGTTTCCCGCCAAAGAATTTCGCGAAAACAAACATTTCGTTCAGTACTCGATTCAAAATATTCAAATCAAACATTGCTTCGTTGATTGGAAGTGGACCGGAAGTGACTGTGTGAAGAGTGGTTCCAACGAACCTGGTGATTCGTAGTGTGCGTGTTAACATTTGTTTCGGTTATGTGACAATACGCGACAATACCAGGCTATAGTTCGAGAAGCTGTGTTGAAACGGAACTGCATTGGAAGCCGAATGAATTGCGACACTGGTGTTCCACCTGATAAGACCGATCATGATGCTGTCCATTTGGAACCCATGATATTTGTTGGAAGGCATCTTGACATCCTAGAAAGGATGCTGGCTACGTCTTTCGTTATATTTCAGCGGCTGGGATCTAAACGTCGGGTGAGCTCTTTCCATTATGTCATCCTGTTTATCAAATTCAATGAATTGCTTCTTAAGAAACGGTTGATTGTTCTCGTTTTGGACGGGTTTGTGCGTTGTCGGAGGCTGTTACATATCTAACTTTTATTTATTTTTCAGTAACAATCCATTCAAGTTTGAAATTAGCATTTTTGTCTATAATGATATCTTAACTTGTTGTGTGCAAAATATACTTAATAGTAAATGACATATAACGGAGAAAGGGAGGGACCATCAGGGCACCCAAGTTAAACGATTGCCTCCTCCCTATTGTTAACGTTTTGCAGAACGAGGGCGGGCTCTTCGACCCCATCTATTGAGTTTTATTCTGTCAATCGAGGTCTCGATTCTAGTGCTGTCTGTGTGACCTTGCTTTTGGAAGAAGATTCGCGGGTTTCGCGTAAGTGTCTCTGCTTACGGGCCCGTCCAAACGTTTTTGCTCTTCATACAGGAGCTTGATGATCACAAACAATAATAGAATCCTGATCAAATCGTTTTTCAGATTATTCCACTGCTATGGAAAGTTACCTTGCTACAATCATCATCATCATCAAATCAATGTTTCCCGCCAAACCCCGTAGCAACACGAACATGTATGAGTACGATCAAAGGCAAGCAGCGATTGGCTGGTCTTCATAAAAATGATGAATTGTACAAATTGTACAAAAAGGTGTAATGATAGATTTCACAAGATAAAAAGCAATATGAATGTTTCATGCAATATACAAGACATTTGTTCTATGTACAAAATCGATGCTTACGAAACGAGTGTAAGTTTATACACGAAAATAAATTTTCAGTGCACCGATTCTTGTATATTATGAACCACAACAAGAGCAAACATAAAATTTATTTTTTGATCGTTTTCTCCAATATCTTGATTTGGTGAGCAATGCGTAAATTAAAATTATATTCTCATTCACAAACTTATACATCTATCTATCACAGTTCACCAAATGAAATACCATCTGATCTTAGTACGTCGTTTACTTGAAAGCAAAATTATCTTACCAGCATTCGCAAAACATTTTTTACTTGTATATTGAATATTTTCTAACATTGCAACACTCTACAGATTTTTGGTACCTTTTAACTGACATCTTAACAACTAAACGTTCGATAAACAATTTCTCATACCACTGAAAAATCTGTGGAATCACAAAGAAGCTATCTCTAAAAAGCAAGTAAAGAAGAGGTCGGACCTGGAGTTGATCTGCTGACTTTCTGATCAGTACATCGAACCGGTTACCACTTAGCCCCAAGCATATGTGATACATCGCAAATTGACACAAATTAACAAAAGATGAAACAACTGTTTACACGTAGAAAAAAAGTAATTCGTATCAAACAAAGTACATTTTATTTTAACAAAAATTTAGGATTGATTATGTACCAATAAAACTAATAAAGTACTTCAACAAAAACACTGATTTAAAATATTTTTTCTCATTTTATTGAACCAACAAAATGGTTTAATTGATCTAAAAAACTATTTTCTTGATGCAACTTGAATTTGTTTCATGCTTTTATCTTATGTAAGGTTAGGCTGTGGTTACAAAAACCATTGCACCATTTTCAAGGATACATTTTAAAAAAAAATCTGCTAACAGAACACAGATTTTTTAATCTAATCTAATCTAATCTAACACAAACGCAGCCAGTACGAGAAAGCATCCTGGAAATCATTGGGATAAATGAAGCCCAATTATTATTTTTTTTGTCAATATTGATGCTTGCAGCACATCAAAGACATGATACAAGCGTCAAAGCGGCCAGGCCTACTGCGTTGCATTTACCGCAAAAGATGATTCTGTAAAATGAGTTGGATTCCAATGCATAGATTTGAACCACAACGCATTTTGTGAATCTACAGGGGAGGAAGGATGCATGGACATACTGTACCATACGCTCCGAGGTAATAATATTAAAATAATATTTAAACAAATAATGGTAATGATAATTATAACAATGACAATCAATATGCTAAGTCGTATAGAATAGTTTATAAAACATAGTGAAGGGATATTATAATGCAAAATGGTAAAAATAATTACACATGTCTGCAGGTTGTTGTCCTGCTGCAATTAAAGAAGGATTTGCGTATTTAGTATGCACCTAAAAGTTTAGACAATGTATCATAGCCACGGGACAATCATTGAAAATTATTTTACGAAACTTGGAAGCTCCATGGATGACCTGAAATTATATATAAAGAATAGTGTACCTTAAATGTCGATGTGCTGTTCCGTTTCAAACAACAATGATATGCAACTAATAATATATAGCTCATTTAGTGGGGGAGGAAAATTTATTGAAGGGGGCAACAAAAAAAAAAAGAGGAGAAAAACCTCCCCGAGCACCCGCAGATGGCTACAATTTATGGTGGCTCTCTCAACCTAAACATAAATTAATGCTCAATCGAAAGACGCATGATGTTCCCTTATGAAGAGCAACTAAGACATCTTATAAAAAGCCTTCTCTACACTCCTCCAGTCAAAGACAGCAGTATAAGTGTTCGAAGATCCCGGCCCGATGATTCCCAAAACAAATGGCCCATCCAACCATGACATCACCAAACAAATTTATTTAAATACAACCCCACACTGCCTATGGAAATTCAGAAGGGCAATCCACATGTTCATGTTGAAATGCTCAAAAATAAATTGAGCCTTTGATTGATCTAGATGTTTCCAAGCTAAATGGCTTCGGAATGCAAAGATGACCCCAAGGCGCACTGAAACCACCAACTAAATAAGAATGGAAAATTCACAACATGACTAAAAGGCACACGATCTTCAGTAGCACCTCCCCACATCGCTACTGTCAAATTGACAACACTGCCCAGGCCACGCCAACCATCGTCTCCATGCTTCAGTTCCCTGTGATCACATGACTCGTGGAGGCGTGGAACTTGTAGGAACTTGCAAGAACTGGAGGAGGCCGCACCCTGATTTCTGGTTGGCAACTCAGCATTTGAGGCCCTCAAAAAAGGTGTGTGCGATTGAAGGAATTTTCTCCACTAAACAATATTCGCTACGGGATTTAAAACTATTCTGGTATCAAAAATATAAGAAGTACTCAGCTTATTTCCATTTGATACCGTATCCGATCCGAAAAGCCCGAACGGCAACCAGCAACGAACAATACCCATCACCACCAGCTGGAGAATGCACGGGTAACGTTTACTCCACACTACCACAAACGCTGCTCTACCCGCGATACTTTTCTGGTCTGACTCAAAACAAGACAAAATACAGTCATCCGACTTCTGTTTCTTCCAGGATTCCACAAACAGAGAGGATTAAGATAACAAATTCACTATACACTTGCAAATTCTCATATAAAATTGAAAATAGAACGAGACAAAATGACAAGGAAAAAATTTTCACGTTTTACTTCGAGCACCGCATACTACGATCCGTATTTATCTCCATATTTTTTTACTATACAATAAGAAAGCATACATTATTGCCTAGAATAATTTTACGAATTATTACGAACTACCAATAATTATGACATTCTCAGAGATCGCATATAATTTTTCTGATGAATTGCTGCATATCAATACGTATACACTTGGGTAAGCACTCGTTTACAGTTAAGAGTTGTGTTGTGATTTACATCAGCTAATAAGCTAATTATTATTAAAAGACAAAAGATAGGAAAAATACACGTCGTCCCGTATCATCTCAAAATTGAAACATTGGTTGGAAAATTTTAAAAATATGTTACTATAAACACATCATTAGGATGACAAAAAAAACCCATGAGCATGGTTTTAATTTAAGCCAATTCGGTCAACAAGAGAAAAATCATCAAAATGTATAGAAGAAGAGCACGGTTTCAGTTTTTGCCGCTCTATGAAGTTGTAAATTTGCTCAGAAATCTTTTATATAAACTGGCAATAACTTTTTGGGTTCACTCGGATCGTTTTTCGACCCTTGACAAAGATGTTTGGCATAAAATTTCTTGTATAAATCTCACACTTAATGATACTCTAACACTCAATTAGCGTTAACGGTAAAAGCTTAATTAGGGTATTTCTGCGCACATTTTGATTTTTCCTATACAAAATTCAATCCACTTTGCAAATGGGTAAATGTTTACGATTCGATTAATATTTATGCTATGCGATTTATGCTAACAGAACACAGATTTTTTAGAGGCAAAATTATTTCAGAACATATAGTTTCTCCGAGGAAAAAATGATGGTCAATTTTACCATTATTGGGCGTTAGGATGACCATGACAGTATAGTAATGTTCAACCAACTATGATGATGGTCAAAACAACCTTCAACACTAGTCGATTCAACATTTACTATTAGGTCGGAATAGTCGTTGTTACCATGACCATAGACAAGAATGCCATGACCATGGAGAATTTGACCATTTTCATGGTATGTAACATTATATGAATAGCCATCTTGAATGGTAATGGGGAGGTTGTTGTTGTAGGTGTGGAAAAAGAGGAAAGTTCGGCGAGAGGGAGAAGGAGTAAAAAATGTGGAAAAAAAAATCAGTTAAAATAAGAATGAGAATAGAGATATTTGGGTGTTTTTTGGGGTGGGGGGGGGGGGGGGTGGGGGGGGAGGAGGGGGTGAATGGGGGGGGGGTGGGGGGGGGAATTTTTGGGGAAATAAAGTGGGGGTTAAAAACCCAAGTAACAATTTAAGTTTTATTGCAGCCGTATAGCCACCTCCCGGCTTTGTTGATAAAACTACATTCAAAAATGTTTTGTCTACCAACACCTCCTCTATGCTTCTTTAAAGCCGAAATTTGTACAACATGGCCCACTCTATAGACGGTTGTGAAAACAAGTTAATAAAACCTTTACAAGAACATAAAGATTTTGAGAATGTTCTAGTGAAAGATGTTATGACCACTTGAGAACCTTCATAAAACCTTTTGGCTGCCATTAAAACCAGAATGTGGCCAAATGGCCACATCTGTCAAACTTCTCTGTGAAATCGAGGTTGGTTTTTGTTGTTCTGCTTTGTTCGATTCTCTGCTCTTCTGATTCATTTAGCAGTAAAAAAAAGGTCTAGTGTTGCGGGAAATTTTGTTTGATAGCAAAATATCCAAAACAAATGGTGTTTTCTACAGCGTATTATGCTCCAAATTATGTGCGCAATTATATTTATGGTGAATATTGGCACGATAAGAGCAGAAAATTAATGCGCCTCGGAAATTATGAGAATTTTCAACAACATAAATCAAATAACAACAAATATATTCGATAAATTAATCATGAATTTCCTGAAAAGTGCTTGGAATTGGATAAGATTATCTAAAAGAATGCCGAAATTAGTCTCCGATCTACAGTTTATTTGCATACCATTGAAAATTTGATGCATTTATTTTTCCACATTTCAATTTATTTCTTATATTTCAATATGGCGATTGGAAAAAAAATCACAGTTTTGCCATAAAGCCAATTTATCTTCGCAATGACTATTATAAAACTATTTGGTCTTATGGTGACTTCTTTCAATGCCACTTTGCCGTTTAATGCATTTACTGGAGGCAAAATGGTTTTTAAAATGCTTTTTCAACTGACCATAATAAGATAAAATCAGTGAGTCCTAAAACGGCATTTCAATACAGCATTTTTCGAGTTCATAAAGTCGAAATAAAACCTTTGATAGGAGTAAAAGGAATTTGAGAAACAAAGTTTTAAGATTGTTGTAAACAAGCTGTGTGGGTTCTCATAAACCTGACCTGACTATGAAACCTATTGGCACCTCTTGGTGCCATAATAGAACCAAATTGATTTCAAGTGGCTTTCATAAAACTTTAAGAAAACTTAATAAAGCAGGATGGTGTTAGCAATGTTACATGGGTAGTGACTTGACTGTTGGAATAACCCTCACTATTCTCACAAAATCGTACATCATATTACTCATTTTGAAGATTGGATTATATCCCGTGTGGAAAGCGGTGATAGCGTACGATAGATTATTTTTGTAGGGTTGCCCGAGGGGAAAACATCTTATTATTTCTAGCAACTTAATGTCAGTTTTTTTCAGCTGCCATTGTAAAAAAATAAATTTCACGTGTGCATCGCAATCGGACCTATTCAAGTGTAAAATTCACAAGTATTTGTCATTTACAACAGCCAATCAATTGAAAATTGATTATTGGAACTGTGGAAACAGTTTTACCGTTCCAGTTATAACTGTTCATTAATTGCTTTACAAGCTAAATTTGCAACCATTTTTATTGATTTTCACAGGGTAAGTAATGTCAATGCCATTCCACTTGACATTATGGTTGACATACATTTCAGTGTCTAGAGTTAAATTTATTGGAGATGCAATATCAAAGGCGAATTGTCGTGGCTGACATTTGAACATCCACCAAGCCATCTCATTTACTCAACTATAACGATTTTGGCGCTGATTCATCGTGATCCTTTGCTTCTCTATTTGATGAAATTTCATGTTGCCTCTGTAACAGTATGCATATGTTTCCAACTACCATTACTTCATTCACGCCAAACGAGACACATCAATCAAAGCTTGAGAGCTCTAATTGGGCACTGTTTGGTAACCATCCCTCGTCACCGTCGTGTTATAAAGATCACTTTAATTCCGGATGCCTTAATCAGCTACCATCCATCTCCCATTATCTCGTAAATTTAAGCGGAAACTATTTGCCTCAAGCTGAAATAATCCTCCGAGCAACGAAAACGGCACTCCTGGTTGCTTTCTCCCAGAAGCTTGGGTTTCAATTTTCCCAACAGATCCCGAGAAAATCCTGGTCAATTAATTTTCTTGCTGAGCTCCGTTGGCATACACAGGCAAAGCGTCTTCTTTCTTAAAATGTCGGTTAGCTAGGGTAAGGGGGAATATGCTGATGTCAGGTGCGTATTGAAGGTTTTTCCGGGAGAGTTTTCCCGCTCTCAAACGGGGAAAATCGAAATACTGATCACGTTGCACTTTTTGACAGCACGAACTTGATGGCACTAATTAAATGCTTCCATTGGATCCCCACAAACCCACCGAAAATCCACAGCGAATTACACTCTGCTGAACATATGCTGCAACATGTACACTTTTGAAAAACCACTGAGGAGACAAGCTACATCAAATCGAGTAGCTAATGATATTCAAATTTTGTCATCACTTTTTGTTCCTGCACGGAACAAAAAGTGGATTTCAATGCTACAGGTGCATCGTGGCTGACGGAAGAAGCCTGCAGTTGGTACATAGTCGTAAAATTTATCTCATATTAAATTTATCACGCTCGAAAAGCTTCGCCATCACGACGATCTCTCTGCTGGTAGCTTCAATCCTTTCCCATAGTGCACATCGCTTTGCCAGCAGCTCCATCAGGAAGTAGTAAAGCGTTCCCGCTTCAAAGTGTAACACGTTCGGTCCCTTAGTTTCCAAAAGAGGAAGTACGGCTGGCTGTGGAGGAGTGGAGTTGCGTTGATTGCATCAACGAGCGAGTGCAGCTTTCCTTCCACTGGGCACTTTGGATGAATATTTCAGTAAAATTGGATCCGGTAGAGCTTTCGCATGCTAAGGAACACGCTGAAGGTCAACATAAGTGGAGGGCAATATTTTCACCATCTCAAGATCCATTTATCACCCCGGGAACATATAGTACCTGGTGTAATCCTAGTCACTGGGGAGTGTCTCCTGTGGACTCGAAAGAAATCGCATGTCGTTATCCTTTCCAAAAGGAATTGAACCAACCCGTGTGTGAACGAGAGGATTCCGAACACAAAGTACAACTCAATTGTTACTCTTTGCCGACTGCAGAAGCAGAAATACCGGATGATAGGAATTCCCAAGCCGATCCCGCAGCGTCGATTTTTCATCGTGCGGTGGTAACAAGTGCTCACGTTCGACCGTACCGACCATGTTTTCGAGATATGGTTTTACGGAAACCTACCTGTGTGGATGTATGCGGCAGGCGAAACGAGATATGATTCACCCAATTCGGGTCAAACAAATAAAGTTTATTGGAAAGTCAGCGATAAAAGCGAACACATTCTCCATAAAGTCCTACATTTGGCTCGACACTGGAGACAGAAGCAGCAGGAGTTCGAAGGTGAACATCGGTCGTTACGTGAGTTCCGAAAATGGAAGCTCATATCCATAAAATCTACTTTATTAGTGGCGACACATTGGGTGAACTTTTGATGAGAATGTACTGTTCAATTTGATTTCTTCCGAGGACTGATGGAATGATCCCGCGCTGAGAGGAAATTGTTAGAGGAATCGGTGAAATAATCTCAAATCCCAAAGTTTTGATCCACTTCAAACTTTGACAACTGACCTTGGACACTCTTTACAAATCGTAGCCATCGAGATCATTGAGCTCACAAAACCATTTAAATTCGACAAAAATGACCCTTTGCAATGCAGAAAGCTGTGCGCGCTCCAAACAATGCAGAACTGCCTCCGGTGCAGAAAAAAACACCAAAAGATTTTCATTTTTCAGAACTTTTCTCACGCCATGAATGTAGTTTGACAGCTGAGCTGAAGTTTGTCTGCTGCACTAGCCGTGGCTCACTTTGTTTTATCGCGGAAATAAAGCTTGAGAGTGAAGCACACGTTTCCGCAATCTGTGCCGGGTCGACTTCATCTCGCGCCTGTCAAAAGCTGTCGAACAAAAGAAATATCTTTTGTGTTCGACAGCGATAGCTGATGCACTCCGGGCTAGAACTGAGTTCATGTTGGAGAAGCGAAATAATCGAAATTAAGAAAATTAAAAAGCTTTTTCTTCGTTTTACTTCACCAGCCAGATTGGGAACTGTAAGATTGTTTGCGTGGATATGGAGTAAACCACAGGTAACGATTTTCCGAAACTGGGCTGCTGGTAGATATATGTAGCTTTGTCTGGTCTCATATGTTTGAAAGCTTTTGTGTAGTTGCTCCTTGCTCGATGGAGATATTGTAAGCGAAATCACGGTTTTTCATTTTAGCTGAACGTTCTCAGTTTCCATTGAGTAGCTGCACTCAGGCCAGTGTTGCCAGTATTATCGGTATTCATTAAAGTGAAAAAGAATTAAGGTCAAAGAGAATTAAATAGTTTTACACCGATAAAATTGCTCACTTAACTTTAACTTAACTTAACTCACTTAACTCCAACCACTTTCTAACGTGTATTTTTAAAAGCTTTTTTACAAACTTTTTCAATGAACTTTGCTCAAAGCAACGAGGGTTTTCTACGCAGCTACTAGGTAAAAGAAAGTCTGAAGAAATTCATTTTGAAGATTTTAATGCTTGTTTTTGGTAGTTGATGGAAACGGTTCATATTCTTGGAGGATCATGACTTAAAGCTATGTTCATTTAGAATCCGGAAAAATAAAATCTTTTGTATCTCGGTAACGGAGTGACGTACAGATAAGTTAAATACATCAAAACAAAGGTAATTCATTTTATTTTAAGGAAATAATATCAATACAAATCATTTCTCTTTGTTTCTAATGAAATTTGCACTTTCTTCTATATTGCTCCCATCAAACGCTGAACACCTCCGGAGTCAACTTCCTTGGCATATTTGTGCCACATTTTGGTCATCTGAGTGGCGTTCCGAGCCGTTTTTCCACTTTTCTTACGTTCCCGCTTCATTATTGCCCAAAATCTCTCGATGGGCTGGAACTGCGGGCAGTTGGGTGGATTTATGTTTTTATCGATGAAATCTACGTTATTATTACGATACCACTGAATGACTTCCCGGCTGTAGTGGCAACTCGCCAAATCTGGCCAAAACTTCACGGGATCTTTATGGGCTTTAATGAAAGGTAGTACACGGTTTTTGAGGCATTCTTCCTTGTGCAGCTTCGAGTCCATAGTCTTATTTGTCACGGACACTTTGGTCCTTGCTCCGAAGCTGCGTATCCCTTGCCAAATCATCAGTTTTTTTTATGGCAAATTTGTCCATAAAAGCAAACTGAAACTTCGCAGGAACATCTCCTCGTGCCGTCACCATGTAGAATTTTTGACCAGGAAGCTATCTGAAATCCATTTTGACGTAGGCTTCTTCGAAACTTTGCTTCAACGTTCTGTTTGGTTGCTTGCTGGCTCGATAAGAACGATATCCTGCTCGCAAACGAATTCTTCGAACGGTACTGCGAGGAGCAGCGTATTTTTGTGCGATTTCATTATCTGATAGTCCAGGGTTTGCTCTGATGGTTCTCAACACGTTTTGGATCAGCTTGCGGTCATATATTCCACTACGACGCTTACCTTGAGGCACTCGATCCACGCTCTTTGGCTCCCTGAAACGTTTGAGCACATCATACACGGATGAGTTGGCGCTTTTCAACGTTTTTAGGATTTTTATTGCGGACCCCGTAGGATTATCAACGTGGGTGTGCAGAATTATTTCTCTCCTCTCGGCTTCCATCTGGAATAACTTTTGACGTAACACCGTGAAATTCATACCGCAGAAAGTTGGCGCCTAAGTTAACAAACCGCTGTAAAAAAAATTCTCGCAGCGGTCATTTTCCGTGCCACTGCAACACAATAAGTGATTCCGGATTATAACTGGACAGAACTTTACTTCCCAAAACACATTTTGAATTGTTTATATGTTGAATGAGTTATTTTTTAGCTGGAGAAGCTAAATTTTGATTGAAAAAGTTATTAACATGCAATGTTTGTTGGGTTACTTACTTATGTCTCCTGTCCACGCCAGTTGATCCTCTTCGGTTGCTCCCACGCTTGGCAAAGTTGTAGTGGAATGATCTAGGGTAGGTCACTGGTTCAGTTTTACGGTGAACAATTCTACAACTCTAGCTTTGAAAAAGGCTGGTTCCGTCATGTTGACCTGAAACTATTATATTTCCGACTGTTCCACAATAGTTTGATTTGAACTGGCTAATGTAACCGGCAGTGCGTGTTGCTTTTATATCTATCTGCAATCAAGAGAGGCATAGAATCCTATTGGGATGATAATAAATGGAGTGTACTGGTGCTGGGTAAAGGGTGTCCACGATGAAATTGCCACACACAAAATTGATTCGCAAAATTCGAGTTTTCATCCGATTGCCATCAAATTTTCAGGGATTGAGAAATAACTATTAAACTTCATTTTACCATTTTACTCGTATTTTATTTACTGTCCATACGCAAATCCCCGCACCTTGGCCTTAACCCCGACCATAAGATTCTGCACAAGCTGTGAATCAACCGTTTTTTGCATGTAAACCGATACTTTCTTCAGTTCCTCGACTGTCTTCACTACCTTAGGTCGTTTAAGAAGGTGCTGCTTCATAATCGCCCAGTACTTCTCGATGGGGCGGAGCTCCGGAGTGTTGGGAGGGTTGAACATTTTCGGCACGAAATTGACCTTATTGTCCGCATACCACTTCAGCACGTCCTTGGAGTAGTGGCATGAGGCCAAATCCGGCCAGAAGATTGTTGGAACGTTGTGGGCCTTCAGGAGAGGAAGCAGCCGCTTCTGGAGGCACTCTTTTATGTACACCTGTCCGTTCATCGTATCCTGGGTCACGAAAGGTGCACTCCGCTTCCCGCACGTGCAGATGGCTTGCCAAACCAGGAATTTCTTCGCAAATTTGGACATCTTCTGAGTGCGGACATGCTCCGGAACGCTGAACTTATCCTTGGCCGTGAAAAACAGGTTGCCGGGGATCTGTTTGAAGTCGGCCTTCACATATGTTTCGTCGTCCATGATGCAGCATTCAACTTTCGTCAGCATGTTGAGGTACAACTTCCTGGCACGGGTTTTGGCGGACTTGTTCTGCTTCTCGTCGCGATTAGGGGCCTTTTGTACCTTGAACGTTCGAAGCCCAGCCTTAGTTTTGGCCTTCTGGACAAAACTTCGGCTTAGGTGCAGCTTCTTAGCCACATCCCGAACGGAGGCGTTCGGATTTCGGTTGAAGGCCCCAACTACGCGGTTGTGATTTTTGGTGTTGTACGGAATACTTTTTCCTTCACTTCTGGGCTTCCGATCGGTGGTCAACCGTTCCTCGAACCGCTTAATCACTCGCGACACCGTGGAATTCGCGATTCCCAACGTTTTAGCGATGGAACGATGCGAGAGATCCTTGTTCTCGTGATGAATGCGCAAGATTTTATCACGCACGAGCTGTTCTTTCGACTCCATTTCCGCGAGTTTTGATCACAGGACTTTAAAACTTGCAGGATGTAAATAATGCACTATGAACTAAATCCACCCAAATTTTCATTAAATTCTACCCAACGGTTAAAAAGTTAGAGCAATTTCATAGTGTGGCAATTTCATCGTGGACACCCTTTAGTGTTTAATACAATTGTGTTGGCATTCGACTACCGAGTACGCTACATACCAGCCACTAATGAAGTGCCTATTCACTTTAAATATACTGTAATTTTGTAATAATAACATATTTTTTAAATAATTCTTGGTATACAATGGGCGCTGCATTATTATCGGGGCTGCCAGCGGTTGAATCTGTGGAAGAACTTACTTCGCTGTCGATTGGTAGGAGGCAGACCTTCACGATCGACCGATCGTAGACTGCACAAGATGGCAGTCTAACGTTTACCATCCGAACAAGGTCATCCACGCCGGGATGAACAGCATCGATGCGACCCACTCTTCACTTGAGTGGGGGTAGATTGCCGTCCTTCAGGAGTACCAACTTGCCGACCAGAACATTCGGCTGCCGATAATAGTTCTTTGTGCGCTGTTGCAGTTGATGAATGTAATCGGTTAACCAGAGTTTCCAGATGTTTGGATCCTGCGTTGCTTAACTTGTTGTTGGGAGCTTGAGCAGGATCGGGCTCCGGAGTGCTGATCCGACCAAAAAGTGTTCTGTTGTGAGGACTTCCGTGTCACTTGATTCCGAATAGAGCATCGCTTGACAGGGAGATCAAGCCGATAACTCATCGGTGTTTAAACGCTTTTACAGCAGCCTACCATAGGCCACCGAATGTTTGAGCGTTTGCGGGGATAAAATTGAATTGGTCAAAACTACATTCAGTTGGAGTTGTTGGTCGTTGAGTTGCTTATACAGATCTCGTAGTTCCCTGCCTTCTCCCTTGCTGTAGTATTGCCACAGAATAGGGAGGATTAGCTTTCCTCAACTTCCGAGCTGAGATCCTCAATCAATTCGAGATGCACGGCCTTCGTAGTCATGCAGACGAAAACAGCCACGCATGTTCGGGTTTGTGGAGCTGGTTTCGTTCGACGTCCTGATACCTTCAGCCAAACAGGACCACAAAAGTCAACATCTGTGTTGAGTAACGTACGAGACGGAGTGATGCGAACTTATGGTAGCTGACCCATTAGCTGTTTTTTCTGGTTCTGGGCGGGTACGGTAGCACTGCTAGCAGAATTTAACGTACCTCTGAGTCAGGTTCCGAAGGCTAACTGACCAAAATCGTTCGTGGATGTGAGCGTTCATTGCTAGTGGACCTGCATGGAGAAGTTGCTTGTGCACCGAATCGACGAGCAGGCAACAGCATCGGATGTTTGCGGGTGAACGAGTAAGGCTTGTTTGCGACAAAATTGTATGAAGTATGATATGTACTACCACCCATTGTAGCACGGAAACTAAGTCCGACAGCAATGGGCTCTCCTCTCTGTTAGACTTGATCAAGAATTAATAACCACTGATAATCCTAATCATGCCGTTGTATGAAGGGCCAAAAAGGGATTGGGTGGATCGATAAGCAACATCACTTATACGTATCCACAGGGATATAGAGAATCTCCTTCCAACAACAAGACTGAACAATTGGTCAAAAAAGCAAGCTATCTAACATGAGGATGCCCCAATGGGCGGGGAGAAGAGCCCGCCCTCTATTCACAAACTGTTAGCAATGGGGAGTTGGCATTCCCAATCTCCCCATCCAGAGTGCTTCAATCGGGTGCCCTGATGGTCCCTCCCATTCCCATGAAATATTTATATAATGGTGTATATATTTAGGTGAATGAAAAATACTACAAGCATTCGTATCTATAATATATGATCTTCATTCGGTTGATCCTGAAATGCAAGAAATGTTGTAAAATGTTAAAGTGTAGAGTTCTGTGGTTCGCGCTTAAGCACGTTTTCGTTCGTTTTCAGCGATAGCAGCATTTCACCAAAATTTTGATTTGAAGTATCCTGAAAAAGTTTATTAAATTTATTGAAATTTTACAAAACTAACATTTATACATTTTAATTTACTGTTGCCATGGTCACTATTTGCTACTTGATGCTGATTTTATAATAGCAATCCGCTTTTATTTTTGCTGACCTAATAGTTATTGCTACCGAGTTAGGAATGGGAAGATTTAACTGGAAGGGAGTTAAAAAACAATAAGTAATGTTCTAATCTTCTTTGTAGTAAAATCAATAAAACAAAATTACCAAATATAATGATATTGTGAGTTATGATCCAGTTATGATCCAGCTTGTTTGCGACAAAATTTGAACAGATTAAATTTGGAATAAAACAAATTTGCTGTTCGTTCAATCCAAGATGCATTTTTTATTCATTTAATTGTGCATTATAAGTCATCTTAAAACTAATAACAGTTACTAAATTAGGCTGCATAAAGAAACTACGAACTTTTAAGTTTACTTCAGCCATTAGGGTCTGTGCAGACTTTCTCTGCAACCGATTTAGCTGCTTTTGGCCTAGATTTTCGAAATATGTCTATAGTTGTAGCTTGTTTATATTGAGAGAGTTCTCTTTTCACGAGAGCCCAATACCGCTCGATAGGTCCCAAATCCGGGCAGTTAAGTGGATTCGCCTCTTTCGGTACAACATGGACTCCATTAGCTTTATACCATTCCAAAACATCTTTGGCGTCGTGACAAGATGCCTAATCAGGCCAGAATAGCGAGGGTGCGTCATGGCTGCGTAGGCATGGCAACAATCGCTTCTTTAGGCATTCTTCACGGTATATTGTCTCGTTTACCGTTGCGGTAGTGATGTAGCTTTGGCTTGTTCGACCACAGCTCCATATTGCCTGCCAAACCAAATAATTTTTGGGAAACTTGGCCTTTTTCTTCATCCTTAAATGCTCTGCTACGCCGTTCCGTTGCATGGCAGTATAATAAGACATTCCGGGAAGCTGATTAAAGTCTTTCGGCACATAAGTTTCATCGTCCATTATCACGCAGGAAAACTTCGTCAAATATTCGCGATACAACTTGCAAGCCCGGGTTTTAGCCGTCACATTCTGTTCATCATTACGGTTCGGTACAGTTTTCACCTTGAACGACTTCATATCTTTCCGATGCTAGGAAGTGTGCATGCAAGTTGGGGACATTTTTATTTTTCTAGCCACAGTACGTACCGAAAGATCTGGTCTTTTCTACAATATTTGCTTCACCTTCGCGTCCTTCTAGTGGTTCCTAAGATCCGTTTTTGTTCCGCTCCCAGCCTTTCTGGCTGATGTCAAACGTGTATCGAAAGATTTAAGAACGTTATGGACAGTGCTTGCAGGCAAAACCAAGCTTATTTGAAGGTTTTCTTACTGACAGATCCGGATTTTCATTGCGACCGCACACAATTGCATTTTGCACTTGCTGTTCTTTCGACGCCATCTTCGATCTAAAAGCTTGAAGTATCACCAACAATTGATTTTACACAATGAACAGACATACGTTCATCAGTCTGCGAAATATTTCACGCGTTGATGAAGTATTTACGTATTTAGGGGTGTTCAAATTGTGTCGCGAACAAGCCTTAAGAAGAGTGATTCAGCGGGCCACCGACCAGGAGTTGAGATTCGCTTTGCATCTGTCTTGCTGCGAAGCAATTTCTAGGCTGAAACACTCTTTACAAAACTTTCACAAGGCTTTCTTGTGTTTGAAGAAGTTCTGCTGATGTAAGATACGGAATTGCTTACAGGTCGCATGCAGTGATCCTAATCCGGCAATATCGCACAAACTAGTGACAATACGCAACAATACGGGTGAGTTTCGTAAATGACGAGAAGCGAGTGAACAACGTGTAATCATGAGCTTCGTTGGATCGAGTGACGGTGGCGTGCTAGAATCAAGAAGAGGGAAATCACGAATGTCTTGAAATCGGAACATATAAGGCTACTCAGCCGAATTGTTAATCATGGTGGACCCTGACAAGTTTGTTGGGATCGCCGCCCTTCGAGATGAGATCGGCCGGGCTCTACAGGCCTGCAACGTGCTTCCAAATGCCACCATCCATAAGTCGTTGCACCTCCGCGACACAGTTTGTCACGAAAGTGTTGTAGTTGGCTGGTGAGTAATGCTGCCAGTAAAGGGTGATAGAAGAATCAGACCAAAAATGAACATTAGCATTTACGTTAAGGCTGAACACATTGGTCTGATACAATTAGCTGAGAAGGACAGCAGAGTGTAACTCTAGACGGGAAATTTGGCTATTAGGAGACAACACCATTATTTCAACACTTCTCATGTAGATACAAGTTCCGGAAGCATGCTGGAATGCATCGCAAAATCCATGAAATTGAATGTTGTCTCCAGCTCCAGGAGCTTTCACCAATCGAGGGACAAAAAACGTTTCAAGCGTAGCCAAGTTTGTAAGTATTCCACGCGGTGATGAGGAAACTAGGGAGCTCCTCGTCCCAGCTCAGTTTTGACTTCCAAAGGTGTTGAACGAATACTTTGGCTGTGATGACCACCGGACCAAGGATGTCCTATGGATCGGAGAGTTTTGACATCTCGGAGACCACGATGCGTTCCGTGTTTGAATTATCGAAGAACCGGTCAGGAACTTTGAAACGGAAGGTATCCGATTAAGGATGCCACAGTAGACCAAGTGTGCTGACGGAACCTTGAATTCCGTCAACTGCAACAATCGACCGATCAACTTTCAGGTTGTCTGGAATGTGTGACAATACTTCAGACGAACTCGACGACCACTTTTTCAGCTCAAAACCTTGCGGACAATTGGATGTTTTTGACGTAGACTACGTCTTACGGCAAGGTTAGGGTGTCAATTGAGAATCTTAAGCTAAGCGACCGTCACGAAATATCCTTACAAATTAAACGCTAATAACTTAATAAATGCTCAGTAGATTTTCAAGATGTTTACATCCGTCAGTTGGCAATTTTCCCGCGTATCAATTAAATTATCAAACATTATCCGCTAACAATTTTAAGCTATTGAAAATAACCAGCATATAAGGTGATGTCTTATAATGCCGATTTTTCAGAATAAATTTAATAAATGCACTTTACTATCACAGCTTTCAAATTTAAGCAAGGGTGGGCTCATATGCAGCACTGAACGATATAAAACGAGTACATCTTCGCAATCAGCAAAAAAAAAATCAGAATACTGAGTTTTCAAATCGAAATCCTTGCTGAGTCGACGTTGAATCCATTGATATCTGCGGAGTACATCGGTCTCAGAGTCACCAAGTTGGTTCAGTACGGGCTCCTTCTTCGGTAGGCATAGAACAAATCGACCTGATTCGTCGCGGGTGGTGGTTTCGGCAAAGTACTTCTCGCAAGATATTTCCTCTTTGGAAAGGCCACGAATTTGAAGGCAGTTCTCAACTTCCCAGAATCAAGTCAATTGTTGATTCAAGTAATCGGTAATACACAAGAGAGATACCTCTTCAGCGCATTGGATGGCTGAATCGATAGTGACAGGTCCCCTTACGACCCATCCTAGGACGGTACGTTGTAGAACAGGTTGATTTTCAGGACGACTGACCATTAATGGGATTTGCCAAATAAATTTTCAGTGTGGGTGGCTGCTCGCTTCAGCCTTAAACTGGACCTATTTCAAACTCGTATAGACTACCATTATTTCCTTGTTGAGCACCGACATGTTTCATCGAAAAACCGTATTTGTCTCCTCCTGTAGGGTACCACGGCGCATTCGGATTGTTCTGGAATGGTCAATATGGTCATGCGTCCATTTAATGACTAGAAGTAGATTGTTTACGAAAAATAATGACGTTTGAGTCATCTGTGAATGTGTTCCGTATCAGTCCGATAGTATGTTTGTGATAGACACACGGTGGGGGCTGGAACTTCAGCATTTGTTTTTGGATTTTAAAATTTTTGGGTTCCAGGGATGCCAGATATACAGACATGTCTGTATTTATACAGACATTTGATCATGCATACAGACATCATACAGATTACAGACATTATACAGACATTTGGAAAATGTTAAAGACATATACAGACATTCATTTCGGCAAACTTCCAGATTTAAATAAAAAACAAACAAGGCGATAGGGAAAGTCACATACGTCACAGTTAGCAAATGAATGAGAGTCTGAAGTTGGACCGTTTTTGGCGTAAAAAAAACAGTAAGGGATGTAGAAGTACAAGTATGTGGCTGGCTGTTTCCACTGATTCGATCATTGTCAAAAACATAGCACTGAAACGAACTAAAAATACGGCCATCATAACGAATGTCCTTGGCGAATCGCATCACCAAAAAATGGTGGCAAATTGGTGGTAAAAATTGGTGGTGGTCCAAACCTTTAAGTTTTATATTCAATGAGTCAACTGATACCACTGCCATGAAAACATTGGTCTTAGTAGTGAGGACTTTATATTAAAATGACAATGAACCGTCAATTCGAGATTATTTTAATTACGTCCTCGAGCTTTCTGAAGCGGATGCTACAACGATACACAGTGCCATTGTTACTATGTTTAATGAAGATTTGATTTCATACAAAAAGAAGCTAATAGGATTCGGTTAAGACGGAGCGAGTGTTAAGCACGGTGGAAAGCATTCTGTTACTGTACTTTTTAAAAACTACTCTCCGAATTTATTCGTATTGAAATACATTTGCCATTGATTTGCATTGTGTGCATCATATTCATGTAAGACTATCTCATCTGGTGTAAAATGGATGTGTCGGGATATATAATGCTTCCTCAGCAATAGTCCTTTAAATCAGCAAAGTTCAGCGAATTACATTACCTAATAGAGCGGAAACCTTTAAACATGTTACATACGTCCGCGACCCGATGGCTTTCTGAAGAACAAGTTGTAGAGCGTGTTCTTGAAGTTGGAAGTTTTAAAGTATATTTCAGTTTTCGCAATACATTAGTGGACGCTAAGCAGGATGAAAAAATAAAGAAAGTATACGAGCGTCTCAGCGATTTATCAAACCACCGCCATAAACCAAACCATCAAACTAGGCCACAATCAACCACATCTTGCCGAAAATCAACTGGTTATGGTGTAGAAGCTGAAAACAGAAACTTGCAAATTGATATTTTCGATATTGGAAACCAGGATATTTAAAAGAATTGACGAACCCTGACTTTGTGGACCTGATCCATAATAACTTCTTCGAAAAACTGTACGAAGGTGTCGAAGTGCGGGCCTTGATCAACGAATTCACTAGAAGTGACAAGTTAAGCATGGAGCACTTGCATCAATTTCGACAAGACATGATGAATTTCTACATATGCTTCTTCTTATTATCATTAAGCATTTCAAGCTTATTGCTTTCACAATAAGCTTATTGCTTGCTCTCAACTTAGTGTTCTCTCACAGTTATTAATTGAGAGCTTTCGATGCCAAGTACAATTTTTGCATTAGTATGATTGTGTTGCAAGAACAATCATTAACGAAAAATCCCAAGACTAGACCGGGAATTGAACCCAGCCACCTCCAACATGGTGTTGCTTTGTAGCTGCGCCTTTACCGACTGAGCTAAGGGAGCACCCATATCTACTTATGCTGCAGTATTCAAATAAAAGATAAACAATTGACATTACCGACGATACCCTCAACCATTTAAGTCTCGTATGCAGTGATAACGGAAGCGGGACGGCACCAGCAGTGGAAGAGCCCAATCTGACTAAACCTGCTTGTCGGATAGAAAATTCATTAAATCCAAGTTGATTCCAATTGGACGTATCGACGTCATTTGCGACAACTGTCAAACTTGCCGTTTCTGTTCCGTTTCTGTCCTCATTGCTTTTGGGCCTTAAGCGTTAATTGATCCTGACAATATCAGAGCAAAATCCCATCCACTGCCCAACACTGTTTCAGCTTAGCAAACGATTTGAGGACATTATTGATGATGCCTCGGTTCAACCAATCGACGACCAGTTCTGGGAATTGGGATTTTCAGTGGCAGATTTTCCAAAAAAAATTGAACAAGTGCTTATCCTTACGTCATTATAGTGGTGACTGAGCCTTTCCATGTCTACGACAGTTCATGCCAGCAATTTTGGCTGTACCACATTCGACAGCTTTCGAGCGAATTATTTCAATTTACAATATCAATAAAATCAATGGTCGCAATCGCACCTCCACATAAACCATGAAAGGCATTTTGTCGACCAAATAGTACGTTAGAACACAAAAAAAAGAAAAAAAGGAGTGGTTGAAATTTTATCTATCGTGAATTGTCTGTTCACAAGCGACATGTACAACCAAATTTAAGTTCCTCGAGCCTTTGGAATTGATTAATTTTATAGTAGTGAGGTTAAGGTGAGTTTTTTCTTTAAATTTATGAATGATAATAAGTAACGATTTGCCTAGGGTTTTTCAATATCAAGATCAAAATATTTTGCTTTCTCATATTTCGTGATTGAATAATGACAGTGGTTTAATCATATAGAAGTGAAAGGAAAGTTGACATTTTAATATAAAACTTGAAACTGCAATCTCTTTTGTATTAGAATTTTGTTTATGCGATGTTTACAAAACATAATATCTCCTCTACTCGTTTGTCAGCATCGATTAATTACGATTTTCAACATTTTTTTTTCCATTGAAGCACCTTAAAACCAAAATTAAAATCCTTATACAGATTAATACAGACATTTCCATGAGATTGATACAGACTTTTGAAAAAAATATCTGGCATCCCTGCTTGAACCCGCCTTCTCCATGTCCTCTCTTTATAGATATTCTTTCTTTTGTGAGGAGTCAGGAAAAAAAAAACAATAATGGAATAAAAAAGTTTTTTAGGTTTTTTTTTGGGAAAAAAAAGGGGGAGGGGAAGGGGTGGGGGATTTTTTTTCGGGGGGGTTGGAACGGCCAATAAAGGGCGATACGGTCAAAATTTGGTCAATATCAACTTGACGTATTTCTTTCAATTTTGCATTTAAAAAACCTGAACACCCCTCATTTTGAAGGTGTGTGTGTGTAGAATGTTGCTCCTATTTTGATTTTGGAATTCACTCTTCAGTTGTCAAAATGCCGTCCAAGCAAGAAGAGCAGCGTATCAAAATTTTGCTCGCGCATCGCGAAAATCCGAGCTACTCGCACGCAAAGTTGGCAAAATCGCTAAAAGTTGCCAAATCAACCGTTACAAATGTAATTAAAGTGTTTGGGGAACGTTTGTCGACAGCCAGGAAGTCTGGATCGGGGGGAAATCGAAAACCGGAAGCCGCTGAGACGACAAAGAGAGTTGCCGGTAGTTTCAAGCGAAACCCTAACCTATCTCTCCGAGATGCCGCAAATAAGCTGGGTGTATCGTCTACAACCGTGCATCGAGCCAAAAAACGAGCCGGACTATCGACTTACAAGAAGGTAGTGACTCCAAATCGCGATGATAAACAAAATACGACGGCCAAAGCGCGATCCCGGAGGCTGTACACGACGATGCTGACGAAGTTTGACTGCGTGGTAATGGACGACGAAACCTACGTCAAAGCCGACTACAAGCAGCTTCCGGGACAGGAGTTTTATACGGCAAAAGGAAGGGGAAAGGTAGCAGATATTTTCAAGCACACGAAACTGTCAAAGTTCGCAAAGAAATATCTGGTTTGGCAAGCCATCTGTACCTGTGGCTTGAAAAGCAGCATTTTCATAGCTTCCGGGACTGTCAGCCAAGAAATTTACGTGAAAGAGTGTTTGAATAAACGTCTGGCCATGGAGTGGTACGCCGCCATCAACATGCAGGTGGTTCCCAAGGACAAGAACCCTCCCAAGACGCCAGAGCTCCGCCCAATTGAGAAATACTGGGCTATTGTCAAGCGGAACCTAAAGAAGACCAAAAAAACTGCTAAGGACGAGCAGCAGTTCAAGGCAAACTGGCTTTCTGCGGCGAAGAAGGTGGACAAGGTGGCTGTCCAAAATCTGATGGCAGGGGTCAAGCTTAAGGCCCGGCAATTCGGATTTGGAAAAGCGGAAGCCTAACTGAATATTTTTCCTGAATTTTATACTAATTGAACTTGAAAAAGAAATTTAATTTGATTTTTTAAATAAACGATTTCACCGATTTACACGCGTTTTCCCTTGACCAAATTTTGACCGTATCACCCTTTAAGGTCATTGGTCAATTTCAAGGCTAGAAGTAGACTATTCATGAAAAATCATGAAGTTTGAGCCGTCAACAAGCATGTTCCGATGAACATTCGTATCTGTCGCCGCCCCACAGTTCGTGGCAAAATGTGTTCTCTTCCGGCACAGATTCCAAATAGGTTCACCGGAAACTAAAAATTAGGACTCCAACAACCATTTTGACTGCAAAGACAATTTGGTCATATAAACCTTCCGCAATTTGAATTCAAAATCCGGGTTAACTAATTCGTATCTATTTTGAGCAGCTCTTCAGATATATAAAAAAAAATTGGATTCGATGAAGAAACGTAACTTTATATTTAGAAAAGCCAAGAAAGTTCACACTTCTAAATGCTTATTTTAGAATGTTAGAGCATTTTAAAAACCCATTACGGTTCATACTGACCCGACACCTAAAGAAGGCTAAGTATTTTTTTTTTTGTAGGTTTACTGGCTGAACTCTGAATAGAGTAGAAACCTCTACACCAGGCCTTTGATGATATCGTTGCGTAGATCCTTTCGAATCATTTTGCCAGCCGTACACGGAACATGTCGTCCAAGAAGACGCTGTTGCAAATGACTCGGAAGGAGCCACGTTTGAGCATTTTGAGTCCTTTCGTTTGATTTTTTTTCCATTGTCTATTTGTTATTTTGATAGTCAGTGTCACGCTTACAGCTTAAATAATTTGTTTCGATATTCCTTGTCTTTTGTAGTCTAGCCCGTTGGTGTGTTATTTATTCGTTTTGTGATTTTTCCGAAGCAGTTTTCTCGAACCAAAAGTAAGAAGCCATAGTACTGTTCCTTGTGTGTTAGACTGATATAACTTAATTCCTTTTGAAGCATTTCGCCAGCCGTGCATGGATCATGTCGTCCATAGAGACGCTGTTGACACTGCCTCAAAAGGTGTTACATTTCCCAAGTTTGCTTCTCCTTTCTCTCCATTATGTTCATGTCCACTGTTTTGTCTGGTGCCATTTCGTCTTACCTCTTCTGGTTCATTTATGTTTGTCTTATTATTTTCGTGTGTTCTACATCATTCAATTTTGTTCTTCCTATCCTTTCATTGTGTCTGTTATATTTGTCTGAAACCAACTCATAGTCTTTTAATGTCATATAAGTTCACCCATCGCATAATATAGTGCGTGGTGAGTCTCAATTATTTGTATTATTTTGAAATTTAGAAAATTTAATTATAAAGTTCTTACCTTGATGATGTGCAAGTGTGTTGTTAGTTATTACTCACTTATAACCTATGTTATTTCTTACAAGTTTTCGTTCCTTTGCGATCGTTTTTTAAATTGCCTCGATGGGATGTTATGTCCACTTCAGGTATGGTACCGCTCGCGACCATGGCATAGGGAAGAGAACAAGAAGAGAGAATGCATTAAAACCGGCAACATGCCATGCGCATGTGAGATTTTCATGGTGATATTCTTACAACGGCCGTTCAAAATGGTTCAACGGATGCATATGAGAGATCATTTCCGATTAATTTCCACTTGTTTACTCAACTCCCTCACGTTTAGATATAGAAGACAAGAAACATCCCAGGGCGCGCTACATTCTGGAACATCCCCCATCGCATCTTCAAGTGATCATTACAAGCTGTCCATTTGGTTCAGGCACTTTTGAACGTTGATGTGGCAGCCCACTCACACATGAAATCGGCCGCGACCGACTCGACAGAACGCGCCCATACCCCTTTCTGAACCGAAGGGCAGGGACCTAAAGAAAGCTAAGTAATTCATCGCTTATAATTTCTACAAATAAATAGCAGGATCTTTTTGTGAAATATTCAAGAAAAGTTTTAAGTTTTAAATTCTAAAACGCTCGATTAATTTTCTAAAATTTATTAAATACCCATAACATTTTTTAATAAAGTTCGCTGAACTTTTCACAATTCCATTTGATTTTCGAATGATTGTTTACGAAGTTCGTTGAACTGTTTTTATCCTCATGCCTGTTTATCTGGCATCCCTGCCTTCCCGTACATCGAAATTATAACAAAAGAAAAAGTTTGAATTCATATCGAATAATACTGCGACGGATGGGATAAAGTTGGTTTTTTCTTCTATTTTTTTCATAGATAATATTTTTTTTTTCAAAATGAATTTTACAATGGACAAAGGATTTCAGCATGATTGGAAGTACTCTGCCATTTAAAGATTCACCACGTTTCATTTAAAACAACGACGGTTTTGCCTAAAGTATCGATGTATGCTCACCATCTTCCATTCCATGAAATGCTTTCTTCTCGAAAATGTACTCCCCAACTCCTAGGCATCGCACCTACCATAGTCATCATCACGTGAAACGCAAGGGGCGCTGCAAACCCGAACCGTAGTAGTTGGATTTATGCACGACAATTTGTAAAATTGTTATCGTTTCTGTTTTACGGTTTTAGTCTAATCTAAACTAATAATACGGAAGTTGGGCTGTCGTAGTCATCGTCTCCGGTGGACCACAATGCGACAAACCTTTTCCCCATCAGAATCACAGGCAAACGACGAGAGAAACTTTTCACATTTAGCCGTGATTCGGTCGGGTCAAATTGGATGCCGTCTTTATTGTCTCGGTTTGGTTGAAGTTTTAACAACATCGAACTCCTGCTCTGCATCCTGTTTCAATTTAATTGATGAATTGGGACGTTACTGCAAATTGGCTATCACTTTTCGAACTAGAATTGATTTTATGACTTTCAGAAAAACCCCTCCGTAATCCTTTGAAACGTGACGAAAATTTACTCGTCTGGTCCACTTTAAAGCCCACCGGAGAGAATGCAGCCCTTGTTCACTCCGGTGCGGAATACGTTCCTGACAGGGAGCAATAAAATTTGCAATTGAAAAATGTTGGCTGTCTGCAAGCTCCGTAAGCTCTCGTGTTCGCCATTTTCCGTAGCTGGTCAGTGCTGCTGCTGTGGGCGGAAGGGTAAAGCCACTGTGGATAAACGAGCAATCGCCCGATCGCAATTGCAAATTTACAAGGCTGTCTCTGAGGCGGGAAGCTCGAGAGGGAGGAAGTTATTTATTTTAGATGAACGCCCCCGACTTTTTATCGTTCCCTTATGCACGTGTGAAACCGTGGCTCAGGATATTCCCCACCCCTTGCGCTCCTATTGTGGTCGGTATTATTTGGATTGCAGATGAGGGCCTGTGGATGTTATCATGAGATTGATGTTCTTTCTTTGCCTTTTTAGTAGGGAACAATCTGGTTTGTGTTCTTCAAGATTGATGCCTCGTAGGAGGATGAATTTATTAGGATTTTAAAATTCCTGCATACAATTTCGGGTAATCTCAATTTACAAGCGGATGCGCTTAGGAAAACCCCCCGTATGATATCATCATAAAAATGCAGACCCCAAAAAGTTACGATACTGACGTTTTATCATGACGTCATTACCAAGGACGGAAGTTGAAGATGTCTGGAATGCAATTAATTTCCATTTCACTAAAGGTCAATAAATGACGTCTATGTGAAAGGTTACCATTCACTTGATTAACAATGACATCATCCAACCTGGGAGAGTGAATTGCTACAGCAAAAATGTTATGACCTCATCACACGTGATGCGGGAAGGTCATATCAATGTGTCACTTCAGGGTAAATGTCTCATTCGTCATCGGTCGCGTCGGTTGAGTTCACTCCATGTCTATTCAGCGAAATGAAGAAAAACATGTCCATCACACATCATCAAAACCATACGTTGAAAGGATCCAGTTAAAACGAATTTATTCTGACTATAACGACAAAAAAAAACCAGACAGCAATAAACATACATTTCTACTCTAGGACGGAATGGAAGGTGTGTTCAGTCACGACAAGTGACGAAACGAACTGCGGATGGGTGCTGGTTGAGGCCAATTGTATACACAAATTCATTCAACGTCAGAGATAAAAACAACCAATTTGCATCTTGAAGTATAGATTCGGGTTTCCCCAGCAATTGTCGACCGAAACCGCAGCTAGACGATGCTCCGGATGCTATAGCAAATGTACTCGTCGTAGCTTTTCCTGTATAATCTTCGGTTTGCGCTTCGGACTGGATTGTATGAACAACGTACACTTGAACGTACATGCAAGGCATTGTCATGTTTTTGAAAAGATGGAGGGACACTATCTGTTTCAGTTGTTTAACGGTGCCCGGTGACAAAGTTCGCACATAAAATCAAATAAATGAGCAGGATGTTCGGAAAGTTATCTCAGGCAGATCAAGGGCTAGCAAATGCAGAAGGTTTTCGTGCTAATCCAGTGAAATTGAACGACAATAGCGTGAGACTATTCTGTACTATAAACAATAATGAATATTAACAGGCGCGCAAAAATTCCCCTCGTTCAAGTGCAATCCAAAGCAAGCGTTAACAACAAAATTGTTTGCAATCTTATTGGCGAATTCCAGCTTTAATTTATATGAAATATCCCATGAACTTATGTCAACTCCAGCATTTCATACATGTGCATTAGATAAGCCAGAACATTTCGTGATTTTTACAAACTGTGTCATTTGTCCTATTTTCAGAGATTTTCATATAAGCGATGCACAGATAAAAAGAAACATTTAATTTTCTGCGCAATCTAATGCACATAGAGGGAATGCTAGATTTGGCAAAAATTAATGGGAGATTTCATGTAAATTTAAGCCAGATATCGCAAGAATTAGGTCTGTGGTATGGCGTATGAAAGATTGCAAACAATTTCGGTTTTTATGCTAGCTTTTGCTTGGCATCAAACAAGGGAACGAATGTTGGTATGATGAAAGGGCAACGGTTGTGCTGGCTTTAGTGATTTTGTTGATATGACCGACCGGCTGGAGACCATTTTCCTTATCGCGTTTCAGATAAGGAGTGTATCGAAAATAAGCTATCCACAAACTTTCTTTCAAATTTTGTTGAAAACCGATATTTTATTCATACAAAAAATTGATCCTTTATTGTACGAGGTTAAACTTGAACATAATGAAGACCGGATGAAATTTAAGTTATTCCTTCACGAATTTTCGAACTTTGGATCGAATGCTCTTCATCAAGTTCCGGACAAGTGTTGCATCGCATTTTTTGGACGCTTGAGCCCAATTTTTTTGAACTCCTGCATGTTCCCAGCTGCCTTACCAGTCTTCTTGAAGACCCTCTTCACGATTGCCCAGTAACGTTCGATGGGTCGAAGCTGAGGGCAATTTGGTGGATTGATATTTTTCTCAACGAAATCTATACCCTTTTCCGCAAGCCAATTGAGAGTGGTTTTGGCATAGTGAGCCGACGCTAAATCCGGCCAAAACAGTGGAGGTGTACTATGCTTCTTATATAAAGGCAACAATCTCTTCTGGAGACACTCAGATCGATAGATTTCCGCATTTATAGTTCCGGTAGTGTAAAAAATGGTTGACTTCAAACAACAGGAACGTATTGCTTGCCATACCAGTATCTTTCGACCGAATTTCTCCACTTGAATCGACCTGTCCGCATCGCTCACATCCTCTCCAACGACGGCAGTAAAGTATTGTGGACCTGGAAGGGTTTTTGAGTCCTCCTTTACATAGGTCTCATCGTCCATCAAAACGCATGCATCCGGACGCTGCAAAAGACGCGAATACAATTTCCGGGCCCTTGTTGCTGCTCGCTTCTTCTGTTCTGCACTTTGTTTCGAGATTTTCTGCTTCTTGTAGGTCTTCAGGTGCTTTCGCTTCTTGATACGCTGGGTCATTCCGACACTCGTTCCTGCTTTTTTGGCCAAATCACGCATTGACATTGATTTGTTCTTCATGATTAGAGATACCACTTTCTGCTCCAGTTTCGGGTTGGAAGAACCGGGTTTTCTGCCTCTTCCTGGTAGCTCATCCAAAGAATAGTGTTCCCCAAACTTATTATTGCTGGTTTTAACACTCGCATGATGGATTCCAAACCGCTTCGCCAATTTTCGCAAAGTAATACCCATCTCACTTAGCCATGTGTCCAGAACCTTAATTTTCACTTCCTTTTGAATACGTGACATTTTGAAAACGCAGAATTTGAGCCGCACAAACAAGTCAAGAAAAGAAAGCTGACAGTCAAACGCACAGCATGCAGTGTTCAGAGCATAAAAAACCATCACAAATACATGCGTACAAAGCAAATGTATGTGGATAGCTTATATTCGATACACGCCTTATTCCAGGGTCTGTTTGGGAATTCAAAGTAAAAAATTTATAATATTTTTGTAAGTTGACAGTTGTGAAAAACTCCAACTGATTGAAGCAATAATCCGAAAATCTATTAGGAAATGTTTTTGTTTCAGTTATTTTCAAACTTTCAACTGACCCCTACCCTTGCCGTCTGATCAAAATAGTGTGGGTGTGGTCTTAATATTATTTCGCTGTTTTTTGGTGAAAAAGGAACTTTATTTTGAAAACAAAGGTTACGAATTATGCAAAGTATTGCCCATCACTAGCTACGACTTTTTCCAATTTTTCTGGTAGAACGTGAATACCATTTCGATGGAACTGTTCGTCTTTTGATGCTATTCAAGATGGGTAGGACTTTCCATTTGAGCGTTTCCAAGTAGGTTTTCACGGGTTTCGCAACGTGAGGTCGAGCGTTGTCATGCTGAAGAATCACTTTTTCGTGTTTGTGCTCGTATTGTGGCCGTTTTTCGTGCAGTGCTCGGCTCAATCGCATCAATTGAGTTCGATACCGTTCCCCGGTAATGGTTTTGTTTGTTTTCAACAGCTCATAATAAATAACACCAACTTGGTCCCACCAAATACACAGCATAACCTTCGCAGCGTGAATATTCGGCCTAGGCGACGATGTTGAAGCATGCCCGGGCAGTCCCCATGAATGTTTCCGTTTTGGGTTACTGTAATGAAGCCATTTTTCGTCACCCGTCACAATGCGATTTAGAAAACTCTTCCTTTTTTGCCCCTGGAGCAGTTGTTCACAGACGAAAAAACGACGCTCAACATCTCTTGGCTTCAAATCGTAAGTAAGGAATCGTAAGGAGATCATCAACACTGAAATCACCGTTTTTGAAGCGACGAAACCAATCACGACACGTTGTTTCACTCAGAGCAGCATCACCGTAAACTTTTTGGAGCATCAGCCGCCGTTTTCTTCCAATGAAAGAAGAAAATCAACACTTCCCGCAAATGACGATTATTTGGCACGAAATCAGACATCTTCAAACAACCAAAATATAAACCACTAAACCAATCACTGATTTGGCAAAGCGGTTTGTTTACCATATGTCTGAGCTTGGTTTATGACGCTTGAGATGTACAACATTCGACCAGCACTTACTACTGGCGCCATCTATTGCTTAACAGCGGGAACTTAGTTGCGCACCTAATAGATCGTTAGATCAGCTGTTAGTTGGAAAATTATATTGTACACTCTTTAGAAAGGTTCCAATGATGTAAAGGCCTCGAGTTGAAGGTTCTTCTCCAGCGTCCCAACCAGTAGTTGGTAACACATTACTTCTGGCTGCTTTCAGTTTCGCCCGATAACCACAAGCTCGCTCGACATCGGTACCTGGTCGTTTTGGAGGATTTTCCGTATGTTCGATCTAAACGTGCTTCCGAAATTTGCGCATACAGTAGGCATCAAAACGATTTGGCATCGAACTTATTCTCACTTTCACAGTTTCTCAAAACTTATTTTTGCTAGGAGTAAAACTCTTTCCAACGCGAATCGTTAACACAACAGAATAACTATTCACAACAGTACTCATTGGAATGGGCAGCAAATGTTACTTCGGAATATCATGTTCGAGAAACAAAACGTTGTCCGTGATAGGAAATTTCTTGATATTTGCTGGAACGCAACATTCCTTAAAGTTTTGTTAAGCTGATTGATGAATATATACGCAAATTATTTTTATGTTTTATTTGTAAAATTTTAAATACTTGAGTTCATAAAATGGCAATCGTAAAAACCTCTAGTTGTTAATGGCTAATGATGTCAATCTCCAGTGACAGCCACTAACCCATCATTCTCTCTGGTAGCTTGCCCGCGTACCCTCCTGCAGGGTACTTGCAACAGCCAGTTGCCAGGGCAATACTGGCCATGGCCGCTCTGCACAGCTCCGTGGCTACCGAGCGAATGCAGCAAATTTTAAGGTGTCTCCGTTATATATCGTGCACTGACACGTAAGAGACGTTCATAACTTAAATTTAAAATCTGTGATAGTAAAGTACTGTGCATTTAGTAAATTTAGCCTGCAAAACAAAATTAAAAGGTATTTTGGTAATTTTAAATAGTTTAAAATTGTTCAAGGATAATGTCTGATAGTTGAATCGATACGCGCGAAAATTTCCAAACGATTAATGTAAACATCTTGAAAATCTATCGAGCATTTATTAAGGTATTGGCGTCGAATTTGTAACGATACATTTACATTTTTTTTTCATAAAAGTTAAGACGATTTTCTAAAAGTCACCCATACATTTCTTTTTTGTATGTGTTGTCCTTTTTCGTTATGTACAATTAAAAAAAAAACGATCAAAGCCCTTTTCAAATGGCAGTCTATGTACATTTTGACAAAACAAAGTATGCAAAGTTGCTTGAAAAGACATAGTCTACACACCCACAAGTTTGATTCTGAGAGGGTGCTGCCAAACACTGGATGAGTTGGCGTGAAGTTCGTCAGGGGCAAAAACATTGATTTTTCATGAGCCATTATTGAAAATGCTGTTTTGTTTTCAAGAAAGTATCTATAAATAAATGATGTTTTGAAATGGCAAAACTGTTTCCTTGCAACGCTAAAATTCTATATGCAAGACCGTTTAGCAGTCAGACAGCTTATATAGTAACCAAGCTGCTGCCAGAAAAGAGTTTTGACAGTTCAAGCTAAATCAACAGTTAGTCCTCAGGAAGAAAGTTTATACGAAAGAATATGGGAAACCAATATACCAGGCCGTATACGAAGCGAAACATGGCGCAAGATAATTCCATCTGGATGTGCGACTAACTGATGTTGTAGTTTTTTCAACGATCTTAATCGATGGGCAGTTCACAAATGAATATCCAGAATCCCGACCAAAAGGGTATAACATAGAAATAACAAAATAATGACAAATCTTGTTACGACTTCCTGATTTTGATATAAATTTTTCATCTGGATAATTGTTTATCATACTTATATCAAATTAAGACATAATGCCCTCGGAGGCACAATCTGCGAAAAAAAATAATTAATTCTAATAGCTGATATGATTTTGCTACAACTGTTACAAAGTTTGTTTTGTTTATGTTATATCTGTATCTTAGTTTGCTATAATTGCGTTACCTCTAGAGGACTTTTTGTTACCATTCCTGATATTTAACAACATTTGCGATCTAAATTATTACATTCTCTGTTATAAAAATAGCGTAACTGAATAACAAAACATGAAATAATTTTGTTGTTTCCTTCTGGTCGAGATGCTCAAGAAGTTTTGCTTAGTATTTCGTTTAAACGTGCCATTTTTACACTTTTCTTAGTTTCTTTATTACAACATTGGTAGAGCATCCTATCATAAACTTTATGTAGTACAAAATGCTACAGTATATGCTGTATGCTCTCGTCAGAATCCAAATGGCTTAGTGATGGTTTTTGTAATGATAAAGCGTGCTTATGAAATATTTTTTCATGTCTCTGTTTAACAAATATGAAGGAGCTTTATTATTGAACTACTGTACGATTTATGAGGGGATAAAGTTCCTAGTACTTAGCTCTATCGCCAAATCTCGGACTTATGCTGAAGTGTGACGCTTGAAATAATCTCTTACCTTTCTGTCGATTGTAGGGTCAGCGGGACCGCGTTTTCTACCCCGTCTCGGGGAATCTACGAAAGAGCACTGTTGTTTATACTTCCGAAATGCGGTTTGAACTGCTCCGACGCTCACACCTTCTTCCTTAGCCAGTTTTCTGATCGAAAGACCACTGACTGTGCACCGTTTGTGCACAATCCGTTTTATTTGCTCGGAAGAAAAACCACGCATTTTCAAGCTTCCGTGCAAAGAATTGAAAAAATGGCAACATCAGTTTAGTTTGAATGTAAACAACAGGACGCAGCCAAAAGTTGGTTAAATACTGCACGCATTTTGAATCATTAATCATTAACGTCTTTATAATTATCGGAATAGTCTATAGGCAACCGAAAGTGGAAAGATGGCAGATATTTTCAATGTCTTGAATCTGTCGAAGTTCTGTGTGGCAGTCTCTCTGTACCTGTAGTTCGCAAAATTACATTTATTGCAACCGGCACCGTTCACCAGGAAATTAACGTGTACGAGTGTCTGGAAAAACGTCTACCACCTTTCCAGAAGCAGTACGATTTTTCCGAGCTGTTTTAGCCGGATTTCGTATCGTGTCCAATGGTTGGAACGGTTGACATTTTTCAGTAAAGGTTTACTTCTGAAAAAAATTGTCACTGGACAAAGCTAACAATTGTTGCGTACACCGCCCGTTTCAAGCTAATGGTAATGTTATGAGACCAAAAGGTGAAAAGCAAATAGCACGAACATCCCGTATTCTTTTTTATCTTGCTTTTTTGCTGTGAGATAGTGAGTGCGGTGTCGTATGAAAGACAAAACATTTATTTTTTCGATTCCTTTTGGTCATATTCCCCTTTCTCTCGCTTATATTAATGTACAAAAAATGTCATGACATTTAGAAAAGAAAATGTAGAAGACATTTCTTTTTAGCAAACGAACCAACTCGGAGCTAACGAAAAATCTCTTCATAGCTTATTTTTTAACCGTTACGTGTCCAACAGAGAACAAATTCGCCTTTTTCGATAACAGAAGATTTCATTATGTTTTCATAGAAGGATGTTGAAACTCTCTAGGAGGGAAATAATGAGTGCAAAGCAAGGGGAGGGGGTGGGGGGTCATTAGGGTTTCTAATTCATTTTATTACGAGAAAGGCCGACAGAAAACATTTTTAACACGGAATTTAAAATGACCATTACTATGTAACTATCCAACCGAATAGAAACCTTTTAGCAACTTTGGATTCAGGAACTCAACCACTTTCTCAAAATTGCCTCATGGACATGAGGCATGGCATGCAGCATATCAAACTTCATGATTTAGTTAATCTAAGTCATCAGAAGACATTTTGGTAATTTCTGACCATGCATATCATATAAAACTTTATATTTTTTTTAAAAAAATAGGTCTACGGATGACATTCTTAGGATTCTTGACCGCACTGGCCACTAGAAAAGGCCCGGGGGATCCGAGTTCCAGCGGAATAGTGGCCATATTCAAATATATATCAACAAATATATCAACTTCATGATTTTGCAAAACTTGCCTTCGAAGGACATTCTGAAAGTGTCTGACCACACTGGCACCATAGGAAGACCCTGCGGGATCCGACTTCCTTTGGAAAAGTGGACATATTCAAATCTTTTCCAAAACCTGGCTTGCGACGTATCAATCTTCGTGATTTTGCAAAAATAGATCTGCGGAGGATATTCTGAGGATTTCTGACCATACTGGCTACTAAAAGAGGCCCTTTGAGATCCGAGTTCCTCCGGAGAAGGGGCCATATTCAAATAGTTACCAAAACCTGGCTTGCGACACATCAAACTTCATGATTTTGCAAAACTTTGTCTTTGGAAGAAATTCTTATGGTGCCATACTGGCTACTTGGGGTGGCCCTGTTAAATTTTGAGTTCCTCCGGGAAAGTGGTCATAACAAATTTCTTACCATACCCTAGCTTGCGACATATCAAACTTTATGATTTAGCAAAACTAGGTCTTCGGAGGACATCCTGAGGATTCCTGACCATACTAGCTACTTAAGGAGGTCCTGCGGGATCCAATTTTTTCCGAAAAAGTTGCCAAATCCAAATCTTTTCCAAAACCTGGCGTGCAACACATCAAATTAAATCATTTTGCAAAACTTTGTCTTCGGAGGACATTCTGAGGGTGTCTGACCATACTGGCTACTCAAGGAGGTCCTGTGGGATTCAAATTCCTCCAAGAAAGTAGTCATATTGAAATCGTTACCAAAACCTGACTTGTAACATATCAAACTGCATGAGTTTGCAAAACTTTGTCTTTGGATTAATATGGATCATTATCCTTTTCAACCCAAGCTGAATCTGGATCCGTGATGCTTGAAGTATCGGTTTTCGAGTCACGCAACATTTTGCACAAACATAATTTACACTATAGAACAAAACAAAAACCAAAACCAAAATCCTCTTTCAAATATCTTAAATATCTTTTGACATTAGCTCTTTGCTTGCCTTGGCTAGTGGTACATGCCTCAACTAAACCATTTTTTACAAGAGAATACTGTCGAGCTGGTAAAGAAACGCACATCTTAGTGCATCAAAGCGTAACGATATTCAGAAAAAGAGAAGACGGATGGATTACAAAAGTGAGGTGAAGTCTTCTTTGTTCAATCTATCCTACGAGCATAAGCAGTACGATAAAGTTTCCTGGAAAATGCTTTGGTTGTTCTCTGAAGACAAAGTTTTGCAAAATCATGAAGTTTGATATATCGCAAGCCAGCTTTTGGTTAAGATTTGAATATGGCCAATTTTTCGGAGGAACTCGGATCCCGCAGGGCTAGAGTGGCCAGTATGATTAGGAATCCTCAGAATGTCCTCCGCCGACCTATTTTTTGCAAAATCATAAAGTTTAATGCATCGCAAGCCAGGTTTTGAAAACATTTGAATATGACCCCTTTCCAGACAAACTTGGATCTTGCAGGGTCTCCCTAAGTGGCCAGTATGGTTAGAAATCCTTAAAACGTCTTTTCATGACCCAGTTTTGCAAAATCATGAAGTTTGATGTGTCGCAAGGCAGGTTTTGGCAATGATATGTATATGGCCACTTTTCCGGAGGAACGCAGACTCCGGAGGGCCTGCAGGAATCTTTAGAATGTTCTCCCAAGATAAAGTTTTCCAAATCATAAAGTTTGATGTGTCGTATGCTAGGTTTGGGAAAAGATTTAAATATGGCTACTTTCCCGGAGGAACTCGGATCCCGCAGAGCGTCCCTAAGTAGTCAGTATGGTCAGAAATCCTCAGAATGTCCTCCGAAGACCTATTTTTGCAAAATCATAAAGTTTGATGTGTCGCAAGCCATGTTTTTGAAAAGACTTGAATATGGCCACTTTCCCGGACGAATTCTGATCCCGCAGGGCCTCCTGGTGTAGCCAGTATGGTCACACAGAATATCATTTTAAGTTTGATATGCAGCAAACGAGGTTTTAGAAAGGATTTGAATATGGTCACTTTCCCAGAGGAACTCGGATCCCGCAGGACCTCCCTAAGTAACCAGTTTGGTCAAACACCCTCAGAATGTCCTTCGAAAACAACGTTTTGCAAAATCATGAAGTTTGATGTGTCGAAAGCTAGGTTTTGAAAAATATTTGAATTTGGCCACTTTTATGGAGGAACTCGGATCCCTTAGGGCCTCTTTTAGTGGCCAGTATGGTCATAAATCCTCAAAATGTCTTCTGATTACCTCGTTTCGCAAAATAATGAAGTTTGATATGCCGCATGCCATGTTTCGCATCCAAACATATTTTGCCAACCATCCCTGGACACGTACTTACCCCAGTACTACTTAGGGCCTGTTCATAAAACCCGTAGACTTATTTTTGAAAAACTCAGACCCCCCCTCCCCCCTCGTAGACTTTTCTCCATACAATTTTTTGAAATTTTGTATGGAGCGTAGACTTTGGTCAAACCCCCCCCCCCCCCCCCCCACAAAGTCTACGTGGTTTATGAATAGCCCCTTACCTTGGATTCTTTCGGAATAGCCAGTGCAGATCCACAAACTAGGATAATTTTGTGATCTATTGCAAAAACCGCATCAGAATCCAATGGCTAACGATGGAGTATTATTAATTTTAAATTTATATTTTTCTTTCTCAGAGGGTTTGGGGTTGTACGTGTTAAAGGTATTTTTTGTTGTTGGATAAACAACGGTTGAATATGTGCGTGGTTTAGTTCTTCTTCTTTTTGTTTGTTGTTTTTACTGGACTTCAACGCGGCGGTCATTCGTCCAGAGCGTCTATTGGTCATATGTATGTGTTGGTTTGTATAATGTGCAGTGATGAAAAGGCACAAGCAAAAGAACGTGATGCAATTGTTACGAAAAATATAACGCGAGAAGAAGAAATACAATTGTACTGTGCCTTGAAAATTCACGGTAAGGAAAAAGTTCGGTGCACTTGTGTGTAAATTTTTGCACGGGATGATTTTATTTTTGCAGATTGTCATGAAATTTTCAACTGTAGTAATTTGTTTATTCCTTGTGTTCACTTTGGCCATTATGAAAAGTGTCAAATGTTACCAAAAAAATGTTGAAATCAAACCCCGGGGCCACATCTGGGGTATGGAAAAAAAAAAATAAAGGGCGATACGGTCAAAATTTGGTCAATATCAACTTGACGTATTTCTTTCAATTTTGCATTTAAAAAACCTGAACACCCCTCATTTTGAAGGTGTGTGTGTGTAGAATGTTGCTCCTATTTTGATTTTGGAATTCACTCTTCAGTTGTCAAAATGCCGTCCAAGCAAGAAGAGCAGCGTATCAAAATTTTGCTCGCGCATCGCGAAAATCCGAGCTACTCGCACGCAAAGTTGGCAAAATCGCTAAAAGTTGCCAAATCAACCGTTACAAATGTAATTAAAGTGTTTGGGGAACGTTTGTCGACAGCCAGGAAGTCTGGATCGGGGGGAAATCGAAAACCGGAAGCCGCTGAGACGACAAAGAGAGTTGCCGGTAGTTTCAAGCGAAACCCTAACCTATCTCTCCGAGATGCCGCAAATAAGCTGGGTGTATCGTCTACAACCGTGCATCGAGCCAAAAAACGAGCCGGACTATCGACTTACAAGAAGGTAGTGACTCCAAATCGCGATGATAAACAAAATACGACGGCCAAAGCGCGATCCCGGAGGCTGTACACGACGATGCTGACGAAGTTTGACTGCGTGGTAATGGACGACGAAACCTACGTCAAAGCCGACTACAAGCAGCTTCCGGGACAGGAGTTTTATACGGCAAAAGGAAGGGGAAAGGTAGCAGATATTTTCAAGCACACGAAACTGTCAAAGTTCGCAAAGAAATATCTGGTTTGGCAAGCCATCTGTACCTGTGGCTTGAAAAGCAGCATTTTCATAGCTTCCGGGACTGTCAACCAAGAAATTTACGTGAAAGAGTGTTTGAATAAACGTCTGCTGCCTTTCCTGAAGAAACACGGTTGTTCCGTACTGTTTTGGCCGGATTTGGCATCTTGCCATTACGGTAAAAAGGCCATGGAGTGGTACGCCGCCAACAACGTGCAGGTGGTTCCCAAGGACAAGAACCCTCCCAACACGCCAGAGCTCCGCCTAATTGAGAAATACTGGGCTATTGTCAAGCGGAACCTAAAGAAGACCAAAAAAACTGCTAAGGACGAGCAGCAGTTCAAGGCAAACTGGCTTTCTGCGGCGAAGAAGGTGGACAAGGTGGCTGTCCAAAATCTGATGGCAGGGGTCAAGCTTAAGGCCCGGCAATTCGGATTTGGAAAAAGCGGAAGCCTAACTGAATATTTTTCCTGAATTTTATACTAATTGAACTTGAAAAAAAAAATTAATTTGATTTTTTAAATAAACGATTTCACCAATTTACACGCGTTTTCCCTTGACCAAATTTTGACCGTATCACCCTTTAGAGTGGTATGCCGCCTGTTAGTTCAAGAAAATTTATCGTTGGAGTCGATTGAAGGATTTCGAACCTAAACACGGGTCCTCATCAAAGGGAAAAACCAGGGTCTTCTTTAATGAAAGAACGTCCAACACGGTCGATGGATTGAACAGAAATGTATTTCATCAAATTTACAAAGTTAGACACTAACATTAACTTTTACCTGTTAAAGCCGTGATTTCAACATCTTACGGGTGTTGAGTTGCATCAAACAGAGCTGACTTTGTTTATCACTCTTTAGTCTTTTGCCGAAATATTGGCCAAAGTAGTCGTTAAGCAAACGCTATTGTCGCTATTGTAAGCGCAGGGTTGTTGTTTTAGAGGGGAAGATCTACTTATCAAAAAAGGACAAGTCGAGGAAGTTGATGCTTTATTATCAACTTTATGGCAGTTAAGAGATAAAGTCTAGACCAATATTGATTGACCTAAGGAGTGTATCGAATATAAGCTATCCACATACATTTGCTTTGTACGCATGTATTTGTGATGGTTTTTTATGCTCTGAACACTGCATGCTGTGCGTTTGACTGTCAGCTTTCTTTTGTTTACTTGTTTGTGCGGCTCAAATTCTGCGTTTTCAAAGTGTCGCGTAATGAAAAGGAAGTGAAAATTAAGGTTCTGGACACATGGCTAAGTGAGATGGATATTACTTTGCGAAAATTGGCGAAGCGGTTTGGAATCCATCATGCGAGTGTTAAAACCAACAATAATAAGTTTGGGGAACACTATTCTTTGGATGAGCTACCAGGAAGAGGCAAAAAACCCGGTTCTTCCAACCCGAAACTAGAGCAGAAAGTGGTATCTCTAATCATGAAGAACAAATCAATGTCAATACGTGATTTGGCCAAAAAAGCAGGAACGAGTGTCGGAATGATCCAGCGTATCAAGAGGCGAAACCACCTGAAGACCTACAAGAAGCAGAAAATCTCGAAACAAAGTGCAGAACAGAAGAAGCGAGCAGCAACAAGGGCCCGGAAATTGTATTCGCGTCTTTTGCAGCGTCCGGATGCATGCGTTTTGATGGACGATGAGACCTATGTAAAGGAGGACTCAAAAACCCTTCCAGGTCCACAATACTTTACTGCCGTCGTTGGGGAGGATGTGAGCGATGCGGACAGGTCGATTCAAGTGGAGAAATTTGGTCGAAAGGTACTGGTATGGCAAGAAAGTGGTTTGAAGTCAGCCATTTTTTACACTACTGGAACTATAAATGCGGAAATCTATCGATCTGAGTGTCTCCAGAAGAGATTGTTGCCTTTATATAAGAAGCATAGTACACATCCACTGTTTTGGCCGGATTTAGCGTCGGCTCACTATGCCAAAACCACTCTTAATTGGCTTGCGGAAAAGGTTATAGATTTCGTTGAGAAAAATATCACTCCACCAAATTGCCCTCAGCCTGTGGGAGGGGACCCATCGAACGTTACTGGGAAATCGTGAAGAGTGTCTTCAAGAAGACTGGTAAGGCAGCTGGGAACATGCAGGAGTTCAAAAAAATTTGGGCTCAAGCGTCCAAAAAATGCGATGCAACACTTGTCCGGAACTTGATGAAGAGCATTCGATCCAAAGTTCGAAAATTCGTGAAGGAATAGCTTAAATTTCATCCGGTCTTCATTATGTTCAAGTTTAACCTCGTACAATAAAGGATCAATTTTTTGTATGAATAAAATATCGGTTTTCAACATAATTTGAAAGAAAGTTTGTGGATAGCTTATTTTCGATACACTCCTTAATCATCCGGAACAAACTCTGTTTGCAATCATCGCCTGAAAAATTTAAATAGTGCGGTTTGTGAAAATACGAAATGACGAAATGCGACCAAATCGCGTTTCCAAACATGCAATTGCTTTCAAATCGAAATGATGTCATGCTTGTGAAGACAAATCAGTCATATTTGTCTCTTCCATGTAATCTTCACACACACAAAAAACCAACCACCCCAACTCGTGAAACCGTCCACGAATGCCTCCCATGTCCACGTGTTTGGCATCTTTGGAATGAAGAGAGACGCTCGTGACTTTTATTACTTCGTTTAACATCGTATAATTTTTATGTTCCAGTGCGTAAAAAACAAACGACGACTCCGATTGCGTTCAGCAAATGGTTCCACCAGAAGTTTACTTTCAATAAGGACAATCTCGCCACTCAAATACCCACATTCGGACAATTTTCACTTTAGACGTTCCTGTCCGTCAACGTTTTCTTTTCGGTTCCCCAAGTTCGTCGGAAATGATAAACCTCTCCGCAGTCAAGATTAAAATTCATTATTAATGTGCACGCTCGATGCCACACGCTTGAGGACGACCGAGGCTCGTAACTGTGAGCGATTACGTAGGGAATAAATTTTCGCAAGTTGACCATCAATAATTCAGAAATCGAGAAAATCGTCCAATGTTTGCGAGTGCTTCTTTCGAGTGTGTATAAAACTGAACTCCGAAGAATTCATCTCGAGTTTCTGTCAAGCTAAACCACGAGTAAATTTAAATTGAAAACAAATAAGCGGATGGCTTTCCATTGAGCCAAACATACGTTCAGTGAATAGTTCCATTGCAACTTTTTGTTTTCTTCTATCAACTCAAAACATATTTTCGTCATGAATACCACAACATCGGACCGCATTGGCCGGAAAGCCAGTTTTGCCAGGGCCCGAATGCATCTTCATTTCTCATCGTCCTTTTTTTTCCCGAATCCCCGTTTGTGAAGTGGGGGGCTTCTGCGGTTTTGTGATACGCTGCCGGGTAGATTCTATCGCTGCTTGCAGCTGCTGTCAGCTTTTGCAGATTGTGTGCAGAGTTTGGTACCAAGTGGAGTGAATGGTGATGAAGTTGTATGTTTGCATACACTTTCGTGATCCACACTTGCCGGGGCAGTAGAAATACGGAATCCGGAGTATACATGTGATGACACTAGAACTAGCCCTTGGATGGAATCCTATATTTCTAGAAGCCTAATTTAGTCGATTTCGGGTTGTTGGAAAATCAACAGATTAGTTAGTGTTTTGAATTTCAAGGTTCATTTGGTAATTTTTGAAACTATTAAATATTTGATGAACTTATTCTGTGTTTGGTATCAATTCTAAAACCACTGAAACCTCGCCCATAACCTCCTTGTCCGTACTGGCCACAAGCTATGCTGAGTGGTTCGTGAATTCAGCACCACAGAGAAACTAGGACACAACATTTGGTACACCGGATTCTGTACGTGGCTTCGATGCGGTTTGCTCAGTTGGTCAGTTTTTGAATATTTACTAAAATCTAGCGACTGCCGTGGTCGTTGCCGTCCTCAATCCGATCCAGACGCAGTCAGTAAACGGATTTTTGCGGTTCAATCACTGCTGATGCTGCTCTGATTCTCTCCGTGAACAGTGAGTGTATTTCCACCACCCGAATTGGTGAGAAATTTATGAGCTTTTCGTTTTCCGGTTATTATTAAAATTTCACTAATTTCAATAACCACAATTAAATGCACGGATGGGTTCTCGGTTTCGGAAATGGAACATTTCCTAGCAGACGAAGCGGAAAAATAGCACCGCTCAAATATTTAAGCACTCGCTCCTTACTACACTGAAAAGCGAGCCACTTGGTCGATGCAGTCAAAAAGTTTCGGCGACAAACAGAAATTTTCATTAAACTTTGAGCAATGCGAATCAATTTGTCAACGTTTGCACCACTACCGAAATTGGCTAAAAATGGATTCAAACGGGGTGAATGCTTTCGGTGGAAACGATTTGTCCAATCGAATGCCAGGAAGCATTTCTCTACTGCAACTGTGATGATGAAAATCAATCATCCGGAAAAATTGCATTTGTGTGGATTGAAGATTGATTTTCAGGAAGAACGGGTCTACTAATAACGACTCAGTTCTGCCTTCATTTGAATTCAGCACCCTGACTGCAAAGCTCGCACTGGCAAAAAAATGACACATTTTCCTATCGAACTTTTGTTTGCCGCTATTCAGCCCTGTCCTACATTCTCTACATATTTGACAATCCGTTTTCAATTCTCTGGCTCTGCTGACTTTCCACGTGCGACAAGCAATCGGACACAGTTTTCCGACTTTTGCAGAAGGCACCAATTTCCATTCCGCGTGAGTGCCTCATCACAATTCTACTACTCAAGCCGATCGTAGCACGTGCATGCATATTTTGCGCTCCATGTACCAAAGGTATGATTCCTATGGTCACGTACGGTGATGTTGAAATGTCAGAAAAAAATGAGTAGCTACATTCTAACAAAGCGAATAAGAAAACTTTACTTCACGCAGTTGTCTCCAGCAGCACGGGGGATCACCGAACAAATAAACAATCTGTCGTACGTGAACAAATTGTAACTGTTAATTTGCATGAAATTTGCTCCATCCATCATCGACGTACCACGTATGGTGAGACTCTCAAATGGTGCTCACCCCCGAACGGAATTGAAGTTTTCAATTTTTTTTTGCTCTTCCAATCGACGTGCGAAAACTCTGTTTGACAGAATAAGTAAGAAACTTGTTGTGTACCTTCACCGACACGGAACCGGCTGTTGCTGCTGTTGCTGGTGGAAGATGGGTCATGTTTTTGGAATTCGTTCTTCCAAACTCTTATTGAATATCAATTGCAGCCGATTCCACCATTGAAGCTAGATCTAACATGAGAAATAAGAAATGTGTCACCGGAATGCTTGACAGGTTCGACGGATTTTTGGTATTTCTTGTGAACATCTGTCAAATCGATGATCGAATGAGGAAGTACGTGTAAATAACTCTGAAATACAAAAATGAAATGAAAATGAGACTGAAAATGAGACTGAAAATGATACTGAAAATGAGACTGAAAATGAGACTGAAAATGAGACTGAAAATGAGACTGAAAATGAGACTGAAAATGAGACTGAAAATGAGACTGAAAATGAGACTGAAAATGAGACTGAAAATGAGACTGAAAATGAGACTGAAAATGAGACTGAAAATGAGACTGAAAATGAGACTGAAAATGAGACTGAAAATGAAACTGAAAATGAAACTGAAAATGAAACTGAAAATGAGACTGAAAAATAAAAATTTTCTGAACACCAAAGGAACTAGTTGCCATAAAAGCATCTGTTTCTTTGCTACAAATAATACAAGAAACATATAAAGCACACTTCTCCACTAATAATTGTTCTAATTTCAGAGAAGTAACTGGAAGACATCCGTCTGGACACCGCACAAGATGAGCTCATCAAGCAAATTCACAATTTTGGACACAGAGGGAGTAAAGAGAACAAGCAACTAATTCTCCAAACGTATTTTTTTCCAGAGCTCGACAGAAAGCTTAAAATTGACATAAATTCCTGCGATATCTGCAAACGAAGTAAATATGATAGGAAACCTTCAAAATTAATACAAAGAAATACATTTGGTGATACTGTTTTTGATCGCCTTTATATCGACGTATTTTGTGTGTGTGTGTGTGTGTGTGTGTGTGTGTGTGTGTGTGTGTGTGTGTGTGTGTGTGTGTGTGTGTGTGTGTGTGTGTGTGTGTGTGTGTGTGTGTGTGTACAATCCAACTCCCACTATCCGGCAGTGCTTTTATGGAAGAAAAATGTCTGCAGCTATCATGCTTTTATCCTAATCCCAAACTGTAAACATTTTTAGCCCGGGTGTTGAAAGGTGATAGCTCTGTTGAGATCCAGTGACCCATTTCAGAATGCCTGGTCACTCACGTCCATTCCGAGGTCACTTTCACTTACAACAAGCCCCGCATAAACACAATACTTATATCAATTGGATATTTGTACTATATTTACACTTCCATTATCGCAACATGTTCTGTTACGATCATGGCACGTATTTAGTAGTATGTATTTTGTATTTGTTTATAACTGCTTAGATCTCACCAGTAATGTTTGATGTTTCCTTGCTGATCCTGCTCCTTTTGTTCCACTATTCGTATTTATTTTTCGTATCTTCCGCTGTAATGAGAATATTTGTATTTAGTTCGATCCTGCATCAACTTCTTAGTAGTTTTTTTCACTTCTTTTTTTTTATCAAGTATGTAAAAACAGAATATTAGATATTGTCTTCAAAATTGGGTAGAAGTAAATTATTTGTTGCTTTGCAAACCAGCTCTCCTCGATGTCCTAGATCTCGGCCAAGTTCTGCTGGACCCGCAGCTACTGCAGTCGGCACTCGTCCACATCAAGCCGGCCGTCGCCGACGTGTCGGATATCTGCGTCTAATACACTCTTCTTACACCGATTCATTTACAAACTGCACACCGAATCAAAATTCACTTTGACAAGGTTTTGGTATTTTGTTATAAAATCTAGCTCTAGATATTGGCACTTTATTTCTGCTCAGATTTTCCGTCGTCAATATTCTTCCTCAAACGTAGCAATTGCCAGCTCAGGTTCGATGCAAGCAGCAGCAGCTATCACGCCGTTCATTTTGAACGACCAGACAGCAGACCCCATAAAAAATTAAAGTATCATAGAAGACAAAAATGCTATTAATACAAATTTCCAACTTGAATGCTGTACATGGCATTTTAAGAGACAATTAAATTACTTGACCATGTAAAAAGCGGCTACAGTAAGTCAATACGAGTACATAATATGCGTATGTACAAAACATATCTGACATCCACTGGATTGTTACTGAAAAAATATAATTAGATATGTATTAATATCCTACTAGTCCTGGAAATGCTGAAAACAGAAAATATCATTCCAAATATCAAAACTATAATTTCAATGAGAGATATTATTTTATAATACATGTTGATAAAACATGTCTTTATATTGTTCTAGTTACATTTCTATGATAGCAATTGGAGCGATCGCAGAGCCCAGTGTGATGCTTTCTGAAATAAATGGCTTATCTAATCCTAATACCCCTAAACACAATAATAAAATATAATCCTATACTGCCCATAAGCGCATGCCAGTTATATAGTAGTTAATGTTCAGAAGTGAAAATTCCATGTAAATGTTATGCTGAAATGCTGAAAAACAAATTCAGCTTTTAATCCATGTCATGTTGCTCAAGGCTCCTGAGATAAATGGTTTTGGAATGCACGATGATTCCAAAGCCTGCTGAAATCATTAATTGTTATGAGAATGGAAAATTATATGATATGATTTACAGGTCGCACCCCCTCACTTCGCTATTGTCAGATTGACAACATTGCCCAGGCTACGCCAACCAGCGTCTCCATGTTTCAGCTGGCAGTCTTTTGTGATCATATGACTCGTGGAGGCGTGAGGTAGGAACTTGTGAGGACGAGAGGTCGGTTGCACCCCCCCCCTTCGAAGTTGTCAACTCACCATTTGAAGCCCATATCGACGTATTTTTTATGAAAGGGCAAAAATGGCTCACAATAGACGATTCATTTTCGTGAATGAAAGGGCAAAAATGGCTCACAAGAGACGATTCATTTTCTAAATTCGCGAACGTGATTGCACTACAAACTAGAAAAATTGTTGACATGAAGACTATCACAGATCACATTAGACAATTCGAAAGACCGAAAACTATTGTCTGTGACCAAGAGCCTTCATTTAAATCAATCGATTTTATCGTGTTCCTAACCGATTGAGGAATAGTTATTCACCATGTTAGTTTATCACAATCGAACGGGATCGTTGAGAGTTTCCACTCGACATTGATTGAGTCCTACGCAAGCAGAATATAAAAATTTCTAATTAAACGAAGTGATGAATATTGTAACCGATATCTATAATAATACATTTCATTCAGCAATTAAACCCACGTGACGTTGTTCTTAACACAACGAATATTACAAACAGCGAAGAAATTGCACGAAATTTTGATTAAATTCAATCCGCAACAGAATTTGAGCTAAACAAGGCAGAATCCGAAAATAAATTTGCCAAAAATGAAACACCTTAAACATTAAACATATTTGGCGAAAAATATATAAGAATTGGTAAAAGACAAACAAAAGATCAAAACCTTTATATAATTGCAACCAGCGTTGCTGCTCGTCCAATAAATGCACTCGTTGACCGATAGCTCTTCTCATATAATGTTTTCCGTAGGGGAACGGGCTCTAATGTGGGTCTATGGATCTAGAATTCGGCTTATCATTAAAAATTGCCTGTCTTAAATTTTTCTTCATATTGATATGCCAGTAAGACAATACTACTGTACATTTTTGATTTTCAGAGTGAAAATAGTGAATTAATATTTACCTCGAATTTTAAGCCTAGGCCGAATCCTAGATCCATAGACCCACATTAGAGCACCCTCCCCTATGACAAAGTGATGGCATTTGGAATTTGCTACAACTTCCATCCATCGCATCACGACGAGCGATTTGTTTTGATATAGATAATCGCGCTTATTCACCACTCACTCGCCGCGATGCATCGTATCGCATCGCCGTGAGTAAGTGGTGAATAAGCGCGATTATTTATATCAAGGCGAATCGTTCGTCATGATACGATGGATGAAAGTCTTTTCTTTTACCGACAGTAAAGATGTTAAAATTCATAAAAACCGCATTAAATGCACATTAAACTAACGAAATAATAATTAAAATTATAGAAATAATTAAATTCCTTTCTCTTCCAGAATATCTTCCACCCACACTGTTCATGCTACCACTATATCCCCAATAGCAATGGACTGGTTGCATTCAAAATAAAAACAGCGAGGATTAAAACTGGATATGACAGAACATTACACATAATCAATATTATTACATTAGAAGACAATGTTAAACACATATAACAAATTACACAATCATTCAATACAATCGAACACTAAGAACTAACCCTTTTAAAACAAATATCAAAATAGCCTAAGGAAAGCTTATGAGTTTAAACACATAGAGAGCCAAAAAAGCACTAAAAAATGCACTAGGAACAGCTATCAAAATTTAAGTAGGGAACCCAGATATGATCTTGAAATCATACATAAAAATTAAGGAGAATTGTAAACACCGGAAAACAAATTAGTGAGCAACCAGGTCCGACAAATACAAATCAATGAATTTTTCAAAGACAAAATTAACAACATAACAGATTCACTTAGAAAAATAAGCTCCAAAATATCAAAGGAATACAGTTCAGTACAGGGCTTAAGATCAGATTTAGAATTTATGAATCTTATCTGGAATATAGATAAAATCATTCACATTTTAGAAAATATTGAGGAACAAATATAATTTTCTAGAATAGGCTTATTGAACAAAAGTATCCTCTCAGTAGACGAAAAAATTCACATTCTCGAAAAACTTGCAAACCAAAAGATAAAATTGAATTATATTATATTATATAATTGGCATCAGTAGAGGAAAAGCAGTTATACTCATCAAGACCCCAATTCTGGACGAGAAGACTTATGACCTTCTGGAGCTTTATACCTTGTAAATCAACAAATTAAGGATTAACACCCATATCAACCTGGTCACGAAGCATGGCGATCTTATCTACTCTCAAAATCAAAATGCGACATCTATGAGGGCAATAAGCTAGTAGAGGACGGCTTAACTTATCAAACACCTACATGCCCGCTTTCTAAAACAAAACAAACATTTTAAGTAAACGAAATAGTAAAAGGAGTTATCTTGATTGACACTACAGAGAACACCGAAGTTAGAGACTCTTGTGGAAACTCGAAAATAGTACGAGATGCAACAATTATAGAAACCGAAAATTGTACAATTATAATTCGGAATCTCACATTTTCTGGTAAACCTGAGGAGATCCATCAAGACAAATACCTGGTTCCAATCTACAGTAAACCCCTCTTCAAAGGGCGCAGTCTATCTGAGCATCTGTTCTCCATGTTAGGGGCGGCTCAAAACAGCGTCTGTTCTCCATGTTACGAGCGGCTGATCATCGTCCTCGTGCCAGCGTGGGACTCTAAACAGTGCTGTGCACGATGGTCCTCCGGCGAGACAGGGGGTTGGGGAAGGCCCAACAAGCCGCCCTTAAAAAATCAATGTTACGAATAATACAGAAGTTAATACGGACCGGAACAATCGGGTAAGACCAAGGCGACGAATTAAGGACTACGATTGGAAACTCGGAACATGGATCTGCAAATCGCTCTGCTTCCCTGGCTGCGATAGGATAATCTACGACGAACTTCAACCTCGTAACTTCGAAGTCGTAGCACTGCAGGAAGTTTGCTGGACAGGACAGAAGGTATGGAAAAGCGGGCATCGAGCGGCTACTTTTTACCAGAGCTATGGTACCACAAACGAGCTGGGCACCGGCTTTGTAGTGCTGGGCAAAATGCGTCAACGCGTGATTGGATGGCTTTCGATCAATACTAGAATGTACAAGCTGAGGATCAAGGGTCGATTCTTCAACTACAGCATCATCAACGTACACTGTCCACACGTCGGGAGACCCGATGACGAAAAAGAAGCATTCTAAGCGCAGCTAGAGCAGGTGCCGGACGTAAAAGTCGTCATTGGTGACATGAACGCTCAGGTAGGACGGGAGGCAATGTACAGACCGGTAATAGGGCCTAACAGCCTGCATGCCGTATCGAACGATAATGGCCAACGATGCGTGAACTTTGCGGCCTCCCGGGGTTTAGTAGTCCGAAGTACCATCTTCCCCCGTAAAGACATCCACAAAGCCACTTGGAGATCACCTGACCAACGAACAGAGAATCAAATCGACCATGTTCTAATCGACGGGAAATTCTTCTCCGATATCATCAACGTTCGCACATACCGCAGCGCGAATATAGACTGCCTAGTTGCAGTATGTATGCGCTCAAAACTCTCGACGGTGTACAACACGCGTCGATTTCGGACGCCACGACCTAACATTGAGCTACTACGGGAAACCGAAGTTGCCCAGGAATACGCGCAACAGCTAGAAGCAGCCCTACCAACGGAAGAGCAGCTTGGCGCAGCTACTATTGAGGATGGCTGGAGAAATATTCGAACCGCCATTGGTAGCACTGCATTAGTGACACTAGGTACTTCTGCACCGAATCGAAAAAATGACTGGTTTGATGGCGAATGCAAGCAGTTAGTAGAGGAGAAGAATGCAGCACGGGCGAGAATGCTGCAACACCGTACGAGAGCGAATGTGGATCGGTATAGACAGGCACGGAACAGACAAAATTCTATTCTTCGAAGGAAAAAGCGCCAGAGGGAAGATCGAGACCGCAAAGAAATGGAAGCACTATACCGTGCTAACGACACACGCAAATTCTACGAGAAGTTAAGCAGCTCGCGCCAAGGCTACGTACCACAAGCTGATATTTGCAGAGACCTGGATGGCAACCCTCTCACAGGAGAGTGTGAGGTGATTGAAAGGTGGAAGCAGTACTTCGACGAGCACCTGAACGGTAATGTTACAGCGAATGAAAGTGGCACGGTAATAAATCTAGGAACACGCACAGAAGATGACAGGACCCCGACCCCAACCCTTCAGGAAGTTGAGGAGCAAATTGGTCTGTTGAAAAACAACAAAGCCGCTGGTGTTGACCAACTCCCAAGCGAGCTATTAAAATACGATGGTGAAGCACTGGCCAGAGCGCTGCACTGGGTAATCACCAAGATTTGGGAGGAGGAATATTAACCGGAGGATTGGATGGAAGGAATAGTGTGTCCCATCTATAAAAAGGGCGACAAGCTGGATTGCTGCAATTATCGTGCGATCACGCTACTGAGCACCGCCTACAAGTTGCTCTCCCAAATGTTATGCCGCCGCCTGTCACCAATTGCAAAGAGTTCGTGGGGCACTACTAAGCGGGATTCATGGGTGTCCGCGCTACTACGGACCAGATTTTCGCGATTCGGCAAGTACTGCAGAAATGTCGCGAATACAACGTGCCCACACATCATCTTTTCATCGACTTCAAATCAGCGTATGATACAATCCATCGAGACCAGCTATGGCAAATCATGCACGAATATGGATTTCCGGAAAACTGACGCGGTTGATCAAAGCAACGATGGATCGAGTGATGTGTGTCGTCCGAGTATCAGGGACGCTCTCGAGTCCCTTCGAATCTCGGAGAGGGTTACGGCAAGGTGATGGATTGTCGTGTTTGTTGTTTAACATTGCACTGGAGGGTGTGATTCGAAGAGCTGGGATAGACACGAGTGGCACGATCTTCAGGAAGTCTGTCCAACTATTTGACTTCGCCGACGACTTTGATATCGTAGCACGTAACTTTGAGACGATGGCGGAAACGTATATCAGACTTAAGACTGAAGCTGGTAGGATTGGGCTTGTGATTAATGCGTTGAAAACAAAATACATGAGGGAAGAGGCTCACGAGAAGACAATGTTAGCCTTCTAGCACGAGTTCAGATCGACGGTGATGAAATCGAAGTAGTAGACGAATTCGTGTATCTGGGCTCATTGGTGACCGCCGATAACGACACCAGCAGAGAAATACAAAGGCGCATTATGGCTGGCAATCGTGCCTACTTTGGACTCCGAAGGATGCTAAGATCGAACAAAGTTTGGCGAACCACAAAGTTGACCATCTACGAGACATTAATTAGACCGGTAGTTCTCTACGGCCACAAAACATGGACATTGCTAGTGGAGGACCAACGCGCCCTTGGAGTCTTTGAACGGAAGGTGCTTTTTGACGTAGACTACGTCTTACGGCAAGGGTAGGGTGTCAAATGAAAATCTAAAATATTGCGACCGTCACGAAAAACCGTACGTTTTGTACGCGAATAACTCAAATAATCCACGATAGATTTACATGATTTCTTCTTCAATCGGTTGGAAATTTTACCGCGCTCCAATTCAATTGTCATACTATATTCTCAAACAATAGTAAACTATTGAAAATAACGCAAATATAAGGTGATGTCCTATAATGTCATTTTGCAGAGTAAATTTACCAAATTTCCTATCACAGTTTTCAAATCGAAGCAACAAACGTCTTGTATCATCTTCTTCTTCTTTGTATTAGAGAGGGACTTTAACCAATCATGTCATTCGTCTCTCCATGTACGTCTCGCATGCAGCTGAGACCGGTATAAAACACACACTTAGGAAAAATTTGCCTCATTCGTTTGGCAGCATTGAAGCTGTGCGGAGCTGGTCGCAGGTAGCTGGTCGCAGGCAGCTGGTCGCAGGCAGTTGGTCGCAGCTGCTGCATTCGTCCGGCAGCGGAGCTGGACGCAGAGGCAGCTGGTAGTCGCGTAGCAGATGGTGGTCGCGTAGCAGCTGGTGGTGGTAAGTACCAAGGCTCTCCCAAACAGCGATCGTCGCGATGAGGTAAAATGGCGGATTATGGGGGCGGACAATCGCGTCGGTTTGTGCAAGCCGCCATCTTACCTCACCATGGCGATTGTTTCGCCGCGACTTCGAAAACGCTGCTGTTTGGGGGAAAGCGTCCTTGGAGGCGAGCAGCAGTAGGTGGAAATAACCTGTCCTTTTGAGGACAATAAATTAAAATAAAAGAGTTGTTTATTCAAGAACTAATCTTAAATTTAGTTCGGTGCTTGATTACTCAGCTGGTTGGCGCAATCCATAAATTAATAATCTGTCCTTTTGAGGACAACCAATTTTATTAAAAGAGTTGTTTTTACAAGAATTAAACTTTTTATTTCGTTTGGTTTGTGCGCCTAAGATCATGGTGCCGATTCGTTCGCCGCAACTGCAAAAACGCCTCCATGGAGGGCGAACCATCGGGAAAATTTTACCCAGCTGGTTGGCGCAACCCACCAATAAATAATCAGTCCTTTTGAGGACAACCAATCCAGGTCAGAGAGTTGTTTATATAAGAATTAAATTAATATTTCGTTCGGTTTGTGCGCCATTTAATCTAGTGCCGCTTGGTTCGTCAAGACTGCAAAAAACGCTACTGTTTGCGGGAGAGCCTCCATGGAAGGCGAGCAGGACAATTCTCCGTCGGTGAAAAAATTTTCCTAGCTGGTTGGCGCAACCCGCGATGAATCAATAAATCAATTCAATTTCTAATTTAAGAGAGTTATTTTAATAAGAGTTCATCTTACATTTCGGTCGATTGGCAGTCATATTGGATTATGCCAAGTCGTTACTAGGCAACTAGGCCGGTTCTTTGATTTATTTTCACCGAAAAATCCTACCAGATACAAATCCATCTTTGCTACTTTCAATTTAATATTCTCAGCTTGAGAGTTTGTTTGATTGGGATTTTCGTTTCAAATTGTCGATTGGCAGTCAGTGGTATTAGCAAAACTTGTTTTCCCTTCGTCGCATTCCGTAAACCACACAAATTCCCTATCACGGACACCCTTTCGATGTCAAACATGATATTCCGAACCAACATTCTCTGCAAAATCCAATTAGTAGTGTGTTATAAACAGTTGTTCTGTTGTGTTAACGATTCGCGTTGGATAGAGTCCTACCTCTAGGAAGAAAAACTTTTTGAGAAACATAGTGAAAGTGAGAATGCCTAACCGATTTGATCCAGAACGCTTGCGCAGATTCAGGAATCGCATAAAGAGCGAACATACGGGAAATCCTCCGAAATGACCATGCACCGATGCCGAGCGAGCTCGTAGTTATCGGGTGAAATTGAAAGCAGCAAGAGGTAATGCGTTGCCAACAACTAGTTGGGACGCTGGAGAAAGTCCTTCAACTCGAGGTAGGAAATTGATATTTATTAAATTTAAATCAATTTGACAAAGTGCATGTCATCATAGCAATTGAATATCTCTCTATGTTATCGCTCCCTGTCTTAATAAATTTCAACATAGTATTAATTGTATTCTGGGCGGATGACATGCGTCGCGTGCTTTTACATCATACTAACCTACAAATGATATCGATACAACTAATGCGCTGAACATATTTTAATGCGTGATTATTTTCTCAGGTGTTTATTTTATATTTATAAGAATTCATTTTATATTAACCAACCTTTTCTCCCATACCCATTGCACAGAATAATGATATTTTATAAAACTCACTCTCTTTCTTCTGCGAGATCTAATATATTTATATATATTTCGATTTCCTTAACGTTTTAGCCATAATGGATTCACTAATTTACCTGATATTCACATAGAAACATGAATAATAATATCAAAAGAAAACCATAGACCATATTTAAGGTATGCATTTAACCTTATATTCCCAACTATGGCCTTATGTATTCATCACATAGTAAAATGTAGAATATAAAAGTTTTCAATGGAAAAGTAAGAGTGAGCGGTTGTGTATTTTTCGAAGGGCTTATTCATACCAACACCTATATAACTAAATGAATATAGTGGGAATTTTAATGTTTTGAAATGGAATGGCCGATTGATCACATGAGAAAGTCATTTAGATGTTATAAAGTAGCTTTACATTCCGTATAGTATACCGAATATAGCCGAATGCCCGGAGCGATAATATAAATAAATGCCCGGAGCGATGAAATAAATAAACTTTACTGAAATTCGTTCGAACAAGAATCTGTAATGATATCCATATCCATCGAAAGTTTTCGACTCAAATGTTTGTAGGGGGGTTAAAACTATCATTAATTTACTAATTTTATATTCCCTAACAGATCCTCAACTATCTTCTAGGCCTTAAAGATAGTCCATCGTAAAACGTGCAACCGTGGCCGTGTCATCATTTAAACCAAAAGGCCCTTTTCAGGGCTACCAGAGAGTTATAAAGAGTGTACAAGAGAATGTTCCTATGCACTGACTTCATAAAACCAAACGGCTCTTTTCAGGGCCACCAAAGAGTTATAAAGAGTGTACACGAGAATTTTCCTACATACTGATTTCATAAGACTCAAACGGCTCTTTTCAGGGCCACCAAATAATATCTCAAGAGCGTACTACAGAATTTTCAGACATATTGGCTTCAAAACGCCGGTCTAATGTCCTAGCAAGAGCTTGCACCTGCCATATTGTGATTTCAACTATTGTATCGCTATGGGTAAGCGATCGGCACCCACCGAAACCCTTTAACGCTAATAATAAATGCACAAAATCTCCTCGACATTATAATGCATCAATTGCATCGACGAAGTCTACGTCAACCGGTCGTGTTCTGTATACAACCTCACTGATTTTTTAGATCGGATTCGGAATGAATCGCCTCATTACATTCATTACACTTTTTCGCTTTTCGCGCATAAGTCTCCAAAACTGAACTTGTCATAGCATCGAATTTCTCACAGATTAATCTATCAAAAGACTTATTTATACTTTGTTTCAAATGGTCCATTCCGTTTTTCAACGCGTCGTCTATTTGCGCAGAAATTTGATCTCGCATGAACAACACTGGTCTGATAGACAGTCTACACATTTAAAGCAAAGGTTTGCCTTATCGGTCACAAGCTTTGCCGTTCCTTTCGTAAGTGGACACGCGCACCCTTACCCACACAAGTTAACGGCAGAACAGCCGCGACCATTCCCTCATTGCATGTATAACAACAGGCCATTGTCAAGCAATAGGCTCAAAACACATTATACTTCGACGCTACCGATAACCAACGACCTTACCAAAGAAAAAGACAAGGCAAAAAAATAGCACAAATGGTCTCCCGGGGCGCCGGTTGAACGACCAATAAAATTGAAATTTAATTAGAACAAGCTGCAATCGCAACTGTTCTTTTACTTAGCCTGATCACAAAAACACTCTGGATGCGCGTTAGAAAATTTCTCTTGCGTATCGCAACACTTTTCACACGTAAAATAATTAAAAATTATCAGCACAAAAAACACAACACTATTCCGTTCGTCATCACACTCACACTCGAGTGCATACATATAATAAAAACTGTATTTGGATTGACTCTATTCGTTCTTGATGTTTCTTTCATATAAGGTCACCAAACAACACTACAATATTCTAATATTGCCCTTACATATGCAATATAATGTGTTTTAATTGTATAAAGATCTTGAAAATGATAGCTGAAACGTTTTATAAAATTTAACATATTGCTTGCTTTATGAACTATTGTGTTAAAATGATCCACAAATGTTAATTTAGAGTCTAAAATAATTCCTAAATCTCTTATTTTATCACATCTTTCAACATGTTGATTACCTAATACAATTAAAACACTTGGTGTACTTTGTTTTCTGCTGTAAGTTATGTGATTACATTTTTTAACATTTAGTTTTAATAGACTTTTCAATACCACTTATGAGAAACGTTTATTTCATTCTGAAAAACTTACATATCATCTTCATTACTGACTTCTAAAAATAGCTTCATGTCATCGGCATAGATAAGAACTTTGAGATTTTTTAAAATTAATGAAATATCGTTAACATATAAAATGAATTGAAGAGGACCTAAATGAGAGCCTTGCGGAACCCCCTATGTGACATGGAATCTTACTATTTGCTGGCGGTCAATTAAGTACGACTCAATCCATTTAAGGAGTCTCCTATCAATTCCAATTTTCTCAAGCTTGAAAATCAACATTGGAATATCAATTCTATCAAACGCTCTGCTGAAGTCGGTGTAAAGAGCTTCTACGTGATTACCACTGTCCATTGCAGTTACTGAATAATTTACAAATTCCAATAGGTTTGTAGTAGTTGAACGGCCCTTAAAAAAAACCGTGCTGTGCAGTTGTCACTATATGCTTTATTTGACTAAACATATTTTTGTTAATAATTGATTCGAAAAGTTTAGGAATACACGAAATAATGGGGGGGGGGGGGGGGGGGGGTACGACCCCGGCGTAGTGGTTAGCATCCATATCTCTCACGCCAAAGTCACGAGCTCGAATCTCACCCCCGGACAAGTTACGAAAATATCCGAAAATGTATTTGAGTAACACTACGACGGGAGATGAACCAGCCCAGGGCTGAAAATCTCGATAATCAAGGAACGAACTAACTAACGAAATAATGACAATCCCACGGTAATTTCTGATATCTGATTTTTTACCTGATTTGTAGATGGGTACTAAGAAAGACTTTTTCCGTTCATTTGGAAATTTTCCCGATTCAAGTGACATATTGAACAGCCAGAATAAGGGTGATGTGAGTTCAGTTGCTAAATTTTTCATAAATACTGGTGGAATTCCATCTGGTCCTGAAATGACTTGCGTCTAAATCTTTTAAACCTTTCAAAATATCATGCACATTAATTTGACTGATACCTACATTACTTGAAAAATCAGGAAAGTATGAAAAGTATTCAAAGTCACGATCTTTGTCAGAAAATTTACAACATGTTTCTTGAAAAAAATGTTGCAAAAAGCTTACAGATATCTTCTGAATTATCTCCTTCTTTTTCGTCCAAAGTCATTTTTGAGGGAAAGCTACACGATATAAACTTGGTTTTGACGTAAGTGAAGAAGTTTTTTGGACGTGACTAAATTTCTTTTTCAGTTTTTATGTTTTACTCAGCTAGTGCAGTAGAAATAGCTAAATTAAGTTGGTTGCAAATATTCAAATATGTTTCCAAATAAATTTGATTATTTTGTTTTCTGTACATTTTGTGAGCCTTTTGCTTCCGATTTTTTAAATTAATTATTTGCTTGTTGAACCAAATTGGATTTTTAGAGCAATAATTTCGTCGTCTCCTCGTGAGTGGAACTTCCTCTTGAATTATTTCCATCAACAATTTATAAAAGACCTCTACTGCACATTCAAGATTTTCTTGATCCTTTAAAATGGATTGTCAATTCGCTCTACTCAGTTCGAACTTTATGTTGTCATAATTAGTTTTCTTGTAATCAAATAAATCCTTGTAATCACAGTCGTTGGGGTTGTGGTTCTTACGCACAAACACAGAATACTCGATTGCTGTGTGTAAAGCTTAATTTTTCCTTAAAAAAGAGAGAGATTCACTAACGCAGAAATCTTCGTGTGTTTTTATTAATAAAAAATCTAAGTAACAGTTTTGTAAATTTTTAACATGATTTATTTGGTTTAGTCCTAAAAATGCAATTTTCTCAAAAATAAATTGCAAAGTTTCATTGTCTCCAACGACTGGAAGTAGAATTCTCTAGGGGGGGAAGACAACTTAATCTTGCATTAATTTTAATGCCAATACTATGAGTATTAGTGCAAATAATAAAATTATAATATCATTATACGGTATTATGATATCATAAACTGTCAATACAATACTATAATTTTATTAACAGTGTATAGTTATCGCGCATGGTTTGCTTTTTTTTAATTTGTTGACGTACGGCGGAGTCGTCACCTGGTGGCAAGTCAATGTCGTTCAGCTTAGGTCCGGCACATCGAGCAGTTTACTTGTGTTAAAAGCAAACATATTGTAAACATTGCTGAGCACGTGGGTGATAACGTCAAACTACCATAACATTTCATACTGTGAGCTGATAGTTTGACATCACCATAATCAGCTGTTCTGTTTAAAAAGGTAAACATTGAGATGAAACACAAACACCACAATATATTTCCACATCTCACGAATACCAATAAGCCAGATGACCCGGACCTGGGTATAAACGACATTGGTGGCAAGTGTCATCTCACTGGAGTGCACTCCAAAACGAATTTACTCTAAATCACATTATTGTCAAGATTAATATTTTAATCTTGAATTAGTGGTATTATAATACGATTTAATGCGAAAATTAAAGATGTCTTCCCCCTAGAGAATACTCTCATTTCTTCTGCTCATTACGATTTCTTCTGCTGCTTGAAAGAAGATTTCATATGTTGACTTGCAAGCTTGATCTGGTGGAAAATAAACGGTGTGTGTGTGTGTCCAATCTAACACCCATCCGCCGGCAATGGTATTATGGAAGAAATCTATTTACAACAATCATTCAAGTGACCATTGGAAGCAGCTTTAATCCGGGAGCTAGAAAGTGATAGCTCTACTGCAGATCCAGCAACCCATTTCAGAATGTCTGGAGAGTCACGCCCATTCCGAGTTTACTTTCACATACAATAAGCCCCGCATGTAAACATTACCGATATCATTTGGATAAGGGCACTGCAACACACTTCCAGATTTGGAAATTTTAAACTTCCAAACCAGGCACGTATGTAGTATTATTTGAAAATAAGATTATTTTTATATGGTTATAATTAGATAGATCTCACCCATGGCCGCATCCTTCATCACACTATCTTGTTCGTTCATAAAAATAAAAATTTTCGACGTTGATTCGTAATTAATTTCATGCACTCCCGATTAAATATGCGCAAAAATTAAACCGTTTCTAAACCGCCCGTTAGATATGCAACTTGCATAACAAAACTCTGTACACCCCGTGGTGAATGCACCTAAAATTATGTGTAATGTATTTACCCGCCCATGCGCGTTGTTTTCGTTTGCCGCTTCTGACCAGCAAATGGCCGTTTTCCACATTGCACTTGTTTTCTTCTTCTTGTCTTTTATCACTCCACACTCTGCAAATAATGCAAATCCTCGCTATAAGGCGACTCTATATTATTTTATTTAAATAGCCATATATCGTATTTACGATATGACTTCATCTACAACATTTCGCCAATATACTCGGTCTATGGCTGCCCCTCTCCTACCTCGTTGACGATCCACATTCGCCAGATCCTGTTGCAGCTGGTCCGCCCATCGTGCTCGCTGTGCCCCACGCCTTCTTGTACCGGCCGGATTCGAGGCGAACACCATTTTTGCAGGGTTGTTGTCCGGCATTCTCGCAACATGCCCTGCCCACCGTATCCTTCCAGCCTTCGCGACATTCTGAATACTGGGTTCGCCGTAGAGTTCAGCGAGCTCGTGGTTCCATCTTCGCCGCCACACTCCATCCTCCTGTACGCCGCCAAAGATGGTCCTAAGCACACGGCTTTCGAAAAAGTGACTCTATATCGAGCTTCAAAACAGCAAAGGGGGAATAAAAAGGGAATGGAAAAGAGAGGGGCGCGGGGGGGGGGGCCGGGCGGGGGCGCGGGGGGGGGGGGGGGGGGGGCGGCGCAAGGGGGGGGGCGGGGGGCGGGGGGGGGGGCGGGCGCCGCGGGGCGTAATAATCAGCGATTCACTCGCGACAAAGTGGAAAAACACTCTTAACTAATAATTTATTCCCAAGTGTCACAATATTACCACTAATAACCAAAACTAGCTGATGTAACTCTTCTTCCAGGTGCGGGGGCGAAGCACAAAAAAACTTGATCTGGTGGAAAATAAACTGTGACAAAAATATGAGTTTCACTATCGATACCCATACATGCTCGAATTTGTTAAATTTTGGCGAAACAAGAAGTTCCGAATTCAATTTTGCAGAAATTGCAATAAGAACTCCACCCCCTGACCTTCTTTTGGTTAAAACTAAATCACGATCATCTCTGAAAACATTATAAACACTACCAAAAATGTCTTCACTTCTCACACTTTCATTCCAACTTGTTTCAGTACCTAAAATTACCGAAAAAGATGAACTCAATATATTTTTATGAATTTCGTTCATTTTTGACGCACTTTTCATGCGATTAAAATTCTGACAATAAACCAGAACTTCAGTAGCAAGTGTTTCTGAAGAAATTGATGGTAGTTCGTCAAATCTAATAAATGATCTAATTACCCCTCTTTGATCTAGAGATGTCGTCAAATTATCATCGGGCTCTGGGAAATCGTCGTTTGGTCCTTCCTCTAAAGAGAGCGTCAAACGCCTCAGACGATGTTGTGAAACTCCCCGGCGCCATCCATTGTGCGTTTGCATGACCATTCGTTGGGTAAGGGTTTCGAGTTTCACCGTCTTCAAATTGCCTTGCTTGTCGATATTCCACTTCAGTTGAAGTTGAGTTCGGTTGCGGGAGCTGATGATCCACCGGGTATGGATTCAGTGTCACACCACGTTGAAATCTGATACCACGCTGATTTTCAACTGGAGGCCTATAGAATTGCACCTTTGCAGCCAATAGTTTCTCGTTAGTGCACCCTCCAGGGTACTTGCCACTGCCACCTGCCAGTCCAATACTGGCTCTCCGCCGCTCCGCACAGCTTCAATACTGCCGAACGAATGAGAAAATTTCTACTACTAAAATTGTTTTTATTTATCCTTCTTTATCTTATATACTAACTTACAATTTAAAGTGTTTTAGCCCAATGGGCTCTTCAGCTTTGTTTATGTGTTTATATGTTTTATGTGTTTAGTGTGTTTTATGTTACAAATTAATTTTCAGATCAGCCCTTGGGGCATTGTTTGTTAAAATTTGATAACCTACTTAGTCTACAACTACAACTACAATTTGAAAATCCTAGGGGTGGGGAACCAGATTCCGGAATAAGCTTGCTATCTATGGTGACGCCAAGATAGACAGCTGATTTGGCCCATTTCACCGTTGTGTTATTTAGGCTAATTTTACAATCCTCAGGCGGAACAAGTTTGGGAGAGTTGGAGTGTGGGAATAGGATGACCTGGGTCTTCGCCGCGTTGATACAGATCTTCCATTCGGTGAAGTATTCTGACAGAACATTCAGGCTTCGCTGCAGTTTCGCTGTAAGCGCTCTTGTTACCCTACCATTGTGGACGACTGCGGTATCATCGGCGAACAACGACAGAGATCCATTTTCAGGGAGCGGGGGTATGTCCGAGGTGAATAGGTTGAACAGAAGTGGACCTAGTATACTTCCCTGCGGAACACCGGCGGAGATCTCCTGTGCATCGGAAACTGCACCTTGCAGCGAAACTCTGAATGTTCTGTCCGACAGATAATTTTTAATTATCTTCACCAGGAAGATAGGAAGATTGTATCTTTTCAGCTTTTACACCAGGCCATCGTGCCACACGTAATCGAAGGCCTTCTCAATATCGAGAAGTGCCATGGCAGATGATTTGGCAACAGACTTGTTCCGCCTGAGGATTTTGGTTTCTCGGTTAAGTTGGTGCACTGTTGAACGACCACGTCCGAATCCAAACTGCTCGTCGAACAAGATGTTCAGCTCGTCGGCTGACGAGAGAAGCCGACGGTGGATCGCTTTCCCAAACAGTTTTGATACTCCTGAGAGAAGGCTGATGGGCCTATAGCTCTTGGAACACGAAGGATCTTTCCCAGGTTTCTGGAAGGGGATGACTTTGGCTGACTTCCAACAAGAGGGGAAGTAGTCAAGTCGGAGGCATTGGTTGAAAACCATCGCCAGATGGTTATAGAACTGGGAGCTCAATTGCTTGAGCTCCAAGTTCATGATGTTATCGAGACCTGGGGCTTTCATGTTCTTTGAGCCTTTGATATATGTCAACAATTCGTCAGCTGTGATCTCCAACTCCTCTGTGAAATCGTTGGGGCTTAGATGGATGTTAGTAATAAGCACGCTAACGGCAGCTTCGTGTGGACTGACGATGTTTTGTCCGAGGTTGTGGGAGCTGACGAAGTGTTGACTTATCTCAGCAGCCTTCTCTGCAGGAGTTATCAAGCGATCCTTAGAGCCATTGCTGTCTAGTGGGATCAACGGTGGAATGGGCCTTGGCTTAGTTTTTAAAATTTTTGTCAACTTCCAGAACGGCCTTGTACAATCTGGAAGAGAGCGGATCTTGTCGGCAAAATTGTTATTATTGAGGTCCACCATTCTGGCCTTGATAATTTTTGTCACTCGATTACAGTGACTTTTTAGCGTTGGCAAACCAGTTCGCTGGTATTGCCTTCGAATGGCGTTTCGCAATTGTATTAAATCTTTAGTGGGTCTATCAATGGGTACAGAGTTGCTCACCTGATCATTCACCGGTACATGTTGCTCCCGGGCCTTGGAGATCGCTCGATGCTCTGCAGTTGGCGTTCGATGTCATCAACCGAATCAAAGTGCATGTCGAAATCGATGTTGTCGTCAACGTGTTGTCGGAACCTTTCCCAACTGGCGCGATGGTAGTTTCGTCTGGTGATTCGATGCCGGTTGACCGAGGAGCCAATTCGGCCACCACCGGATAGTGGTCCGAGCTGAGCTCCTGGTGTACGATCGGCTGGGCGATGTTGTTCCCCATGTTGGTGAGGAAGATGTCGATTGTCGAATGGACCCCGGATCTGCTCAACCGGGTGGGAGTATCCGGGCCCAGGACGGTGTAATGTCCCTCTTCCAGGTCTTCCTGCAAAATTATTCCGTTCCGATTCCACCGGGTGTTCCCCCAGGTTTCGTGTTTCGCATTCATGTCGCCGGCGATGATGAACTGCCCCTGCCTCCGAGTTAGCTTACGGATGTCGTTTCGTAGGGCCGTTGTTATTCCGTTGGTGGTACTGGCTTGCTTGGGACAGTAGGCCGCGATGATGGTGATAGGGCCGACGGCAGTTTCAACCTTGACTCCGATGGCTTCGATAGACTGCAGCTGGAAGCTCGGAAGCAGATGGCAGTTGATGTTGTAGCGCAGGGCGATCGCAGGTTTGGCACCTGATACCGAAGTGACGGGAAATTCTCCGCGTTCATCGGAGGTGGCAGATGGCGTTGGCCAGGCCGGAATTTGGTGGATGACTTCTTGCGGATCGCCAAAAATTCAGCACGTTTTGGGCAGGCTCAATTGCTGCTCTCATGGTTTGCGCCACAATTTGCGCACTTCAGTAGCGCACCTTCTTCCATCGGGGACAATCGTTGGTACTGTGGGTGGACACTGTCACATCGCTGTTTAATGTGGCAGTTACGCGTTCCGTGTCCGAACGCAAGGCAGTTGCCACACTGCGTCACTTCGTGCTGTCTGTGACGATACCGGTCTCACTCGACGGTAATGTTGAAAAGGGCTCGTGTTTTTATCAGTTCCGCCATCGTGACGGATCCCTTCTCAAGGTGGACCAGATAGAGTTGGTCCCGGTAGTTTCCATGTTGCTGGCGCCTGATGGGAAACACCTGCTGAGGCTTTAGTGCCGCCGCTTGCAGCTCTGCGAAGATTGACTCCGGAGTGAGTTCTGGAAGGCCACGCAGAATCACCTTCATTGGCTTGCTTCCGGGCGCGTCGTGCGTGTAGAATCCGTGCTGCTTGGCGACTAGGTGAGTGCCAACAGCACGGTAGTCAACCTCCGTTGAGCACATAATTTTGGTGCCCGTACTGCAAAGCTTGTACAGCGGATTCACTTTAATCGCTGCAAGCTCCGTCCTAAGGGCAGCGATGTCTCTTGACGTGGTGAAGAGCGGCGGGATTTTCACTTTCTTCGGTACCTCCTGTACCGGGAGCGCAGCAAACCGATTGCTCGCTAGTAATCGGGCGTTGGGATCCGATGAATCGGCATCGTCATTCCGTTGCCGCTTGCTGCTGATTGGTTTCGGTATGGCTTCAGGAGCTGATGTCGCTGGCGTGGGGATGTCACCACGGGCGGGGAAAAAAACACCCCCCCCCCGCGCCCGAACAGAGGGAGAGCGCACACGCACACGCGGAGAAAACAAGCGAACGGGACGAGACGCGGCGCCGCCGGCAAGAGATTTGGAGAATAAACCCATCGTCACCATTGCTGCATATGAGACCTCCCTTGCTCACATTTCAAATCTACTGTTTGCGCATTTAGTAAATTTTGCTTGCAAAACAAAATGATCTTGGCATCATCTTTTATTGGTGTTCAATTGTTAGAGTATAATTTTTGATAGTTGAATTGATACGCGGGTAAATTAACAACCAGTTGATGTAAATCTATCGAGCATTGATTAAGTTATAAGCGATTAATTTGTAACGATATTTCGTGACGGTCGCTATTTTCAGATTTTCATTTGACACCCTACCTTGTCAGTGTAAACCAGTGCACAGTGGGAAAAATGGGACCCAAAACCACAACTAACTAAAGGCCGCTGGATAAGTGCCCTGTGAAACAGCTTATCTTATGTAAAGAAATGCGAGGAATCTAATGGTGATAGTTTCATCTTGGGCAGACCCCGGAAAGTGACTCATTTTGCCGATTTTCCCCTAAATTCAGAAGAAAAATTGAATGATGACACATTTATCATATTAGCTCTGATAATATTGCATCCATTTATGCTGTACTATTGTGGAAATGTCTGGAGAATCCAATAGAGGTAATATTGGATTGTAAAAACGTCAGGAACTGTCCATTTTTCCTGATATTCCCCACATGCTGAAAGTACTAGATATGCCATGTGGTTTTGGAAATTTGGGCGAATTTGAATCTATTAAAATGCAATACACTATTGTGGAACTGTCCGGGGAACTGAATGGAGAGTATGACGTCTTGTATAAACATCAGTTATTGACCATTTTGCCCGCTTTTCCCTACATACTGGAAGAATCAATCGACAAAATGCGATTTTTGGAATAGTTGCGCATTAGAATCAAATCAAATGAACTTCAATATTATGAAAATGTCTAAAAAATGAAATGAAGTGGATGTAGACCTATGCAGACTTCGGTAAATGGCTCGTTTTGCCCGATTTTCCCTTAATTTTGAAAAAAATAATTGAATAGTCCTACATTTATCATATTTTCCCTAATAATATTGAACTCATTTGGGATCTACTATTGTGAAAATATCTGGAAAATCCAATGAAAGCAATATCGTCTTGTAAAAACCTCATTTTGCCATTTTGCCCGATATTCCCCACGTATTGAAAATACTAAATATGTCATGTGGTTTTCGAAATTTCCGCGAACTAGAAGGTATAAAAATGCAATGCACTATTGTGAAACTGTCTGGGGAATTGAATGGAAGGGATTTCGACTTGTGTAGACATCAGTTAGTGTCCATTTTATCCGCTTTTCCCTGCATACTGGAAGAATCAGTATATGTAATGCGGTTTTTGAAATAGCCGTGCACTACAATAAAATCAAATGCACGGCAATATTATGAAAATGTCTGGAAAGCTGAATGAAGGGGATGTCGTCTTGTGCAAACCTCGGAAGTGACTCATTTTGCCCGATTTTCCCCGATTTATTTTTGAAGGAAAAGTTAAATAATCCTGCATTTATCATATTAGCTTTGATAATATTGAGCCCATTTGTGCTTTAGTATTGTGAAAATATCTGGAAAATCAAACGGAGGCAATATCGTCTTGTAAAAACGTCAGGAACTGTCCATTTTGCACGATTTTCACCACATATTGGAAAAACTAGATATAACAAGTGGTTCTCGAAAGTTTCACAAATCATAATGTAGAAAAATACAATGCGTTTTTGTGGAACTGTCTGGGAATTAAATGACATCGGTATTTGTCCATTTCACCCGCTTTTCTCTGCATACTGGAAGAACCAATAGTTAGTGTGGTTTTTTAAGTAGCCGCGAATTAGAATAAAAATTAAATGCACTGCAATAATCTAAAAAATTCTAGCAAATTGAATGGAGGGATTGTCGTCTTTTGCAGACCTCGAGAAATGGCTCATTTAACTCGACATTCCCCTAATTTCGAGGTTAAAATTTAATAATTTAAATTAAATTTAAATTTTTAATTAGTGTTAACAAACGTAATGAATTAAGTTAGCAACAGGGATTCCGCTTTGATGTTCTACCTTTCGAATGAAATACTTATCGTAAGATTTCTGAGGGCCAGAGAGGAGATATTATCGTTTAAAATCTCCAATCCTGCGTAACGCAGTCGATTTAAGAAATTTTAGAACGGCGCCCCTATACAGGAATAGAGACGTAAGTCCTACGTCGGAAACGTCAAAAGCCTTCCTATTTTTTCAAATACATAACGTGGGTTAGGCGGGTTATAATTTACAAGGATGCATAAATGCGAAGCTGAAAATGTCATTTAAAAAAGCATAGAAAATAAAGTGAAGGGATGTTAAAATATAAAATGATAATAACAGTTCCATTTGTAATTAAATTTCTGCAGATTATGATCCTGTTGCAATTTTTCTGCAAATCTAACTGAATTACCAAAACCATCACCAAATCATAAGTAAATCCATAAGATCACGACCGTTGTGACACAGTTTCACGAAAGTCAATTGTTCTAATCAAACATATGAAAGTACCAACCGTTTCAAAGCAATACCTTTGCAGAAAAAAATTTATTTCACGTTGATAACTGTTCCCGCGAGCTCATTAATTTCATTGCAGAAAACATAAGCAGTAAGCCAAATCATTGTCTGCCGTGGAAATTCATCCGCAGTTGACTAGAAATTTAAGAAAACCAAATGAAAAGCAGGACGAAAAGGAACGGTTGGAAATTTACATGATGCGCTGCAATATTTGTCCGAGAACGCTTCACGCACACGCAGCACATGAGTGAGGGCGAGTATATTAAGGTTTTCTTACTCTGTTTAGCTTTAAGCCAAGGATACAATTTAAGCATAAAGCGGTCCAAATGTGCAATATTATAGCAAAATGCCTCTTCATACCTGAGTTACAATAAAGTTGAAAGTGCGAGGAAATAATGGGAAATCCCAGGTCTGAAAGCGACATAGAATGTAAGGGAAATAGAACTAGATTAACCTCTTCAACGACGAACGTAGCGTCACCTAGAATCAGGCCAAATAATAGAAAATCAATGGCGCCTAATGGGTTATGGAAAGTTCTGGAAAATTACATAAGAACTTTAAGGATTAAATACTTTAATATGAATCGAGAATTCAACTCGTAGGCTTAAGATAATTAGATTAAGAGAGTTTCAATAAAGTCAAGTTTGAAGCAAAACTTCCCGAACTAGGAGGTCAGCTTAGGAAGTCGAAGTTCACTCCCTGATTCTTATTTTAGAATCCGAAACTTTTCACGAAGAAATCCCGAACCAGGAGGCCTTCAAAAGAATTTTGGAACTCGGTACTTCCCAGAAAAATCCCTCCTAGGACTTTCTGAAAGACTGGGTGCAGGCGATGGCACGCATAGCGACTCTCCCGAACCAGGAGAGGAAACAAAGCAAGCATTTGAAAACAAGAACCATAACACAATTGAAACCCCGACGCCAGGGGAGGAAAAGGAGTTTTGGACAAGTAGCAGAAAGCAGTCGCGGGAGCAGTGTCGAGCCTAGCACTAGTAGGCCAGGGCCGAAAGTTGACTGAGGAAGCGATAATATATATTTTTTCTTTTTATTTTTTTGTTTTATTAAAAAAAAAAAAAAAAAATTTTTTTTGTGCTTGTGGTATGGCAGCAGGGGGGGGGACGACGGGAAAAAAAATATTTATTGTGGCCTGGGGGGGGGGGGGGGGGAGGGTGTTGTGGGGGGGGTGATCTCGGAGACTCATAGTTTTGGAATAAATGTCGTCCTGAAATGTCGTATGAAGAACAAATTCTAATATTTTCTTCCTAGTGCAACTTGTTTCATCATACAGATGAAAGTAGTAAATAATAAGTTGATTTTATGGTGGACTATAATATGACAAGCAGAATCATCACTGGATTTCTCTAAGTGTAACACGATTTGCTTTACTATAGTCACATGCAGATGGCAGCATGACTCCTCGTGGCTACAGTGAATGCTCTGAGAGGGAACCACGTATCTGAAGCATTTGTGTCGCCACCTGTTTCAAAAGCTGTGCACATTTTCTGCGCATCCGCATAACCACGTAAGGATATGTGATTTGACTCCGCATTATCCTGAGAACGTTTTTGCTCTCCGTTCTCTCATCGAAATTAATTGTAGCCATAAATTTATGATTTTATGGCAACCTGGATGACAATTGAAATGACTGTTGTTTGAAGACTGATGTACTTTCACAACTTTCATTTCAAATGAAACACATCGTTTTAATTGTCTTATTTTTAGAAACAGTTTTATTTACAAACGAATCATGGATCGCTCCTTCCGCAATCAGAATTTACTTAAGATCTACGAATATTTTCCTTCCTTTGCATAGGCTCGCACATTGCCGTACATACACGTACTCCCCCGTGTTGCTCATCCACTTAATGCTAGTGAAAATTAGGGGATTAAAAACTACGTTTTCACTACACCAAATCAAAGAAGGTTTCAAAGATTGAAATTTTAGCTTTCGATTTTTCTTCATTTTATTTCTTCCTTATCTTTTACATTCTTACGGTCTAGTTTAAGACTTACTTACATAAGAATCATTTTTCATCATCTGCATTTAGTTTCATTCAATGGTTGCCGATTGCTAGGTTTTACTCTTATTTTATTTATTTTTTCAATTTTCTCTAGTATGTACACACTGTGTCCAATTTTCCTGGACACATCGCAAAAAGAATGAAGAGATTTCTGCGATTTACGCATTTTACTTTTTGTCTTGCTAAATAACTTCTCCTTCGTGACGGGAAAGAGATTGATTATCGTTCACAGCTCCCTGGCAATACAACCGATTTGGCGTTCGAACGGAAAGGACAGTGGGTCTGAACTGATAGTGATGTCTTATTGTCTACCTTAGAGTTGATGCAACTTGACAGATATTACAAACAGCAAACACCGCCATCGTTTTCTGTAACAGCAAAAACCCATATATGACACATATCCAACAGAATTGCTTCAACCCGACATCCACAAGCGTTTTAATTTTTTTTTTCGTTTCATGCATTTAGTAAGAATTACACTGAGTTCTTTTTTTTTTTGGTTTTTCATTTTGTTGGAAAAAGGAGAACACCTATTTTTCATTGAGCTGCGTATTGCCGCACGGTTTGCTTATTGGTTCTGTGTTTTGAACATTTTCTTTCCGATTTTTTTTTTTGTTGAGGATTTGCTCCGTCACAAGGATTGGGTTTCAGTCTAAAGTATATCTCACGTTTCCTTATGCTACGACAGGGGTAGGATGCTTCTGGGTTCCTTTCCGGGAGGATTGAATTTGGTTGGAGGTTTTGTGCCATATACCTTGAAATTTATTTATGGCCTCGGTAGGTTTCCATCTGAAGATTTTCAGTCCTTACTCTTCTCTTCGATGTTGACAATTCAGAGGAAATATAGCATTTGGGGATAGATTAGGCAACAGAATTCGACAAACGTCACTGAATACACGCTGTTGGAACTTCTTTAGACTTAATCGAAACTGTACACAGATGACTATGTTCTCATGAAAACGCAAAATATTAGAGAATAACAGAAAAAGATTGAAAACAGCATTTTCAAAGTGAAGATCAACGAATGAATAAGTTTGCAAGCTCACTAAGAGCGTTTGTAGGTCATGAAATTGATAAGAACAGTGGAAATAAATATGTATTTTGAATCGGCAGCAGGGTAAATGCACACTTCTTTTTGAGGAAATGCTCCTTAAACCTTGGAAAAATGCTCCTTAGATCCGTTTGCCCGGTACAATGCAATCGGAGGTATTTACCTTCTGGTTAGCGCTTGTCGGTTGTTTTGACGGGTCTTAAGTTTCTTCAAGATTGTAAAGCGGAGCTTCGCTTCGCAATCTTCTAGGTAGTTTTGACGGGTTTAAATTTCATTTTGACGAGTTCTAATTTCATTTTGAAGAGTCTTAATTTCGTTTTGACGACTCTTAAATTCAGAAACTTAAAACCCGCCAAAACTATACAACTATACAACTATTGAAGAAACTTAAGACCCGTCAAAACACCCGGCAAGCGCTAACCAGAAGGTTAATACCTCAGATTGCATTGTACCGGGCAAACGGATCTAAGGAGCATTTTTCCAAAGTTTAAGGAGCATTTCCCCAATAAGAAGGGTGCATTTACCATTTGCCATTTTGAATCTATGGTAACGGTGTGAAATGCTTTAACATCACCTTCTTCTTCTTCCTAAAAATCTATGATCGCCAGGGAATTAGGGGCTATGCATAAACCACGTAGACTTTGACTTTGAGGTGGGTTTGGATCAAAGTCTATGCTCCATACAAAATTTCAAAAAAATGTATGGAGAAAAGTCTACGAGAGGGGAGGAGGGAGGGGGGTCTGAGATTTTAAAAAATGAGTCTACGTGGTTTATGAACAGGCCCTAAGTCCCTCTGCCATATTGTGTTTGTGTTTCAGGGTGTCGGAAGGTGTTTCTGTGTTTCAACACATCTGTCAAAACTACAATCGCAATTTCATGCTCATTGGCAACCATGGACGTGTTGACGTTTAATTCTCACACACTTATACATCATCTGAATAACATCAGAGCAAGCGAGCAATCGAAAGGGAAACTAAATCTTGAGAAAACCAACAATCGATTCGTTTCAAAGTGGTGCCAAAAATGAATTTATCTTTTATTTGGTGGCGAGTGTGTTTGAAGTGTGTCATAGTTCTATGAGATTTGAGAATCGATTTTGCAAAAATATGAGCTATGAAGTAATAGTAGCTTTGTAGTAGACATCTTTGACGGAGTGCTATTACATAGAAATTTTCGGTTTACACACGATTGAATTTCTTCGTGGCCGCATATATTTAGTTGAGATCTTTTAAAAAATAAATTTCGGAAGTAATCATGGGCACATTCGGAAGCTATGAACAGACAAAAGAGAATTGCTGCAGTTGCTGCGTACATCATTTTAAAAGGAAGATAAAACGCAAAACTCACAAAGTCTGAACAAAATTGTGGATTACTTTTTGAGGCAAAAATCTGCACCCAGCTTGGATGATGAAGATCCGGATTACTGTCGACATTTTGTCAAAACGACAAAAACAGACTTTAAGTTTGTGCCGGAGAACGTTTCGCCACTAATTTTCAAAGAGGATATCAATATGCGCAAAGCTATAAATCCAAAAATGAGATTGGAATTGACTCTGGGATATTTGACTACAAATAAACCATGTTTATTTTACTGAACAAACTTAGTTTGATTTATTTAAAAATGCTTGATCATTGCAGGAGACTGCTACACATCTTTGGTGTTTTTATTTTGCATGGGAAGATTAACTATTAGCAAAATAATAATCGGACAGTGGAGAGCTAAATACTTGTCGTCGGAGGACGAATTGCTGAAGGTAATTTTCTACCCGTTTTTTTTTTATTAGGTACACTTTCAGTCATAAGTATAAAATCACTCAAGGTATAGCCAGACTCATTTGATTATTGCATAGGCTTGATTATTGCAGAAGGCTTTCAAAATTAATTCAAAACTAACAAATTTTTGAATACATACTTTAATCCTGAACAAACATAAAGGTGTTGAAACAAAGTTGAGCAAAGCTTTTCAGAAGTTCAAGGAAAGTTCTTCAGAGAACTTTAGGGAAGCTCTTCAACGAACTCAAGCGAACTTCTTTAAAAAACTTTAGGGAAGTTCTAAAGACATCTTCAGGAAACTTCTTCAAAAAACTTCGGAAAAGTTTTTTAGCGAACTTCAGAGAAATTTTAGAGAGAGCCTCGTGAAAGTTCTTCAGAGATCTTCAGGAAAGTAATTTCAGAGAAATTATTCAGAAAACTTTAGGGAAGTTCTTTAGAGAAATTAGAAGGAAGTTCTTCAAAGAATTTCGGGAAGATCGTCAGATAACTTTTGGGAAGGTTTTCAGAGCACTTCATAAGTTCTTCAGAAAAGTTAGGGGAAATTCTGTAGAGAAGTTAATGGAAGATTTTTAGAGAAGTTTCAAGGGATTCATTCAAGAAGTCGAGAGAAGTTATTCGGAGGAGTTCATGGAAGTTCATAAGAGAAGCTCAGGAAAGTTCTTCAGAGAGATTCAGAGAAGTTCTTCAAAGAACTTAGGGAAAGTTCTTCAAAGAACTTCACGAAAGTTTTTGAGAGAAATTCTGGGAAGTTCTTCAGAAAGCTCCAGGGAAGTTGTTCAGAGATGTTCAGAAAAAATTTTCAGAGAAGGGCAGGGAAATTCTTCGAAGAAGTTAATGGAAGTTTTTTTTAGAAAAGTTCGAGGAGATTCATTAGAGAAGTTCAGAAAAGTTATTCAGAAAACTTCAGAAAGTTCTTAAGATAAATTCTGAGAAATTTTTCAGAGACCTTGCGGAAAAATCTTCAGGAAAGTTGTTCAGAGATGTGCAGGGAAATTCTCCAGAGTAGGGTGGGGCAATTGTTCAGAGAAATTAATGGATGTTCTTTAGAGAATTTAAGAGAAGTTTTCCAGAAAAGTTTAGGGAAGTTTTCAGAGAAGCTCAAGGAAATTCTACAGAGAAGTATTTCAGAGGAACTTCAGGGATCTGATAATTCCAGGGAAGTTCTTTATAGAACTTAAGGAACGTTCACCAGAAACGTTGCAGAGGAAAGTTAACCAGATGAACTTCAGGGAAATTTTTCAGAGAACTTTGGGGAAGTTCTTCAGAGAAATTTCCATCCAGTTCTTCATAGAACTAATGAGAAATTCTTCACAGAATTTCAGGGAAGTTCTTCAGAGAAGTTATTGGAAGTTTTATAGAGAATTTCTGGGATGTTCATTAGAGAAGTTCAAAGATGTTCTTCAGAGAGCTTCAGGGAAGCTATTCATAGAACTTCGAGGAAGTTCTGTAGAGAATTTTGCGGAAGTTCTTAACAAAACTTCAGAGAAGTTTAGGGAAGTTCTTCAGCAAAGTTCAGGAAAATCGGTTAAATTCATTGCTTTGACGTTTCAAATTTTTTTTTATAAATCATTTATTGGTACAGGCTCAATCGAATCAAAAGTTTCTAATGATTTGAATGCACCGGTTTTAGAGCAGCAAAAATTTAATTATATTGAAATAAAACGTTTACATCGAATTTTAATATTATTTACAGAAGCCGTCAACAGGAGAGGGGTGACTGTCAGTTTCACGTAATTTTGGGGATAAATTGCCATTTCTCAATTGTGTAGGAACGTTGGGCGGAAAGCAAGTTAGTGAAAAAGCCCCTTCAAAGAGCGTCAGCGATTATTTCAATAAGCATCCCAGCATCGGTCTAATGGCTTCGGTGGATGCTGAATACAGATTTACAGATTTATTTTTAGATTAGTGATTGTGGGGTATTTACCTTTTGATCATTTGCGTAGTGGATGTACAGGAAGAGCCTCATCTTCCATAACCGAGACCAATTTTTCCGAGTGCCAAACCCGTTACATATGTTATTTTGGCGATTGACGCTTTTCCGCTTCATCAACACATAACGAAATCATATTCGTGCAGAAACCAGATCGAAGACGAAAGAGTGTTTATCTACAGGTTGTCCCAAACAAGACGAATTGTTGAAAATGCTTTCGGGACAAAAGCAATTATAGTAATAAAAATATGTATTCTAATAAGAATGATCACAACGAGGCAAATTAAATTCATCATATATTTACTATTGATATGATGATTGTTCATATTGTTGTATAACAATAACAATGAAAAAATTATAATCAAAGTACAAAAATAAAAACAATTAAAATAAGTGTAAGACAATATACAATAAAAATAAGTGTAACAATATGAATTCCTAATATTCTTAATAAAATAACAATGAATTTTTTATTATTATTATTCTATGATTATATATTATTGATTTTCTTATAATGATAGTAATAATTTTAATTATACCTATTATAAAAATAAAAATAATCAAAATAGTTATAATAACCATATGCGAAATATTAATAATAATCGTTAAACTTATTATCATAAACCCTTGACCCATATTAGTTTCAATCATAATAATTATAATATTGTAAGCCAACATAAAAATTATAATGAGATATATTTTGATCATTTTTTTCAAAAATAGTGTTATTGTTTACTTTGCAAATATTAACGATAAATTAATAATAATAATTTTTATTACCAGAATTGACTTATCATTATTATTATCTTTGTTATAATAATTGTTTATATTATAATTTGATTAATAATTATAATAAAAACCATATTAATATTTTTGTTATAATCATCTCTTGTTATAATAAACATTATTTATATTATTATGACTTTTATATAAATAAGGGTTTTAATTGTGATTTTTATTCATACTTTTGTTAAAACAATGTTAATGATCTCATGTTAATGATAATAAAATGATCAGAATAATACTTATGTAATAATAATATCAATATTATCATGATAATCTTTTTCATAATGAACAACAAGAATTAAAAAACATTTAACCGGTTAAAAAACAGAATTAACATAACAATCATAACAATCATATAATCATTATCATAATAACCCTAATCAAATCAATAAAATTTAGATCAAAATCATAAAATCATCATTATTAAATCATATTGATTAATTAAATACAATTATAATTTTATTAATCAAAATAATCATATAAATAATTGTTATTATAATTATAAAAATTGTAAAAAAATATGTAAAAGAGTAATTATTATAATAGTTATCATGATAGTAATAAATATAATATTCAATACTCATCATATTTCAACTTTTCATTGTTATAGAAATATTCATTATCATTATTAGAATTAAAATAAATATTATAACAACCAAAATATGCTATATGATAATAAAAAAATAATTAATAAAATAAAATATTACGCATAATCACAATAATCACCAAACGATATTCATTATTTTCGTTACAATAAAATCATTATCATAATAATTATCACATTAATAACAGTAATAATAAAAATAATAATTAGAATTATAATTTTTGTTAAAAATGTTCGTATAAAAGTAGGCTTAGTAAATTTTTTTAAATATAATTGTTATGTATATAATTATTTTCGTAACAATAATAATGATGATAATAATAATAATAGTTAAAATTATACATTTTGTAAAATTTGTTCTCATAAAAAAAGTTTGAATAAAATTGGATTTTTTTTATTATAATATTATGATCATTGATTATATTTCAATATGAATAATAATTATAATTTAGTTAGTGATAAAATGATTCGAATAATAGCTCTCGTCAGTATTCAATGTTGAATTATTTCAATACTTCCAGTTTTGTGTGAAGTCAGAGCAACGAAACTCCATTAACTTTCACCATGAGTAGGAACCGCTGGAGGGGCTACAATGCAATAATATTACAGAATGCCACAATGTCTAATCCCGAAACTAATCCAATTGGATTTTAACCAACAGGTTATTAAACTGAAAACTGCTTTTAATAAACAAAAATATAAATACCCGACTGATTTATTAACAAAAATGTAGAGCATGTTCGAAATAAACATATTTATTTTCAGGGGTCTATTTAAAATCCAAATATATTCACATATATTTTTAAAACGAATAATTTTAAATCAAACATTGACGTAACGCCGTTTGCAGCACATTTAACATTTATTTGGGGCCAGAACAAACAAAAGTTTACTTTTGAATTGACCTAAATATATTTGCTTTGACGATAGTTTTCTTCGCATGTAGTTTCCATAATACATCTCTTTTCGTTTAATTAATATGTATAGTTTAAAATTTATTTCATGATCGAAATTATCAAGTTTATTTTTACAAGTTATCAAGTAATCGGTACATTTAACAAGACCCCTAGCAACATTTGCAGATTTTCTTCTCAAAATTTATGACTTGGGTTCAAGAATAAATGTCTCTAGGCATTGAAAATTTGGTCAAATTTATGAAAACATATGCCTTACACTCAACAGAGTTGCAAATTTCCTATCTTTTTAGCAATGAGAACACGAAAATATTTTAGTTCAAAGTATTATCAAGCAAGAAAACATTTTATATCCAATATCAATACTTTTCACTGACTGATATTTTATTCTCTTGGCTTCACTTGACAGCTCGAATCTGGCTCCACTTGACACTCACATTTTTTGAGTCTGTTTCTCCCTCCCAGGTCATAACTATATATGGGTTTATATATGGTCTTTATTAAAATTTTTGTGGGTGTTTTTTTTTTTGTGGGGGTGTTGTTGTGTTAATTTTTTTTTTGTAAAAGTAGCTATATATATGTGGTAACTCTTCATTTTATTCTTTTTTTCTTCTTTTATGTATAATATATAATAGGTGGGGGGGTGGGGTGGTTTGTTTTTTTTTTTAATATTTTTTTTTTTATAAAAAAATAATAAAAAAAACTATTAATTTTTTTTGTTTATTGTATATTTTTTGTGGGAGAAGTGGAAGGAAGGATATATTGGGGGGGGCAGAGGGTGGTGATGGTGTCCCCGGTCCTGTTGGTGATATTACTCTCCTCCCTGTTTGTGAAAGAACACTGTGAAAATAAAAAAAAGAAATAAGCCAAGACCCTGACGATAGTAACATATCGGCTGATGAGGTGATAGCTGCCATCAAGCGAACCAAGAACATGAAAGCCACTGGTATCGACGGAGTCATCAACCTCGAGTTGAAAAACTTGAGTGTTGATTTCTTCCGACACCTTGCAGCGGATTTTAACAGATGTTGGGAACTTGGCTACTTGCTCCCTCCTGCTGGAAAATAGCCAAAGTAATCCCTATTCGCAAGCTTGGTAATGATCCTACCATCAGCCTTTTGTCATCCATCTCGAAGCTGTTCGAAAAGCTGATCCTTAACCGTTTACTGGATTTCGCCAACCAGAATAACATCTTCCTTCAGGAAAAATTTAGGTTCAGGAAAGGTCACTCTACCATCCACCAACTGACACTAGTGACTACCATCCTCAAACGGAACAGGTCCGTTGGAAAGACGTCTGCCATGGCATTGTTGGACGTCGAAAAGGCGTCCGACAATGTCTGGCATTATGGTCTGGTGTTTAAGCTGCCTCGATACAACTTCCCGATCTATCTTGTTAAGATCATCAAGAACTATCTATTGGACAGATCATTCAGGGTCTTTGTGAGCAATTCTTATTCTGATACGTTTAACGTTGAAGCTGGTGTTCCCCAGGGTAGCCTCTTAGACCCTATCATATTCAACATCTTCACATCCGATGTTCCTCCCCTGCCTGGTGGTGGTATTTTGTCGGTGTTTGCGGACGACACTTCCATAATCTTCAAGGGTCGACTAATTCATGATCTGACTAGAAAGCTTCAGGAGGGCCTCAATGTTCTGTCCGAATAAGACAATAGCTGGAAGATTTCTGTCAATGCAGCTAAAATCCAGACGATTATTTTTCCACACTCCAAGTCATCTCGACTGTAACACAGAAAACTCGAGGTCCATCACCTGGCTGATCTATAGACCCTCAGTGAGAGAAAAAATATAATCCTGGAAAGGTTCAGAGAATTCTGCCTGAGGTCACCGCTAACAGCTGGTAAACTAGGCTTAAGTTATTGCAGTTAGGAAGGTTATCAATTTTTTTTAACGTAGGACTACGTTTCTCTTTTCTATACCATAAAATTTTAAAAAATGAGAGCGTTACGCTAAAATGAACGGTTTTTGAACGCTAATAACTAATCCGATTTTGTCAGCGACTTACAGACTTTTTCAGTTTTGAATGGAAGGGGACATGGATGAATTAAAAACAAAAATCTGCAATTCTTCAACACACTGCGCCTATCCAACGTTGGAATAATTTGGATAATCTTTCGCCAGTTAGTTTCTTCGAGCTGCTCACCACCCATTTGGATAATTCCACAATTGTTAACTTGATCCAACGGACGACGGGTAGGACATTCCGTAGAAGCTGAAGAATCCCAACATCCTAATGTACTTCCAGCAAGATTACTTTTCAGAAGTGCTAGTAGACATCAGCTTGTACATGCAGGACCACAACTGCTTTTCGCAAACGTTCCACTGCGCTAGTGGCCGATTGGAGGTCGTAACCTTGCATGTGAAATAGTACATGACTGTCTACGGTGCTTTCGTACCAAACCCGAAACGGTTGAACCGGTTATGAGAGAACTACCTGCATCCCGTGTCAGTGTAGCTCAACCATTCTCAAAGACAGGTATCGATTATTTTCGACCCGTCTAAGTTCGACGGGGTCCTCGTACGATAGCAGTGAACTGTTCGTCTGCATGTGCACGAAGCCAGTTCATCGTCAACGATTCTTCGAGCTTCTTAAGAGAACTGATCATGAGCATAAAATAGTGAAGGAGTGCAACATGGATGGGATATCCGGGTATTTCAACCCATCCAGTGCACCAGATTTTGGTGGATTATGGGAGATGACTAAGAATCTTGCAAGTTTCTAGTACATGTTGAATCATGTCCATGTCAGATGATACAAATGATTTTGAACTCCTGACTCCCGGAAACTTTTTTGCCGGTGCGCCCTTCGAACAATTTGCCAGATACGGACTTCAACGATATTTCCATGAACAGGCTCATTAATGAAACAGTTGGATCAATAGAAACTGGAGCTGTTTTGGAAACGCTGGAGATTAGAATACTTAGCCCAATTGCAAGGTCGGCTCAAACGGTGGAAACCTGCAGTTTCCTTACCGGTGGAACAATTGTAATTTTCGAGATCATTTTGACCAATTGTTTAGTTGGAAGGATACTCTTTATAATCTCGTGGTAACGTGTAGATGATGTTGCCTATCGATCCATCCAACCCGTGTTTGGCCTTTCATACAGGGATGCCAGATGTACAGACATGTCTGTATTTATACAGACATTTCATCATGCATACAGACATCATACAGATTACAGACATTATACAGACATTTGGAAAATTTTACAGACATATACAGACATTCATTTCGGCGAACTTCTAGATTTAAAAAAAAAAATATGGCGATAGGGAAAGTCACATACGTCACAGTAAGCAAATTATTGACAGTCTGAAGTTGGTCCAATTTGTTGGCGAAAAAAAAACCAGTGAGGGATGTAGAAGTACAAGTATGTGCCTGTCTGTTTTATAAGGCTGTTTTCAATGATTTGACCTTTGTCTAAGACGTAGCACTGAAACAAACTAAAAATACGGCCATCATGACGAATTTCCTTGGCGAATCACATCACCAAGAATTGGTGGCAATGATGCGGTCCAAACCGTTTAGTCTTATAATCGATGAGTCAATTGGTCTTTAGTAGTGAGTGACTTTCTATTGGAATGGCAATGAACTGTCAATTCGAGATTCTTTTAATCACGTACTCGAGCTTGCTGAAGCGGATACTACTGCGATACGCAGTGCCATTGTAATTAAGGGGCCAATTATAGAAGTCGAGTCCACCGTCACTTTGATCGACATTTCTATTTTGCTATTACAGATGTCGAGATCGACGAAATTTTGTCGAGTTGGTCGACTCAATAGACAGCTCGGAAACTAGTGACTGCTTTGTCACATTTTGTCGACTAAGAGTTTGTTTTGATACGCGTTTTTCATCGGTTAGCAGTAATTGGCTGCGCATGCCAAGAAATACACTAAATCATTATTTTTTGCAGATGTATTGACAGAAAAACAATTTACTTCTTGCAAAAATGTTTTAAGTTTTAATGGCTCATCGAGCTGATTAAAATAATTGTGGACATCGTCAGAGGCTTTTGTGTCGTAGAGCCAGCAAAACTAATGTCAACCAGAAGTGGTAGGAAATTGATCAGGTGCTCCATTCATTGGGTCGGAATAACAAAGAGCAAATTTTATTTTCTCGTTTGAATACTATTACTTTTGTAAACCAAACATTGGATCTCAAGCCTTGTCGGTTACCACACGGAGTCTCAGAAAAACAGTAAAAGTGATGAGCTATTGAAATTAATCTTAGAACTCTGATTTTTGTTTCTAAAGTACTTCTAAACGCATAATTTCAGTACATTTGCACTTAGGATTTAGAAATCTACCCTCGAGTTAAGTGGTTTGTGAAATAAGTCCTCGATTCCTAGAAGTATAGAAAGAAACTACCTAGAATTTAGGGCATATCGTAAAAAGTTCAGAAGGAGACTTCCCATAGCTTAAGGAAGATACTCTCTAGAAGTTCAGGAAGAGACTTCCTAAAAAATACTTCTCCGAAGGTCAGGCAGAAACTACTCAGAAGTATAGGGAGAACTTGTTAGTAGTTCAAGTAGAAATATCCCAAAAAATCACCAAACATCCCCGAAGCTCAAAATCATACTTCCCAGAAGTTCGAAAGTCCTGAGAGGATTTCTCAGAGCTTCAGGAAGAAGTTTTAGGGCGAGGATTTTTCGGAAGTTTAGGAAAAAACTTCCCCGAAGTTCAGGAAAAAACTAAGCAGAGAGGGTACTACCTATAATTTCTCATAAATTCAGAAACAAACTTCGGCAAAGCCCAGGACGATACGTCCTAGAAATTCAGGAGAGAACTTTTCTGATCTTTAGGAAACGACATTCTAGAGATTCCGGAAAAAAACTTCCCAAAAGTTTAGTTGGAACTTTCAAGGAGTGATAGAGAGTTTTTCCAAAGTTCTGAAGAGAATATTTCAGATTTTTGGAATCAGGATTTCTCAAACTTCAGGAAGAAACCTCTTTAAACAATAGGATATATTTTTCCAGAAGCAAAGGGGGTACTCGTGGTAGTTTGAGTAAGAATTTTTCAGAATTTTAGGAACAAACTCCCCCACAGTTCAGGAGAAAACTTCCCAAAAGATCAAAAGAAGCCTTCTCAGAAGTTCAGGAAGAAACTTCCAACAAATGTATGAGAATTTTCTGAGGACTTTCCAAAAATGTCGGTACAATTTTCCTCGGAGTCCATGATGGGACTTATCAGATGTTTAGAAAGAATAAGCTAAGGATAAAACTACCCCAAATACCATCTAATCCAAAACTACCCCAAATCTCAGGAAGAATCTTACCAGAGAGGGTGTAACGTTCCGTCCTGCAACCTTAAGCTGACGGCTTAAGCGCCACCTCCGATAAAGGAGGACCGTTAGCTTTGCTAAATTTTACCCGGAAGAGACTACCTAAATCAGGGCAGGTCAATGTTAATCAGAACCGAAGTCGCACTCTAACACACACAAGCGATTATAGGCAACCAACCAGTTTATGTACTTAACAACGTAAAACCGAATTTCAAACTAAATTTATTTAATAGCCCTAAGTAATCAACCATTATCGGGAAATGTCCCGCTCGAAATAAGTATAAACCAATCTAAAATTCAAACAAACTTTATTGCGTGACGTAAATTGTGAAGGCTTGTTACTAAATTTGAAGGCATTTATTTGTAACAGTTATTGAACGATCGCGAGAAAAAGAAACGATCGAATTTATCGAGGTAACGCTAAACTCCTCAAATGAAAAAGATTTAGTAAATTCAGGAAAACCTGCTATTCGCTAACTGGTGACGTCACGTATTCACTTATCATAATCCTAGGTTCTAATTGTAGCGCTTGAGAGCATGAACGGACGGATCTAACCTTATTGAGGGTTTTTTTCGCCGTAGCAATCCCGCGTCGGATGTCCACCGAAGCAGAAGAAAAAGTTCACCAAGAGACCTTGACTCACCACTAGTCGACTACTATTAATGATCGTATCGGAACGACACTCGTAACTCGCGCGCTTGCGTTTATTTCGGGGTATAGACGTCCCCTGGAAATGTGGAGTGACGCCGTTCGTTGTGTCTCGGCTACGCCACGCGACTTATTGACTGGCGATTCCACGTTCACAAGGTGCGACCACGATCTCAGGACTACGTCGGTGACGTTAGAAAAAAAATGGTTGGTGTCCTTGATGCGAAGTGGGAACTCCCCAGATCGAGCTGCGACCAGGTTCCCGGTCGCCGAATGTTTTCTGGATTGGCACCAGACTAACCGCCCACGTTGTTTGGGCTTCACTGTCCTGAATTCACAATTAAAGGTGATTTAGTCCAAAAGTTAGCCTTCTCTAACTGGAAGCTATTCACACTCGATAAATTCAACAGTTCAAATTTAATATATTTAAATTTCACAGTTCAGAAATAGTTCAATTTTTGACTCCGACAATTTTCGACTACTCGAATCAAAGCACTCCACAATGATGAGATAACCGACGCGCATGAGATGGGTTGCAACCTAATTTATGCGACGCAATCTCCACTGATTGGTCGATTAAAGAGAGTAGGTACAAATCACAATGCCTATCGATTATTTCTATAGTATAAATCTGGTTGGTTCTCTACGACGCAATTTCTAAATGTAATGCGCAATAAATTTAAATTCGTATCAGCATTCACAACAACTAGGTGGCGCATATAGTCGGTTGTTGTCTTGGGAAAACTTATTCAAAGAGACAGCCCTAATAACAATGATAAAGTAACTGACAGCCTATTAGCTGACAGTAAAAACAAACATCAATAGAATGGCTGTCGCTTTTAGAGATTCACAAGGGCACCTATAAGTTTCAGAAGGAATTTCTCAAAAATTTCAGGAATTCAGGAGAAGACTTTCCGGGAATATAGGAGGTATTTACTAGTTGTTAAAGGAAGAGTTTCTCAGAAATTCAGGAACATACTTCCCTGAAGTTCAGAAGAGGACTTCTCAAAATTTCAAGAAGTAAATTCCAAGAAATTTAAGAAGATTTTCCGAGAAATTCTGAAGAGATCTTTCCCAAAATTTGTGAAAATTTTCCTAAGTTCAGGAAAAAACTTACGAAAAGTTTTTGGAAGGCTTAGTTGGGTTGTTGGATGTAAATTTTCGAGAACATCAGGAGTGACTGCCAATAAGTTCATGAGGAAACATCCCAGAATTTTAGCAAAGTGCTTTATAGAAGATTAGGAGAGAGCTTCCTTGAAATTCAAGAGATTATGACTGACGAACCGAAGAAGCAGTCTGTTCAAAAATCATTCATATGATCATAATGATATTCATTACTCGTGCCATATTAAAATATGGTAAACACCATCTTCCCAATCGATCGCATCGTACTATGAGCACGGACACAAACTCATGTAGGAATTACTATTCCTTGGTTTCCATCTCACCTCGTTTGAGAGATTTGATTCTCGATTCTGAAAAAAAAAATCTCACTTAGGGTACTTGGAAACAAAGGAAAAAGCTTGAATGCTTTACCAGAAGGTCAGAGAACTTCGAGATAAAATCGTTGAAGTGAGATCGATCACTGCATGCAGCAACTTCTGAATGTAAAATATTTACAAAATAATGCTGTAGTGAAAACTAGATAATAACTCCTCAGCTGAATCATTTTTAAATCTGATATCGACACTTTTACACATATTAATTAATAACTTCCTTGCTAAATACTTCAAATAGCAACTTTGAAAGAGCCTCCAAATGAGGTTTTCAAATAACAAGAACATTGATATAAATCACAAAACAAGAGCGTAAAATGTAAATACTTATCCTTCGACTTTGATGAAGGTCCTGAATTACAGTATGGTGTAATATTTCAAAGACATATTGAAAAATTTCAACACCACAGTCAACTGTCGAGTTCGGTTGCCAACTCCATTCAGATTCAGTCGGTTTCTGTTATGCGAAATTTTGCTCGAGTGACAAGTGTCGAGTCGAGTTGCTCGACTTAACTTCTATAAATGATACCTAAGTTTAATGAAGACTTTGATTTTGTACATAAAGAAGCTAATAGGGTTCGGTGTAGACGGAACGAGTGTTATGCACGGTGGAAAGCATTCTGCTAGTGTACTTTTTAGATACGACTCTTCGAATTTATTCGTACACAGAGACAAATTTGATAGTCAATTTCACTATTATTGGGGTTAGGATGACTATTGAAGTATAGTGATTTTGAACCGACTATGGCCATGGTCAAAACGGCCATTAAAAATAGTTGATTCAACATTTACCATAGTATCGGAGTAGTCCTTGTTACCATGGTCATAGTCACGAATGTCATGAACGTGGTAAATTCGTCCATTTTCATAGTTATTGAAATTGTCGGTATCTCGATAGAATTTTTATCATTTGCCATTCATTTGCATTGTGTGCATCATATTCATGTAAGAATATTCCATCCTCAGCAAAAGTCCTTTAAGAAGATCAAAGTTTAGCGAACTGCAGCATCTAATAGAGCTAAAACCTTTAAATATGTTACATCCATCCGGGACCCGACAGCTTTCTTCGGACCAACTTTTTAAGCGTGTTCTTGAAGCTGGAAGTCATAAAAGTATGTTTCAGTTTTCGCGATACATCAGTAGGATGAAAAAAATAAGAAGGTTTACGAGCGTCTCAGCGATCCATCAAAGCACCTGTACTTGATTGTAATTAACCACATCTTACCAAAAATCAACGTTTTTCAATCTGAAAAGCCAATGGTGACAATCTGAAAACAGAAACTTGCAAATTAATTTTCTTGATATTGGATTGTTCCTTGAAACCAGGATATTTAGAAGAATTGACGAACCCTGGCTTCGTGAACCTGATCCCCAATAACTTCTGCGAGTTGGAAAAACTGTACGAAGGTGTCGAAGTGCAGGCCTTGATCAACGAATACACTAGAAGTGACAATTTAAGCATGGAGCACTTGCATCAATTTTGACTGGACATGATGAACTTGCTGTAATAAAAATTGACCTTACTGACGATACCCTCAAAAAAAAAAAAGAATTACCTTACCGACGATACCCTCAACGATTTAGTTAATTGATCCTGACAATATCAGAGTAAAGGCGCTTTCAACATTTTTGTCAACTTATCAAACGATTTGATAACATTATTGATGATGCATCAGTTCAACCAATCAACGACAAGCTCCGGGAATTGAGATTTTCAGTGGTGGACTGAGCTTTTCCGTGTCTACGACAGCTCATTCCAGCTCTATTGGCTATACCATATTCGACGGCCACTGTCGAGCGAATTATTTCAATTTACAATATCAAAAAAAAAACCAATGCCCACAATCGCACTGCCACATAAACCATGAAAGGCATTTGCATAGATCGCACAAAAAGCAAAACGAAGTGGTTGAAATTTCATCTTATTTGAAATGCCTGTTCACAAGCGATACGTACAGCAAAATTTAAGTTGCTCAAGCCTTTGAAATTAATGAATTTTGTAGTAGTGAAGTGAAGGTGAGTTGTTTCTTTAAATTTAAAAATGATGATAATAAACGATTTGCCTAGAATATTTCAAAACATAAAATGTAAAAGATCAAAATATTTTGCTTTGTTCATGTTTAGTGATTGAAAAATGTCAGTGATTCAATCATATGTATGGAAATGAATGGAAAGTTGACATTTAAGTATAAAACTTGAAATTGCAATCTCTTTTGCGTTAGATTTTTGTTTTTGCGATGTTTACACAAAATAATCTCACCTCTACTCGTTTGTCAGCATCGATAAATAGCGACCAAAACGAAAACGCTTATACAGACAAATACAGACATTTCAATGAGATTGATTCAGACTTTTGAAAAAAGTATCTGGCATCCCTGCTTTCATACAATAATATGATGAGGACAACTAGGGGCTTATTACGGTTTTTCCGAGACACCCGTTATAAGGACCGTGAATCCCAAATGATTCACACGTGAGTTTTTTTCACCGTGATTCGTGACACTCGTAATAAGGCCCTTATTAGTTATTGAAGTTAGATCAAGTCAAAAAGAGAGGAGATCTCGTTTCTGTCGGGCTTAGTTTCCGTGCTTCGATGAGTGGTAGTACAAATCAAACGTCATCAAGAAGACAGCACTTCGTAGGAATCCCAAAGTAATACAAAATTAGCTGGAATTGAAAAAAATACGAATGAAAGTAACCAAACAGATGGGAAAAGCTGTTGTACGAATCATAATGGATAGAATCCAGAGAAAAGTGTAAGCATTTGGAATGGGAAGGAATGTCGAGTTATAATGCAAATTATAGCCTATAAGGTTATTTAATTATGCATCAGTTACAAATGAACCCGATACGAGGTCGAATTCAGGAGAACATTTTTGTGTGTGCCATTCTCCACGGACACACCCTTCAAATAACTGAACACCATTCGTAAGAAAATGAACCGCTTCTCTTAATGGTCTTGAGTTTTGATTTTAAATATTTGCCTCTTACGTAAGCTTCACATTGACATGACTAAAAATCAAACCTCCTGAAACGCTGAAGCGGTAAACCTCCAACCAAACTCCTCTCCGCACACCTTGCAAACTTTCATGCAGTCAGTATCTCAACTTCCAGAACTCACACTCTTCAAGGATCGATTTTGCTATGGAGTTTACATACATTTTTCTTTGCTCTTCATTTCTGCAGGTTTCTACATTTCTATTATGTTTTTTTCTTCTTCTTCTTGTGTGTATTTGTTGTGTTGCATTATCATTTTCAATATCAATTCGTTCTTAACTACTGAGAATCACATTGTTATTTGACGATTCGAAAAATTATAACTTCGGTTTGTCCAACTTGGCCCGCCTCCGAGTGCTTCCAGAGTGTCACGTTGGGTAATCGAGCCTTGCAAGTGGACATTGATTATAGTAGTATTTGATCCTGGGTAGTGAACTAGTCTTCTTTTTTTTTGTCGATTAGGTGGAAATAAATGCTGAACTAGTGGGATTTAGTACGTTATCCGAGTGATATATTTACACTAGCATATAATTTACGGTTTTCTTAGGTATGCGATTCACAAACTTGTTTTTTTTTTCTGAGGTGGAAGATTTTTCGATTACTTTCTGAGAGGTGCAATGAGAATTTCATATAATCGAGGAAAATTTCAATTCGACTAGGGATTGTTCAATTTTGCGTTGGAAGTATGGATTCGAGTTTAAATGAGATTGAATGAAATTTCTCTTAATGCTAGACTCTTACACATGCTTGTTTTTCAGTTTTTTTTTATGGTACACTGTTGGTTTCTTACGATCTAGAGAACATTCCTTACGTACTTAAATACTCAAAACGTATATCAGTGACATCTACACTCTTTCGTCCAGTAAATTATTTACACCATTTTCATCGTTCTGGATTTTCACTCGTCCACTTCCACAAAAATTTCCATGGCTGTTTGTGTGTCTGTTTTTGCTTTAATTAGCCGGTCCTATCTATAGCGCGCCTTCCGGAGGATATGAAAAAGTCTCCATTTTCCTCCCCCGAAAATTCCACACAATCGCCTCTGCCTCATTCTCTCGTTCCCATATACTCTCGATTTCGATTCCAATCTTCACAACCTTATTTTTTACTAGAGTTTCAAAATGTACACTTGATTTCAGTTTTTTCTGTTGCTCCTAATTATCGCTCTTATGTCAGTTGATTTCGCTGATTTATACACAATTTCATTCCTCAATCTTCAATTACTATTTCGTCCTCAGCTGGACCAAGCAAGAGCCCGGGCGAAACACCTTAACGATTATACCCGGCTGCCGCAAATCTAAACTCCGATTGAAGAAAAGCGACCTTTCCGGCAACGCGAAGGGGGAAAAATGGAGAGATTTCCATTCGATTTATTTTCTAACAAATGTCAGTCAGTTTTTCTTCACTTTTGCTTTGACCACCAACAACAACAGCAGCAGCAGCAGTTCCATTTAGACTGCCACCGATCGGAGGATGCTGGTGCTTTTTTTTTTAAATCGAGAGTGTTATTTAAAATAATATTCTATTCATGGGAAAGTTTTCCATCATTCGGGATGTATCCGCAACCAACCGCCAATTCCTTACCTTCTTCTTCTTCGCCATGCCAACGTGTTCGAATCGGTGGTTAACTACCTATTTGAACCTCGGTGGAGAAAAAGAAAGATGTAACGATGAGCATCCTCTTGGCGATACTCTCCGGTGTTTCCCCCTTCTCGACTTGCCCTCTACTTCACTCCGTTCACGCTTGTCTGGCATCTTCAACAACTGATTGTCTTAATTAAAATTAATTTCTTCTCATTACGATCATTTTATAGATTTCATTCATTCATTTTTTTTTTCTGTAACCGTTTCTTGCGGATGATGATACGTTTGGGTGACGGTGGGTCGAGATGGGTTGAAGAAAACTACTAGAAACAGCCCAATGGGGTTGAACGAAATGTTCATGTAGAGCTACTAATGTTATATATGTGTGAAGTATGATGGCTTAATATCCCCTGTTTCCATTTATAATTCCCATAATTAATAAGGTCTGTATCCACATTAATCAGGACACCTTAGAATCATTGTAACTTTTGGAATATTGCACGTAGGGGTGAAAAATTTCACTGATTTATAGCTGGGAGTATTTGGTGAAAAAGACTATGATTGATGTTAACATTCCATGTTTACTGTTCAAGATGGCGACGAATGTAAACCACGTTTTTGTGCGGATTTTGTACGGACGTAAGGCAAATCCTGACTTGTCAGACGGGAACTTACAGAAAACCTGGATTTACCTGAACCCACTGTTCACGGTGTGCTCAAATCATTTTCGAAACATTTGACGGTCGAGAGGAAACCGAGAGGTGATTAAAACAATAAATGTGCTGATCCTATCATGGACCGAAAGGTGAAGAGAATATTGAAGGAAAACCGGAACCTGTCTGTTTGCACGGCAAGCCAAAGCCAGCGTAAATAAAGAAATTGTTTGCAATTTTTCATAGAACAGACAATATTCAGGCGCCATCTGGTTTAAACTTAGGAGAAGTATCCCATGAATTTATGCCAAATCTAGCATTCCATTTATGTGCATTAGATAACGTACAATATTATATGTTTCTTTCAAAATGTATGGTTGATAGGTTGTAGTGAATAAATATCAAGGAAACTTCCAGTTACAATTAATTTTTTCATCGCAACAGAAACATACTGAAACATAAAATATGCTCACTTCATGAATTTTAATTAGAAATTCATTTACCTTAAGGGCATCTTCAGCGGCGGTCTATTTTTAGATCAACTTTATACCTGATTTGCATCAACGAGACTTAAATAGAACTAGCTAAAATAGACCAACTTTGCGTTCCCCGCACCGGTGTTGTATTTCTTGTTGTTAAACCTGCCAACACCTGTCATCCTGTTGATCATTCTAAATCAGAGATCAGCAGTTTTTTTTTCAGAGATCGCAGATTTTTCACAAACATTTTGCCATTGATTGGTTTGACCAAATAATTTTTAATGCCAGTAGTGCGTCGATAGCTGACGACAAGGAATATTTGTTCTTTCGTTTGGCTGAAGGTGAGTGTGTGAATGCATGCATTTCCTTAAAACGATATTAGATAATGCTGATTTGTAGTTTGGCAGCTGATAAACAAGAGTCGAAACGGAGAGGGTCACATCCTGGATGACGCCTCAACGTCGACCGTGATTTCCGTTCCGGTTATCAGAAGCTGTTCCAAGACTACTTTAGCGACACGCAAATCTACAACGAGAAGCACTTTCTGCGTATCCGTACGTTTGCAAGTGCTTATCATGACCAATCTATCAATAAACCGATTGTTTACTTTGAAGACTTCATTACTTTTCATTTCTGAGCTATCGAAATACTATTCGGAATCTCGGAACCTCCGCATTTCGATCTAGTCAGCGTTTTCCGGAAAATGCAGTGGCTGTAAAATACTAAGACAAGCATTCGTTATTTAGGAATGAAACGAAAAGGCAATTCACTTGCACCGGGAGCAACTTGAGGTAATTATTAGGATCCGAGAAGAACAACACACCTTTTTGTCCGCCGCCAGCATCACACGCAGCAAACACGGTTACTTTTCGGCTCACAAATATACCTCAGAACATACTCAATAAAATTGAGTTATTGTTTAGTAAAAGCTGAAATTTTACTCAATAATTGGTATTATCAAGTAGCGTGTAGTGTGTTCGAACGGTATTTTTCTTGTTCCAAATTGCTGCAAGAATAGATCAAAACATATACCAGTTTTAAAATGATGCTAAATAGATCCAGTATAAAACAAAATTTCCAACACAGGTGCAGCGATGTTTTTGCGTTTGGTATAAAAAAATAAATCCAATCCACGATTTGGATCGCCGTTGAAGATGCCCTAAGGGATTAAATTGATATAATTTTTAACCTTAAGTTTAACTTTCATATTTTTTGTGCTGCGTATTTGATTGAAATAACCATGCGCAACCATCAAATAACCGTACATTGAACCAATATGTCATCAAAATGTTGGTGCTCTAAGACCGACAAATGCAAGTGCCCCTTGGGGCATAAGAATTAAATTAAGGACCTTATTACGAGTGTCACCTCACGGTTGAAAACGGTTCACGGTAAAAAAAAAAACAGGTCACAGGTGAAGTGCGAACCGGAATAAGGTCCTAAACTTTCACTTCACTCGATCACTTAAAAAAAATTGAAACACTTTTCCAAATTATCACTCCCGAGCAGAACACAAAAGCATATGAATACCTAATTTTGATCTTGATAACTGGCCTTGGTATTAAAGAGCTCAGATTAAGAGGTAAAATACCTAAGCAAAATACCTAAGAATTGCAAGCAAAATGTCTCTAGAATAACTAAACTTGATATTCCGGATACCTGGGTAAGTATCTGGTCACCTTAGAGGTATTATTTAGGTATTGTCTTACCTCAATTCGGTATTCGCATGGCATTGTGGGAACAATTCGATGGTATTATCCTCAGGTATTTTACCTCTTAATCTGAGCTCATAAATACCAAGGCCCATTATCAAGTTATTCGCTTCTGCTCGGGTAGTAAACGCGAGCAGATTCCTTTAATTTCCACTGGAAAAAGCTTATCATTTGATAGATACGCCTATTTTGTCTGCAACTTACAGGCTTCTTCGGTGTGGAGTACTCGACCAAGGCGTTTCTTCTGGGTTTCTTCCCGGGCAAATTAAACCGACGGTCCTCACCGGAAGTGGCGCTTAAGTTGACCGTTTTCCGATCCAGAGAACGTTTACAGGAGACAAGTTCTATATTTAAATTCCATTCATTATAATATGTAACGCATACCACGTAACGTGTTACACACCATCTGTTATGTGTGTGACATTATAAATAGCTAACTAGCGATATTTAAGCATTGTCAATTAAGCTTATCACGTCTGAGTGTTGTAGTGTGCCTTCTGGATATTTTGTTGTGCTTTTTGGACGAAAATTTAACAAATTGCTGGCAACAAGATTAATAATGGCATGCCAACTATTAAGTTATCTGTGGGAAAACAAACAATTTTTACACAACGATAGACACGATAGTGTGCGTGCGTCAAACGTCACTAAGCTTAATACCGAGCGACAAATGGAAGTAACCAAGATGGTGCTGGTTGTGGCCGTAAGCACTGAATGACAACAGAAAATTGCACGTGAACATGACGTTTCTTCTTTTTTAGGCTTGTTTTTTTTCCACTGAGTGTATAATATATGAGTAAATCCACATAATAATTGATTGAGTTATTAGCGCTCAAAGTGTTTAAGTTTTTCGTGACGGTCGCTTTTTTCCTCTTTAGTGCAAGTATTATGCCACCCGGACATATTTTTTTAAGTAGGAGTGTTTTTCCGCTTTGTCGCGAGTGAATTGATGATAATTGGCAGTTTTTAAGTTCTGTAGAGAGTCATCTCATAGCGGGGGATTTTTTTTATTGGCAGAATGTGGAGTGAAAATACTTGCTTGTAATAAAAAGAAAACCAGCGCAATGTAAATAACGACCATTTGCTGGTCAGAAGCATCGAACGCATGCGCGCGTGGGAGACTGGCATAAAGGGCGATATGGTCAAAATTGGGTCAATATCAACTTGACGTATTTCTTTCAATTTTGCATTTAAAAAACCTGAACACCCCTCATTTTGAAGGTGTGTGTGTGTAGAATGTTGCTCCTATTTTGATTTTGGAATTCACTCTTCAGTTGTCAAAATGCCGTCCAAGCAAGAAGAGCAGCGTATCAAAATTTTGCTCGCGCATCGCGAAAATCCGAGCTACTCGCACGCAAAGTTGGCAAAATCGCTAAAAGTTGCCAAATCAACCGTTACAAATGTAATTAAAGTGTTTGGGGAACGTTTGTCGACAGCCAGGAAGTCTGGATTGGGTAGAAATCGAAAACCGGAAGCCGCTGAGACGACAAAGAGAGTTGCCGGTAGTTTCAAGCGAAACCCTAACCTATCTCTCCGAGATGCCGCAAATAAGCTGGGTGTATCGTCTACAACCGTGCATCGAGCCAAAAAACGAGCCGGACTATCGACTTACAAGAAGGTAGTGACTCCAAATCGCGATGATAAACAAAATACGACGGCCAAAGCGCGATCCCGGAGGCTGTACACGACGATGCTGACGAAGTTTGACTGCGTGGTAATGGACGACGAAACCTACGTCAAAGCCGACTACAAGCAGCTTCCGGGACAGGAGTTTTATACGGCAAAAGGAAGGGGAAAGGTAGCAGATATTTTCAAGCACACGAAACTGTCAAAGTTCGCAAAGAAATATCTGGTTTGGCAAGCCATCTGTACCTGTGGCTTGAAAAGCAGCATTTTCATAGCTTCCGGGACTGTCAGCCAAGAAATTTACGTGAAATAGTGTTTGAATAAACGTCTGGCCATGGAGTGGTACGCCGCCATCAACATGCAGGTGGTTCCCAAGGACAAGAACCCTCCCAAGACGCCAGAGCTCCGCCCAATTGAGAAATACTGGGCTATTGTCAAGCGGAACCTAAAGAAGACCAAAAAAAAACTGCTAAGGACGAGCAGCAGTTCAAGACAAACTGGCTTTCTGCGGCGAAGAAGGTGGACAAGGTGGCTGTACAAAATCTGATGGCAGGGGTCAAGCGTAAGGCCCGGCAATTCGGATTTGGAAAAGCGGAAGCCTAACTGAATATTTTTCCTGAATTTTATACTAATTGAACTTGAAAAAGAAATTTGATTTGATTTTTTAAATAAACGATTTCACCGATTTAGACGCGTTTTCCCTTGACCAAATTTTGACCGTATCACCCTTTATAATTTCAGATCCACTCACCACGTGGTGAACGGAGTTTTGTTATGCTGGTTGCATATCTTACGGGTGGCTTAGTAACGTTAGTTCTAGCGCTTAATCTGTCACGAGTGCATGAAATCAATTATTGTTGTTGGTGATAAACTTCAAGAATGCATCTTGAAATTGAAAAGTTTTGATTGAATATGTCGAACAAAACTGATGATTCTCGATAGGCTCTTGGTTCCGATCTGGCTGAACCCCAACCAATCGTAACTGTATCTTTTTTAGCTGCAAGGCTTACTTAGAATGACCAATATTATCCCAGATTATCCCATAACATCTTTTGACTTTCCAGAAGATTCAATGAACGTAGTTGAATACATATCGCCACTTTGTATTGTTGAACTATCTGCAGATACAATTGTAGATTCTAGGTTTTGAGCTGAAGAGAAATATCATAATACAGTCACTGACCCGGATCGTGTCCAGATGTGGCCAATGTGATTCTTGACACTTGATGCTACCACTATTGCACTTATTTTGGTTTTCGTATGTCATTTGGGGTGTGGCATGATATGTTCTGGTCCAAGTAAAAAAAGAAGGCTTTTCCCCGGATGAACCTAGAACATGCCAATAAGGTTTTGAGCAATCGATGCCAGCACTATTGCATTTATGTTCACATTTTAATGTAATTTGAGGTGTCGCATGGTATGTTTTGGTCCAAATAAAATACTGGCCACTTCTTCGGGTTTACCCGGAACATGCCCAGATGTAGGCAATAAGGTTTTGGGCATTAAATTCCTCCACAATTGCACTTATTATCGCATTTTAATGTAATTAGAGATGTCGCATGGTATCTTTTGGTTCAGATCAAAATCTGGCCACTTCTCCATAGGTACCCGCAACATGCCCGGATGTGGGCAGCGTTCTCCTGAGCACTCTATATGACAACCATTCATCTTGTAATCGAATCCTCATGTGATTTGACGCGTCTCATGATAGATTGGAAATGTTTAAGATAATATCTTCAAAAGTAACCCATACCCACCGGAATTCCGGCCGTAGTTCTGAAACCTGTAGACCGGTAAAAAAAATATAGTAACAATAAATCGGATAAAAGTATCGTCCATTTTCCGGTTGTTCCGTCGAATTCGGAGAAGAGGTGACCGAGAAACGTGAGCTTATTCATTTCCATCCACACACACACACACACACACACACACACACACACACACACACACACACACACATATACACACACACACACACACACACACACACACACACACACACACACACACACACACACAGAGACGCGCGCAAGAGCAAATATTTTCCGATCTAAAATTCTTTTCAGTTAGAATCTGGAATCACTTATTGCATTGAAGCGGCACGGAAAGTGACCGCTGTAAGAATTATTTTACAGCGGTTTGTTTATTTAGGCACCCACTTTCTGCGGTATAAATTCCACGGTGTTTCGTGCAGTGAGTCAAAAGTTATTCCAGATGGAAGCCAAGAGGAGAGAGAAAATTCTGCACACCCACGTTGATAATCCAACGGCCGCAATTAAAATCGCAAAAACGTTGCAAATCGCCAAATCAACCGTGTATGATGTGCTCAAACGTTTCAGGGAGCCAAAGAGCGGGGATCGAGTTCCTCAAGGTAAGCGTCGTAGTGGAACATATGATCGCAAGCTGAACCAGAAGGTGTTGAGAACCGTCAGAGCAAACCCTGGACTATCGGATAATGAAATCGCACAAAAATACGCTGCTGCTCGCAGTACCGTTCGAAGAATTCGTATGCGAGCAGGATATCGTTCTTATCGAGCCAGCAAGCAACCAAACAGAACGTTGAAGCAAAGTTTCGTCACCAAAACTCGAGCTCGGAAATTGTACCAGCAGGTTTTGACGAAGTACCAAGGATGCCTGCTCATCGACGATGAAATCTACGTCAAAATGGATTTCGGACAGCTTCCTGGCCAAAAATTCTACATGGCGACGGCACGAGGAGATGTTCCTGCGAAGTTAATGTTTGCTTTTATGGACAAATTTGCCAAAAAAAAAAAACTGATGATTTGGCAAGGGATATGCAGCTGCGAAGCAAAGACCAAAGTGTTCGTGACGAATAAGATGATGGACTCGAAGCTGTACAAGGAAGAATGCCTCAAAAACCCCGTATTACCTTTCATTAAAGGTACATCACGGGACCTTTATGGGACCCATAAAGGTCCCGTGATGTTTTGGCCAGATTTGGCGAGTTGCCACTACAGCCGGGAAGTCATCCAGTGGTACCGCGAAAATAACGTAGATTTCATCGATAAAAACATAAATCCACCCAACTGCCCGTAGTTCCGGCCCATCGTGAGATTATGGGCAATAATGAAGCGGAAGCTTAAAAAAAGTGGAAAAACGGCTCGGGACGCTACTCAAATGACCAAAATGTGGAACAAATGTGCCAAGGAAGTCGACTCCGGAGTTGTGCAGCGTTTGATGGGAGGAATAAAGAAGAAAGTGCGAATTTTCATTAGAAACAAAGAGAAATGATTTGTATTCATATTTTTTTCCTTAAAATACAGTGAATTACCTTTGTTTTGATGAATTAAACTTATTTGTACGTCAATCCGTCACCGAGATACAGATGGTCTTATTATTCTGGATTCTGAATGTACACAGATAAAAAGAAACATGGAATTTTCTGCGTTATCTAATGCACATAAAGGGAATGCTAGATGTGGCAGAAAATAATGGGATATTTCATGTAAATTTAAGCCATATAACTCCTGAATCTAGCCTGTTGTATGAAAGATTGCAAACATTGTTGTATGGCGCATGAAGGATTGCAAACAATTTCGTAGTTTAAGCCTTCTTTGGCTTGGAATTAAACGAGGGGAAATTTTACGTGCTTGTTAAAATTAATAATTTTTTTCTGTGTAGTAACCCCAACTTCAACACATTGTATCTTTCCGGGTGGGTGAGAGTTCTTGATGTGTCGCCAACAATTTGTCAACACAAACGTCTTCGGACTGAACTTGCAATGAAGACCCAGGCTAAATACAACTAAGATCCCCGTTCTCGGAACGAAATATGTTTCGAACTTTTTCGGACACATTTTCTTTGTCCTCTTTAACAAATGTAGAATCCATTTTTTGTTTTTTCAAAACAACACAACGCAACAAAATGCACTGAGGAAAAGCCACAAGGAACGGAAATTGCTGATCGCTCGAATATTGGAAGTACAGCACTAGTCGGGATTGCAAAAGCTTTCTTGATTGATTTATTTTTGAGATTTTTGCTCTTCAACTAGAGGTTTTACCGACTGCCATTTTATTTACTCAAGTATTCAAAATGTTTCAAATAAGAGATGAATATATTTCGTTTACATATTCATCAATCGGCGTTGGAAAATTTTAAAGAATGTTGCGTTCTGGCAAGTATCAAGAAATTCCCTGTCACGGAAAATGTTTTGATTCTCGAACATGATATTCGGAAGTAACAGTCATTGCATATTCCAATACGTACTGCTATGAACAGTTATTCGGTTGTGTTAACGATTCGCGTTGGATAGGGTTTTGCTTCTAGGAAGAAAAGAGTTATGAGAAACTGTGAAAGTGACAATACGTGTAATGCCTATTCGTTTCGATGCCAACCGTATGCGCAAATTTCGGAAGCGCGTTAAAATCGAACATACGGAAAATCCTCCGAAACGACCATGTACCGATGCCGAGCGAGCTCGTGGTTATCGGGTGAAACTGAAGGCAGCCAGAGGTAAATGCTTTGCTATTTAAGCACTGGTTGGGACGCTGGAGAAGGGCCTTCAACTCGAGGCCGTATCATCATTTAAACCAAACGGCCGTCTTCACCAAATGCATTCGAAAGAGTGAACAATAGAATTGTCTAACATACTTACTATCTACTGCAGGTCTAATGATCTATTGGGCTATTTTGATCAGACTACGCCTTACGGCAAGAGTAGGCGTCAAATAAAAATTTGAAAATAACTGAAACAGTTTGAACGATAATAGCTTTACCACTTCTCGAGAGTTTTTCGAGATTTTTGCTTCAATCAGTTGAAGTTTTTTGCGACTGTTAACTTTAAAAATTTCATGAATTATTGACTTTGAACCCGCAAACAGACCCTGAAAAATCCATAACGCGATAAGGATAATGGTCTCCATCTGGTAGATCATATCAACACAATCACTGCAGGCAGCACAATCGTAACCTTTTCAGCATACCAACATTCAAACCAAACGTCCCTTCCCAAGTAACATTGCTAACACCATCCTGCTATATTAAGTTTTATTAAAGTCTTATGAAAGCCACTTGAAATCAATTCGGTTTTATTATGGCACCAAAAGGTGCCAATAGGTTTCATATTTTAGTCAGGTTCATGAGAACCTACACAGCTTGTTTACAACGATCATAAACCATGTTTCTCAAATTTGTTTAACTCCTATCAAAAGTTTTATTTCGACTTTATGAACTGGTTAAACGCTGTATTCAAATGCCGTTGTAGGACTCATTGATATTATCTTATTATGGTCAGTTAAAAAAGCATTTTAAAACCATTTTGCCTCCAGTAAATGCATTAAACGGCAAATTGGCATTGAAGGAAGTCACCATAAGACCAAATAGTTTTATAATAGTCATTGTGAAGAAAAATTGGCTTTATGGCAATACTGTGGATTGTTTTCCAATCGCCATATTGAAATATAAGAAATAATTGAAATGTGGAAAAATAAATGTATCAAATTTTCAATGGTATGCAAATAAACTGTAGATCGGAGACTAATTTTTTTATTCTTTTAGATAATCTCATCCAATTCCAGCACTCTTCAGGAAATTCATGGTAAATTTAATGAATGTATTTGTTTTAATTTGATTTATGTTGTGTAAAGTCGCATAATTTCCGAGGCGCATTAATTTTCGGCTCCTATCGTGCCAATATTCACAATTAAAATAAATGCGCATATAATTTGGAGCATAATACCCTTTAGAAAACACAATTTGTTTTGGATATTTTGCTATCAAACAAAATTTTCCGCAACACTAGACCTTTTTTTTTAATGCTAACTGAATCAGAAAAGCAGAACAACCATTTGGCCACATTCTGGTTTTCATGGCAGCCAATTGGTTTTATGAAGGTTCTCAAGTGGTCATAACATATTTCACTAGATTATTTTCAAAATCTTTATGTTCTTATAAAGGTTTTATTAACTTGTTTTCACAACCGTCTATAGAGTGGGCCATTTTGTACAAATTTCGGCTTTAAAGAAGCATAGAGGAGGTGTTGGTAGACAAAACAGTTTTGCAAATTAACATATGTTAATAAACACATGCAAATAGCTGAGTGTGAATGTATCAAGATATATATATTAATCTAAATAAAGAAATGTAAGTAAACAAATGTGATTCTGTCAAAACAGACAAACAGTCATAAAACTTGCAGTTCCTTCATCGATTACGCATTAAAGGGCCAGTTCAAATGTTTCTTAGTTGGTAGTATCGCCACAGGTAGTGCGCATACTCGATTTTCTTACGGTCAACGTTGACACACTACCGCCATCTGTTCAGCTCTATCATCCATCATGATGTTGAACACATAACAGATGGCGCAGGTGTGTTAGTGACGATGATTTGTAGTGCAAAATGATCAATGTGTTGTGTATGTTTGTCTGTGATATACATGTTAATAAATAAACGGAGATGGGTTTATATAAAAATATAAACATTTTCATAAAAAAAACCCGCGTTGTTACGCTCTTTGATGATAATTGTTGATGCTGCTGATTGAAAATTATGCAGAAAAAAGGCAAAACTACCAATTTTAAAACGAGTTTTACTCCTGAAAGGGACAAAAGAGGACAAACGATTTTGTAGATCTTGTAGATGATAATTTTTACTTTCAGTTTACGTACTCTGTGTTTGCAAATATTTGCAAATAAGGGAGTAGGATATCTTTCAAAAATGTAATTATTTTACACTTGAACCTTTACAACTTTTTTATAACTAGCAACCATCTTGTATCTTCAAAATGTTCGTCATTTTATACCCTAAAAGTCATCTTTGCAAAGTTTTCAAATTTATTTTGAAATAAAAAAGTTACATCAAAAAAACTGTTTTTTTAAGTCCCACCCTAAGGAAAGTTAGAAAAACTGCTATTTAAACGATTTTTTTCAGCAAACTTTCATTAAATTAAAATATCTACAATTCTGTAGAAGCAAAAAGTCCTCTAAATCATAAGATTAAAAAGTTGAAATTTTTATTATGAACATAAAAGGACCACCCTAGACATCATCTGGCTAAAGTTAATGGTTTTTGAACTATCGATTTTTGTCGCGAAATTTGTCCATTCGTACCATAGTGCTATGGAGGGTGCTGAGAATTTAAAGAAATTAACGTTTGAATCTTTCCTCCCCTCTTTGTTTACAAAATCAGATACGTCTGTTCGAAAAAGTACTCGAGATTTGATAAGCACCACAATTTCATATTAGGAAAATAGGGTATGTGACTCAGCCTTGACTCAGCCTAATATGCAACAATCGATTTTATTTTTTACTATAACTCGTAAAGTATTTGAGCTGGAAGCGATATTTAACTAGTTATACACTTGCTTAGATATGTTCAATATGCCATTTGGTAGTATGTATCACGAAAAGTTACTCAACTCATTTTATAAAGTCAGAAACTTTGGAGGGATATGGATGTAATGTCGGTCTATAAGCGCCAAATTGGGTCTATTCATGGATGCATGTTCGTCCCATTCGACAGATTTGTTATTAAATGTTGTCTTCGTACGATTTTTTTTTCTGATTTTCTGATTCAATGCGTTTCCAGCTGTATTTGCTCTACCCAACAAACAATTTCATAAATCAAATTATACTAAAACTGCAAAGAAACACTTAAGTGATTTTCACATATGATTTAGCGACCATTTGATAATCAAAACATTATAATTCACTCAACACAGAGTTTGCCTTTAGTTTGTGTTAAGATGACCCATATGGAAAACTTTCAATCGAAACTCAGACATTTTTATTGTTAATTTTACCAATAACAACATTTTTACTACGCTTTCCATATAACAGGCCATAGTTGGGAACGTGGAAAAAAATATGTTCCTAACATTGGGTCTATGGTTTTCTTGTTAAATCATTGTTATTTTACCTATGTGACTTGTTAGTTTATAACGTGCGACTATTTTCTGTACATCTTGGCTGTATTATTCGGTTCATAGGTTCAAATTAAGATCATTCGAAGATTGTGTAGATAATCTGTTCAGCTTAACCAGTAAAGTCATATTGTCTAAAAAGTTGAGGAAATCGAAAATTAAGCGGAAGTGAGCAACTATTAATTGATTAATAAAGTCTCAACTGCTTTGAAATAAATCGGTCATCCTGATAGGAATATAATTTTGTTGATTATCGGCGAATTAATGACATTTTTGGTACATAGGCCGAATGAAGGAGCCAGGCTGACATTACATCCCGTTACCCTAGTTCAAATTTTCACTGATGGTGCTAGGATAAAAACTCTGTTACGCCTCTTGGAGCAGCATGTCACAATTAGCAAATTTGTTATAAGCTCATTTTAAGTCAATTTTGATTTCTGGGCTTCGAACGGTACTCTGCGTGAAGATTGATTGATATATTGGAACTTATTGATTGATATATTGGAACTAATCACGGTGAAAAAACTCACGAGCAAATCAAATGAGAATCACTGTATTTATTACCGGTGACACGGGTGAAGTAAGAACCGTTATAAGGCCCATTTTCTCCCTTATTTTGCACATTTTGCAAACATCAAAATTTTGATCGAAAAGCTTTGACGCGAAGAAGTTTAAATTTAAGTTTCTCGTCATTAACTGTCATCATCACCACAAAAAAATGGAATTCGAATTGATAGTAAAAATAACTAAACAACTTTTTGAGATACGAGAAAACAAATGGATTGAAATATAAATGTAAATTGACATAATATGAAAAAAAAACTTCTTGCCTTCCGATGATTGTAGTTTCTTTGTAGATAAAACTAAACTTATTACGACTGTCACTTCACAAACGAATCGCAGTTAAAAATTAAATGAATCACTCTTGTATTAATAACGGACGTCATGGGTCTAGTGAGAAGCCAAAAACAAGCAATTCCAAGCAACGTGTTTGTAAAATCATTCGAAAAAAAAAATTCTTGGAAAACCCCCAAAACTAACCCTCCGTCACCAGAACCTTTGAATGCACGGGTGTCACAATCCACCCGTGAATCAAAGTTCATCATTTCCGCGCCATTCTTTTCAGCCGCTGATTTTAATTGGTTCAATCCCTAGCACATCATCGTTCGTTCTGCTTTCCTCACCCATCTCTCCGTCCTCATCGATTACCTTTTATTATTACTATTAATATTATTACTCGTTATGTAGGTCATTTCTCTTCTCTTGATTCCAGCGCCGAAGTTTTTCGCTTTGTCTCGTTTCATTCGAAAGATTTGTTTTCCCCTAATTATAAGATTTCTTCTGAATCTACTGCTGATGATTTGTTCTCTACACTTAAATATCACCAGAATTCGTTTTTGCTACTTTCCACTTCGTTACTTTTTCGTCGTTTCCCCCACCTAGCTCCCGTGCCCATTACTAACGATTGAACGCAAAGTAGTAGAAATCCTGGGACTTCGGTATGGGCTACACCGAAGTCTCCAGCTCTTGTCAACAGAAGCTATCCTTGGTGGGATCCAGATAGATGGGCGTCAGGGCATGGCTGCTGGCCATGTGATGGTGTGGGTTGGAATGCGGAAACGGCGGATGGTGCGGATATCGCCCGTTGGCATCCACGTGGTGCGTCTGCAGTTGGTGCTTCTTCTCGACCCGTTTCCTCCGGGCACAGGCGGTCAAGCCTGCCGCGAGGGATAGGAAGAGTGTCAGGAAGGCAGCTGCTATGCCTACGTGTAGCGGAGAAAGGGGCAGCCGAATGTCACACTCGGTAGGACTTTCATCCTGTCCTGATGGGCAGTGAACCTTGCCGTCACACCAAAGTTCCGATGGAATGCACGCTTGCAGCTCTTGACACTTGTATGGACAGTCGTTGCCCGGGTAGATTTCCATCCAGGAAAATTTGTATTCGTTGCCTTCGATCTCTCGTGGTTTTCGGGAACTTTTGAATTCGATTATAAGATTTTTGGAGATTTCGAGGGCACTGTACTCGTAGGCGTTGTCCCAACCGTCGGAGAATGCAACTACATCTGGACCGGACGGGCAAAGATCACGAGAATTCTTCGGGTTGTTTGTGGAGTAGACAGTGATTCGGGCGTCAGTTGGACAGGGCGGAGCTGACTGGAGCAGTGGTGGCATCCAGAAGCCTTTCATTTTTAGGACCAAATAGCTCCCTTCGGTTTCCGGTTCTAGTAGCCAAGGTTGAATCAATGCAGGGCACGGAGTTGGTCTGAGTAGGGCATCACCACTGCGACCACGAAGTCGCCGATCGCTCCAATCAGTATCGCATTCGTCTTTCTCGAATTCGTATCGGCCTTCGAAATAGAAATCTCGGAAGTCCTGATCCACGTCCATTTGCATGGCCGTGAAGCGGACTTCAACTATACTGGCAGCCAGGGGAGCGAGATTGATGGAAGTTGAAACGTCCGAACACAGGCAATCCCTTGGAAGGGGAGGGATGTCCGTCCAAGGAACTTCACTGATACGAAGGTCAGCATTTGGTCCACTGTGGTGGTTACAGTGCCAACGTCCAGATCGGTTCTGCATGTTTTGACAGGAACGACCCCCGAAGCGGGATCTCGTTATTGATAGTCTGAGAGGGAATGTTGTTGGTTAGATTTATTAAATTGGATTTGAATGAAGGCTGAGCTTACCGCACGCTTTCTCCCAGTCCTGCTTCAAATCGGATAGTGCAGGAAATGTTTGGGGAACCACCTCTTCCGTAGAGGAATACGTTGGAGGGGGATCGGAAGATTCCTCTCAAAGCGGATGAAGATCGGAATACTCGATCGCATGATTTGGGGTGGAATTGGATCAAGGCTGCGGGTTCCGGCATGGCTGAAGGCGCTACCAACGGTTCCAGGGAGCACCACCCAATGAATTATCGACGAATTCGTAACGCAGTTTGAAGGCTGAAGCTGGCCCGTACAGCCGAGCAGTTCCTATGGGACTAGGACGATACTCGATCGTGAGATCGGATCCTGTAGATAGGTAGCTTTCTGCAACAACAAAAATTGATCAAAATGTGGTTCGAGTTATGACTTAAGAAAAACCTCACCTTGAGTGGAGCAAGGTCGACTTCCCTTTGTGATCAACGATCGTGAGCATAGCCGGGGAACCTCCTCGCGGCAGATCTGCTCGATCAGACTAGCGTTCCGGATGTATTCTGGATTGGAGCCTAAGAAAACTGGAAATTGGTACCACTCCTCAATGAACCACACATCGATACACAGAGGTCGACTTACCGTAGGGTCGGGAGGTGACCGACCATCGCCCGTCCCAGATGCGAAGCTGCGTCACGCACTCGGCGGGTGATTCGAACCCGGTGGGATCGATGGCCGAATGGTACTTGATGAATGAAATCCACACGGTTTCATGACGACGGCCCTGGAAGTGGTAGATGCAGGAACTTTCCGGCGGAAGCGTATGCTGTGGACTTTCCAGTTCACCGGTTTGACTTTCGAAGGCGCTGATCGAAAACTCGCACCGTCCCGGCTGCCGGATGTACGACTGGGAGTTGGAGTTTACGTATAGGATCTGCGGGAGGGAAATTTACCGTTCGTTTTACTTGCTAAATACTGTTGGATTTAAGGCAAAGCTTTGTAAAGGTTTTTTAGTAATACTGAGGTTATCACTAAGATTGGATTTGTGAAGTTGAAATAATTTTCACAGAAGGTTTTAAATGTAAAAGATGTTTTACTCTTTTTCTTCTTGTATTTCTGTCATTCAGTTCGAAGTGACCGAGAAAAGGTGCAAACTTGTAATCGACTTTCACCGATTTGCGCACTTGGAGGATTTCTTCATCTAGCACTCATATGTAAAAATCACGGTGTTTGTGCCGATTGAACCACCCTTCGGAAAATGGGACCACCACACAGTTTTTGTAAAAAAGCCTTTTTTTCAATTTCTTGCATCTACGAAATCAATATGCTAAAAACGATCTTTTGAATGCTCTTCTAAAGAAATTGTTGAAGAAATCCCGAAAATAAATAATGTTTGGGCAACAGTGTTGCCAATCATGATTTTTTTAAAAGGAAATTGAATGGCTGTTAACCCTTTCAGGCCTAGATTTTTCCCAGGCCTTATTATACAAATCTATAGAATTGTATAATTCTGATTAATTTGGTGTACTGAGCAGAATAGAAATGATTGCAAAATGTAGGAATTTTTTTTTTGAAATGTGCTAGATTGTCAAACTGTCCTGGAGTTCAGGACTTAAGATCTACTGTTGTAACAATAGCTTACTCCGCTTTACAAAGTTGCGATTTTATTCAATCATATTCAATGTATATCCTGGAAGACCTAAAGATATCAGGAGATAATCTTGGGATATTCTATGCCAAGCAAACTGTTCTGGAGTTCAGAACTTAAGATTAGTAGTTGTAACAGTAGCTTTATCCGCTACACAAAGCTACGGTATGTATTCAAAAATATTAAATTATTGTCCTGGAAGTCCAACAGACAATATGAGATAATCATGGAATATTCTATGTGGATGACTGTCCTGAAGTTCCGAACTTTAAAAAAGATCTACCGTTGTGACAGTCGCTTCATCCACTATACAAACATATGATATGAATTCAAGCATATTCAATGAATGTCCTGAGAGACCAACAGACAATTTGAGATAATCTTGAGATATTCTATGCCAAACAAATTGTCCTGGAGTTCAGAACTTTAGATCTACTGTTGTAACAATAGCTTTATCCGCTTTTCAAAGTTATGATATGTATTCAAACATATAAAATGAATGTCCTGGAAGGTCAACAGACATTATAACATAATCTTGGGATATTCTTTGTCATCCAAACTGTCCTGGAGTTCAGAACTTAAGATCTACCGTTGTAACAGTCTCTTTATCCACTATACAATCATATGTTTCAAGCATATTCAATGAATGTCCTGAAAGACCAACAGACATTTTGAGATAATCTTGGGATATTCTATGTCATACAAATTGTCCTGGAGTTCAGAACTTAAGATCTACTGTTGTAACAGTAGCTTTATCCACTATACAAAATTATGACATGTATTCAAACATATTCAATAGATGGTCCTGAAAGACCAACAGACATTATGAGATAATCTTGAGATATTCTATGCCAAACAAATTGTCCTGGAGTTAGAACTTTAGATCTACTGTTGTAACAGTAGCTTTATCCACTATTCAAAGTTATGATATGTATTCAAACATATTCACTGAATGTTCTAGAAGACCAACAGCCACTAATAGATAATGTTGGGATATTCTTTGTCATTCGAACTGTCCTGGAGTACAAAACTTAAGATCTTCAGTTGTAACTGTAGCTTTTTGAACTATACAAAGTAACGATATGTATTCAGCTCTTCTTGATGGTCAACTATTTATAATTGTTATATATGACTTGGGTTGATATCGTCAATTTCTCACTTCAGTCCATTCTTTAGTTGATAGCTCATTTCAGAAGCTGAACATCAAATTATGATATACCATGAAATTGTTGTGCTTGACTTTAACTACCTACATATTTTTAGAAACAAAGCATTCCATATCGCAAATATCCACGGAATGAAAGGCGTTCCATTCGTTTTCCATTCGCCACGATGATCGTGTGATTAGAAGATGAATGGAACGTGGATATTTGTACTGGAGGAATGGTTTGTTCGACAAATCAAGGGTCAAAAATTCACGATGTATGTTCTACTGTATATCTTATGTTCTGAACTCAAGGTCAGTTTTTAATGAACTTGAACATCCCAAGATAATCTGATAATGACTGGTGACCATACAGAAGATTCACTGAATGTGTTTGAGTGCATATCCTCACCTTTCATAGTCTATACAGCTACTGTTACGACTGTAGATCCTAATTTTTGAACACAAGGGCAGTTTTGGTGACCTAGAGCATCCCAAAATATCTCATTATATCTGTTGACCTCCTTCTGTTGAATCTGTTGAAGACTCACTTAATTTGGTCAAATACATATCGTTACTTTGTTTAGTCCAGAAAGCTAGAGTTAAAACTGTAGAGTTTAAGTTTTGAACTCCAGGTAGTTTGGATAACCTCCTAACCACCCGAAAATTATCTCATAATGTCTGTTGTTTTTCCAAAATATTCAATGCATATGTTTCAATATACATCGTTGCTTTGCATAGCCCAGAAAGCTATTGTTAGAACTGTGGTCTTATGTTCTGATCTCAAGGATAGTTTGGAAAACCTCGAACATGTCATATTTCTTTATAATGTTTGTTGACCTTTTGGAATATTAATTGAATATGTTTGAATATTTGTTTTTACTTTGTATTGACAAAAATTTACTATTACAGCTGTGAATCTTAATTTCTGAACGCCAAAACAGTTTGGATGACCTGGACTATCCGAAGATTATCTTCTGATGTATTTTTACGTTCGAAAATATTTATAGAATATGCTTGAATACATAACGTAATTTTGTAAAGCCAAAAAACTACCGTAGATTTTGTTCTAAAATCCAGGACAGTTTGGATTACCTAGAAGATCACAAAGTTATAAAATATTGATTGATCTTCCAAACGATTCATTGAATATGTGTGAATACATATCGTCACCTGATATTGTCCAATAAAGTGCTGTTACAACTATAGATCTTGTGTGTTGAACTTAAGGGCAATTTGGGTGACCTAGAACATCCCAAGATTGTCGCATTATGTTTATTGACCTTTCACACTATTCAATGGATTTTTTGAAATACAGATTGTTCATTTGCATACTCCAAAAACCTACTGGCACAACTGTAGATCTTATGTTTTGAACTCAAGGATAGTTTGGAGGACTTAGAACATCAAAAATATTAAATAATGACTGTTGACGTTCCTAAAGGTTCATTCAATATGTTTGAATAAATATCGTAACCTCAGACAGCTCCAAAAGCAACTGTTACAACTGTAGATCTGAAGTTCTGAACTCAATTACATTTTGAATAACCTAGAACATCCCAGAAAGATACAAAAAGGTCTAAAGTTTCTCAACCAGAATTTTATAATACGTATGCATATGACCATATTCTAAAACAACGCCTTACACTATTCATAAGGCATATATGTTTTCTCCGGAAAAATTCAGGATGTTCAGGATGTTCTAGATCGTTAAGAAGGCCTTAAACTCATGTGTTTTTTTTTAATTTTTCTCAGATATAAGAATTGATGTAGAACAAATTTGCTCAACGCAGTACACACTTTTATTCAGTCTGTGATTTTATACAGCCATTTTCCTTTTGGGCTCTCAAATGACTCTGTTATTCCTGAAATTGTTCAAGTAATCTAGAAAATTTATAATTTATTGGCAACAGTGCTTTTTTTTTCGTTTAAAAAATTAAATTGCAGCTAGGTTGAAAAATTCTAATACCATCGTGCTCCTCACACTTTCTAACGGGAAAATCACTTAAAACCTCAAGGTATTTTAAGTTGTTTTTGAGTTACAACATTTTGAAACAAGGAAGTCCGAAATTTGTCAGTTTGTTTTTGCAAATAATCCATGTTTTCTTTTGCCAATATCTATACAAATATAATGTTTAAAAACAATTGGTTTGATGACTTTTCACGAAATCTGTATAAGAGCTTGATCATTAACCACGAAGACTCATTTTTGAAAATCTCAGATCCCCCTCCCCCCTCGTTGACTTTTCTCCATTTTTTTTGAAATTTTGTTTGGAGCGTAGACTTTGGTCAACCCCCCCCCACCATTCCCCCAGAAAAGTCTTCGTGGTTTATGAATAGCCTTTAAGTAGTTATAATATACAAATATTTATAGGAGGCAGTGTTGCCAAAAATGCTTTTTCTGCATTACAGAAAGAAACTTGTTCTTGTTGCCAAATTAATACTGTTTTATTTAAAAAGTTCCTATTTTATAGTGTTCATCAGATTTTTCTACATAGTACACACTCCGAGCCTCAAGGTATTCTGAGTCGTTCCTGAGATACAGCATTTCAAAATCAAATAAGCCAATGTTTATAAGTTAGATTTCAAAAACTATTATTTTCATTGGTCTATATCTCCGGAACTATTTTGTCTTAAATAATCTGCTGTATGTTTCGTTTAGGATATTGCCCGCGAAATGCAGACAAAATTCTTTATATTGGCGGGAGTGTTGCCAAATATGTTTTTTCTTTGCAAACAGAATAAACTAAGGATCTGAACTTTTCTGAATTTTCCTGATTTTTAAAAACGAATAGATTTTGGCAGTAACAGCTTTCAGCAACCGTTAGAAATGACGCTACAAAAATAAGTTACACATAGCCCATTCAGTGTCAAATATGATCCAAGACCTTGCTTCGCTCCCAAAAATTTATGACTGAACCGATTTTTGAAATCTTGGTCTCAAATCAAAGGTTTGGATTCTTAGAAGGAAATTTTGGCCTGTTTTTTTGAATGGCCATTCTGGGCACATAGGCAGCCAGAACCAGTTCCGATATGCATCCGAAAAGGACAATTTTGGAATTTCATATATTTGTACCATTCGATGGCTTAAAATTCACGATTTCGAATATTGATCTTCAAAAACATCATGCCATAAACCAACCAGAGGATTTGCCTACATCCGGATGCTCTGGAACCGGTTTCGATAGGGATTCCAATTTTGGTACCGTCAAAATTTGGTACCGTTCGATGGTTTAAAATTCATGATTTTGTATACAGGTTATATTATACATAAAGGTTTCAAATTTGTCCATTTTGGGCCCTACCAGAACCGGTTCCACAGTATCCGGATGTAGTCAAATCCTCTGGTTGGTCTATGGCATGATTTTTATGAAGATCAGTATTCGAAACCGTGAATTTTGAGCCGTCGAACGATACAAATATATGAGGTTCCAAAATTGTCCTCTTCGGATGCATACCGGAACCGGTTCTGGCTGCCTATGTGCCCACAATGGCCATTCAAAAAATAGGCCAGCATTTCCTTCTAAGAATCCATACCTTTTGTTTTGAGACAAAGATTTGAAAAATCGGTTAAATAATACATTTTTGGATGCGAGGCAACATCTTTGGTTATTTTTGACCCTGAATGCAGTAGGTGTAACTTTTTCCTAATGCACTAGGAAGATTAAAAATTAAAATTTTAATTTTCGACAATTGTATCGTGTTCATTAGACTTTTTTTTTACATGGAATACTGAAAAACAGTCTGACCCGTTGCCGAGGTACAGCATTTTAAGGGAGAATCCCATGCCGGGAATTTGTAATAATCGAATATGTTGTTTTGCATTTTCTGGAGTCATATCCCTCAAAAATGTTATACCAAAAGGATTGTTTGATTGCTAAAGGTAGTACGGAATCAAATTGCACCACTTTTAAATGGCTGTAACTTTTTACCCGTTGGGTATTTTCTATTGAAATTTTGGGTGGAATTAGTTCAATGTGTATTTGTTTCACTAGCAAATGTGCAATCGTTGCGAAAATGGAGTCTTTCTCATCGTGCCATCAGCAGAAAGCTGGGAATGGTACATTCTATGGTGTCTCGTGTTTTAAATCGGTACCACGAACGTTTGACCATCGATCGGAAAGAAAAAAGTGGCAAAAATGGATCTCCGTATAGTGTTAAGGATCACAAGCGGGTAGTTCAAGCTTTCAAGAGTAATCCTTACAGTTCAGTTCGAGATGTGGCGAAGAAACTGAATCCAACCAAAACTTTCGTGCAAGATACGAAAAAACGTGAAGGAATACACACGTACAATGTCCAAAAGACGCCTAATCGCGATAAACGGCAGAATACGGTAGGTAAAACACGTGCACTGAAGCTCTTTACCCAGATGTTGACGAAATCACATTGCCTCGTTATGGATGATGAGACGTATGTAAAAGCAGACTTCCGGCAGCTTCCGGGGCTCCAGTTTTTCACTGCTCATCAGAAATTCGATGTCCTAGAGGACGTTAGAAAGCAGAAGATGTCAAAGTTTGCCAAAAAAATATATGATTTGGCAAGCAATTTGCTCGTGTGGAAAGCGGAGCACCCCATTCTTGACAACTTGAACGGTCAATGGGCAGGTGTACCTAAAGGAATGCCTCCAAAAGTGCCTACTTCCTTTTCTGAGGTCACACGATGGTCCTACGATTTTCTGGCCGGATTTAGCCTCGTGCCATTACGCGAAAGAGGTTTTGGAGTGGTACATTACTAAGGAGGTCAATTTCGTGCCGCAGCACCTCAACCCCCCGAACGAACAGGAACTGCGGCCAATTGAAAAGTACTGGGCCATCATGAAGCAAGCACTTCGGAAGCATCCTAAGGAAGAGAAATCGGAGGAAGATATGAAGAAAAAATGGGTTGCCACACAAAAAAAAAAGTTGGTCCAAATGTTGTACAGGACCTTATGAGTAGTATAAAGAAGAAGGTTCGTGCATTTGGATATGGAATTGAAACTGAATGAAACAAACAGGGGAAAATATTCATAACATGTTTTATTTTACTCCCTGAAAGTTTGAAGATGATTGGTTGAACGGGCGAATTTTGCCGAATATTTGTGTTTAGTAACCCATTTCCAGATAGTTTGCTTTGATCATTAACACGCCTCGCTGAACAAAACTTTTTCAAATATATTTCGAGAACATGTCTTTCAAACTGGTGGTCGCTGTAGCTCGGGTTCGAAACGAGATTAAAAAAAAAAAAAGAAAATCCAGCATGTAAAAATGAAGTAGCTATTTTTTTACGTTGCGGTTGTATAGCAAATAAATTGTATTGAGACATAGTATTTGAAGAAAAGAAAATATTATGAAGTTAAATATGAGAAATCGGTAGAAAATTTGTTCTATAATTTAGGATCGACACAAAATATTTTCATGGGATTTAAAACATGGAAAGGGCTAGGCAGCGCAATGGCATTGCGATTTCCAAAACCAAATTGTATGCATTTCACTCAAAAAAACACATTGTAATTAAATGAACTAATATCATGTTTGGCAACACTGTCACACACACAATGTTCTCGGACATTCAACTTTAGAACGTACCCAGCAGATTGGCCTTGGACGTAAATGTTCTGGAGATAAAGGTTAATATCTAACCAAAACTAACTGCTGATAAACGAAAACTTTTGCTAAAAGATGTTGTGTTTCACGGTTAGAATAATTGTCTGATTTTTTTTATGTCAAAAATGTGAGGAACACGATGAAGTTGGAATTTTTGAAATTAAATTATACTCATTTGATGAAAATTGCAATTTGATTTTTAAAATGGAGAAATAGCATTTTAGGCAACACTGCCGCCAAAAAAAAATTTTTTTAGATTACTTGAAGAGTTTTCTTCAAAAAACATCCAATAGATCTTTGTCAGATATAACGATTTTGGAGATGCAAACAATTGATCAAAAAAGTTTTTTTTCGTGAGTTTTGAAAACGGGGGTAGTCTACATGGTCGAGGGATGCTCCAATCGGCACAAGAACTTAGAGTTTTACATCCAAGTGTGGTGAAAATCGGTGAAAATCGAATACATGCGGTGACATTTCATGTAAAATGACCCATACAAATTCCATCAAAGAGAACAAACATTAGAAAGATTGCACAGTAAAGTCGAATTACATCTATGTATGTAGTATTTGAAAAATGGTGCCTTTAAAAATCCATCTAACTCTAAGCTGAAAAAAAAATTATTTCGTCGAAAACAAACCTGTGTATGGTATTCACAAAACTACTACTTACATGCACCTCCAGCTCAAACCCTGGCAGGAAGGTAACCGGATTCGGATGGAACGGCACATCGAACGGCGAAGTTCTGAACTGAACCAACATGTCCGGCCCGCTGGATACGATATCGGGCAGAGCGTCGCCACCGCAAATCCTTCCTATCTCGGGTGCCTCCAGCGATTTGCCATCGTGTATCGTGAGGTAATCCTGCTCCACGTCACACTGCTCCCAGCTCCTGTTCCGGGCAGGCAGAAAGTATGGAAAAGTTCAAGTACCAATTCAAGCATTTAGAACAAACTTCCGACCGACCAACTTTCACTCTTCACGCTCGATTGATTCCACAATCGAATTATCACTTGCTCTCCTCCTTTCACACCACCCACAATCACACCCACCCACTGAGGAACAATTGAAAAGTCTTCACCTCTTTTCAGGATCCTTTTCCCTCATGAAGGACCAACTTCCCATGATTCAATATTATAAAAATCAAAGGGAGCGAAAAGTTTTCCCCAAAACTTCCCCCCACCGGCAGGCCACAAAATCTATTTTGAACTCAGTCATCCACCTAGCTTTTACCTACGATTGACTTTGCTCTTATAAAATACAATCCTTTATCAATAACCAAAGATTTTGGTTCGCAGCAGTTGCACATTAATATTCCGAAGCGCGCTCACCGGTGGGGTTGCAATATTTAAGCTATCCGGAACCAGGTCTCCCTCCCACGCCATCCCACGCATTCGAAAAGGAAAACTTTCCACGTTCCGTTTCGATAGAGATAAAAACCCCGCTTCCATATGAAATAATAATTCCAAAATAATAATTTACAAGTTTTGCATCGGAAGCTGCCATTGCTGTACGTACCCAGCTGTTCGGTCTCGAGATAAATCTAGGGAAGAAATTGGAAACTGGAAAAGATAGCGCCGAGCAAATCAACCGAGCCAGCGTCGAGGGAATAGCGCTCAGGTGTTGCAGTTTGTCGGGAAAATCGAACTAGGTAAAGGTTGTAAATTTTGTTTCAACATTTAACCGGTTCGTGTCGCTCCGGCACCATCCGCCCCCGCAAGATGCCCTTCGTTGTCGTAGTCCCTGGTTGTTGCCATTTCTTGCAAGCGGAGTGCGCAAAGTTATAGCTCCCCCCTTGATGATGGTGGTTGCACACGTGCGTTCCGAGAAGGTACAGCGTGTGTAGGGAAATTTATTGGATCGATGGCGGTGGAAATGTTCAAAGCGGGTGCGGTGAAGAATGGTGGTTTTCCCGCTGATCCGTTGGGTGAATGATAATTGGTTGAGAAAATTTCCTCTAGTTTTAAATATTTATTCAATGGTTTTTTTTATCTACAATTTCAAGACTTCAAGTTATACCACCACTCACTCGCAACCAGAAATAGCTTCACCGAACTATCTTTCCCAAAATAGTTGAGAGAATGCAGGGGTAAACACAACCTCTAACAAAACTAACGGTACAAATCCATCATACTTTTTTTTTAAAACGTGTCGATTATTATTTATGAAAATAAAAAAATCTGCAAACATTGAATGACACCTTATCACAAGCTTTAGCTACTATAATCGATCAAATAGGAATTTTCTCATTTTCTAGCATTAATCTCAAGCATTTATCTAAATGAATAGAAGTTGAAGATTCAATAGGTTGCTTGATGATGGTGATATTGGTCTACCACCCTCCCCCTATTAAATTTGATCAAGTTTAACTACCTCTGTTGCCCTCACATAAGTAGGGCCAAAAACGGATTGGGTGGATGATAGGCAAAGTCCTCTGAACATATTCATGGGTTAGAGAAGAATTTCCTTTCAATAACATGATTAAACAATTGGTCAAGAAACAAGCCTTCTAATAGGATGATGCCCCAATACGCGGAGAGAAGAGCCCGCCATTTATCCAAGGAATGTTAACAATAGAGAGTTGGCATTCCCACTCTCCTAATCCAAATAATTTTAATCGGGTGCCCTGATGGTCCCTCCTAATCCCCTTGATTTTTTAAATAATTAATAGAAAAATATATTATTGAATATGATTATACACTCAGTAGCAAAACAAAGCCGAGCAAAATTTTGCTTCCATATACCGTCATATACAACCTTCTGTAACTTTTTCAATTATCAACAATTTTGACTGAAGTGACAACTGTACGTTGAGACAACTTGCAGATGACGGCGTAGTGTCTGTCACGGGACCCAATGGGGCCGATCTGCAAGGACCCTTACAGGATACCTTGGACCATTTGTCTACTTGGGCTTTAGAGCTAGGTATCGAATTCTCTACGGAGAAAACTGAGTTGGTAGTTTTTTTCTAGGAAGCATAACCCTGCACAACCGAAGCTTCAAATTTGGGGTAAGCCGATAACTCATTCTATGTCATTTAAATATCTTGGGGTCTGGTTCGATTCTAAGTGCACCTGGAGATCCCATATAGAGTATCTGAAGCGAAAGTGCCAGCAGAGATTCAATTTTCTCTGCACAATTACCGGGACCTGGTGGGGAGCTCATCCACAAGATCTTCTAACGTTGTACCGGACAACGATTTTGTCGGTTATGGAATACGGTAGTTTTTGTTTTCAGTCAGCGGCTCGGTCGCACTTCATTAAACTGGAACGTATTCAGTATCGGTGTCTTCGTATCGTTCTAGGTTGCATGCACTCGACTCACACCATGAGTCTTGAAGTGCTGGCTGGCATGTTGCCACTCTCGGATCGGTTTTCAGAATTATCTCTCCGGCTCCTCACCAGGTGTGAAGTTATGAACCCCCAGGTGATCGAAAATTTTGAGAAGCTCCTTGAGTTGAATACTCAAACCCACTTCATGACCTTGTACCATTTGTACATAACACAGGATGTCAGCCCTTCGCCGAATATTTCCAATCGTGTTTGCTTCTCCGATTTCGACAATTCGGTTCATTTTGATTTATCCATGAAGCAGGAGCTTCATGGAATCCCAGAGCATCATCGTCCTATGATTGCTCCGGTAATATTTGCTGCAAAGTTTGGCCAAGTTGATTCCACTAAATCGTTCTTCACTGACGGATCTTTGATAGAGGAGTCAGCAGGCTTTGGTATATTTAATGAAATTTATAGCGCCAATCGTAAACTTCAAGCTCCTTGTTCCGTATATGTCGCTGAATTAGCGGCAATACACTTTACGCTAGAAATTGTTGCCTCACTATCACCGGATCAGTACTTCATTTTCACGGATAGTCTCAGTTCTATAGAGGCTATTCGCTCATTGAGGCCGGTAAAGCACTCCTCGTATTTTCTCATGAAAATACAGGAGCTTCTAAGTGCTTTATCTTCGCGTTATTTTATCATCACCTTTGTATGGGTCCCATCTCATTGTTCAATTCCGGGCAATGAGAAAGCGGACTCGCTTGCAAAGGTGGGCGCTATGGAAGGCGATATTTGTGATCGACAAATCGCCTTCAACGAATTTTTTCCTATTTTTCGTCAACAGTCACTCGTCAGCTGGCAGCATAAATGGAGTAAAGGAGATTTGGGGCGATGGCAACATTCTATCATCCCAAAGGTGTCGAAGAAATCTTGGTTTAGGGGGATGGATGTGGGTCGAGACTTCATTCGTGTCATGTCTCGCCTCATGTCCAATCATTATTCTTTGAACGCTCATTTATACCGTGTTGGGCTGAGCGACAGCAATCTCTGCGAGTGTGGACAAGGCTATCAGGACGCAGATCACGTTGTTTGGTCTTGTGCTGAGCATCGTGGAGTCAGATCTGAGCTTTGTGATTCCCTTCGGGCTCGAGGTAGACAACCCAATGTGCCAGTTCGAGATATTTTGGCTGTACGTGATTCGGAGTACATGAAACTCATTTATGTGTTTTTGACTAACATTAGCCTTAGATTGTAGTTAGTTTAACCTGTATGTTTACTTTAAGTTTTTTTTTTATCTGTGTATGTGTGTGTGTTTTTTTTTTCTTTTTCAAAAAATGTTCAAGTCAAAAGAAAACCATAAATTGTATAGTTATAAGTGTTTAGATAATGTAGAATTTAAATTTAATGTGTTATGTAAACCATACTTTCAATTCCCACCCTCTTTCCCATCCGTAATTTGTAATTCCTATTAACCTCGAGACGGCCGCGAGTAATCGGTTGTATCCCCCTTACTTTAGTTTTAAGATAAATGATGTATAAAAATATGAAAATTTGGCTCTGTAAAGTTGATTCGATTGAGCCTGGACAAATAAATGATTAATAAAAAAAAATCACAGCAGTGCAAGACTTTTGCTTCTTTGGTAGTCAGATTTGCTAATGCTCAACCTTTTCATGGAATCCGCGGAATGCATTCGGCAGCTCCAACAGCCGATGCAGCTGTTCTTATGAAGAGTATTTCGAGCTCAGAAACGGGTACCATTTTTAAACTTATTTCGAAAAACCGTAAAAATTCAACACGTACACACACCATAAGGCAAAACGCAGCAGAAAATAAGTTTTGATAAACATTTTATTTTGAGTGGAATTTGCTCAGTAGTTTTTTTTTTTTTTATTAATCATTTATTTGTACAGGCTCAATCGAATCAACTTTACAGAGCCAAGTTTTCATATTTATTTTACATTATTTATCTTATAACTAAAGTTAGGGGGATAGAACCGATTACTCGTGGCCGTCTCGAGGTTAATAGGAATAACAAATTACGGATGGGAAGATGGGTGGGAATTTAAAGTATGGTATACATAACACATTAATTTTATTTTTTTTTTTTTTAAATTCTAAATTGTCAAAAAACTTAAAACTATACAATGTATGGATTTCTTTTAACTTGAACATTTTTTTGAAAAAGAAAAAAAAAACACACACAAACACAGATAAAAAAAAGAAAAAAAAACTTAAAGTAAACATACAGGTTAAACTAACTACAATCTAATGCTAATGTTAGTCAAAAACACATAAATTAATTGCATATACTCCAAATCACGCAAAGCCAAAATATCTCGAATTGGCACATTGGGTTGTCTACCTCGAGCCCGAAGGGAATCATTAAGCTCCGATCTGACTCCACGATGCTCAACACAAGACCAAATAACGTGATCTGCGTCCTGATAGCCTTGTCCACACTCACAGAGATTGCTGTCGCTCAGCCCAACCCGGTATAAATGAGCGTTCAAAGAATAATGATTGGACATGAGGCGAGACATGACACGAATGAAGTCTCGTCCCACATCCATCCCCCTAAACCAAGATTTCTTCGACACCTTAGGGATGATAGAATGTTGCCATCGCCCCAAATCTCCTTTACTCCATTTATACTGCCAGCTGACGAGTGACTGTTGACGAAAAATAGTAAAAAATTCATTGAAGGCGATTTGTCGATCATAAATATCGCCTTCTATAGCGCCCACCTTTGCAAGCGAGTCCGCTTTCTCATTGCCCAGAATTGAACAATGAGAAGGGACCCATACAAAGGTGATGATAAAATAACGCGAAGATAAAGCACTTAGAAGCTCCTGTATTTTCATGAGAAAATACGAGGAGTGCTTTACCGGCCTCAAAGAGCGAATAGCCTCTATAGAACTGAGACTATCCGTGAAAATGAAGTACTGATCCGGTGTTAGTGAGGCAACGATTTCTAGCGTAAAGTGTATTGCCGCTAATTCGGCGACATATACGGAACAAGGAGCTTGAAGTTTACGATTGGCGCTATAAATTTCATTGTATATACCAAAGCCTGCAGACTCCTCTATCAATGATCCGTCAGTGAAGAACGATTTAGTGGAATTAACTTGGCCAAACTTTGCAGAAAATATCACAGGAGCAATCATAGGACGATGATGCTCTGGAATTCCACGAAGCTCTTGCTTCATGGATAAATCAAAATGAACCGAACTGCCGAAGTCGGAGAAGCAAACACGATTGGGAATATTTGGCGAAGGGCTGACATCCTGTGTTATGTACCAATGGTACAATGTCATGAAGCGAGTTTGAGGATTCAACTCGAGAAGCTTCTCAAAGTTTTCGATTACCTGGGGGTTCATAACTTCACACCTGGTGAGGAGCCGGAGAGACAATTCTGAAAATCGATCCGAGAGTGGCAACATGCCAGCCAGCACTTCCAGACTCATCGTATGAGTCGAGTGCATACAACCTAACGCGATACGAAGACACCGATACTGAATACGTTCCAGTTTAATGATATGCGACCGAGCCGCCGACTGAAAACAAAAACTACCGTATTCCATAACCGACAAAATCGTTGTCCGGTACAACGTTAGAAGATCTTGCGGATCTGCTCCCCACCAGGTCCCGGTAATTGTGCAGAGAAAGTTGATCCTTTGCTGGCATTTTCGCTTCAGATACTCAATGTGGGATCTCCAGGTGCACTTAGAATCGAACCAGACCCCAAGATATTTAAAGGACATAGAATGAGTTATCGGTGTACCCCAAATTTGAAGCTTCGGTTGTGCTGGGTTATGCTTCCTTGAAAAAACTACCAACTCAGTTTTCTCCGTAGAGAATTCGATACCTAGCTCTAGAGCCCAAGTAGACAAATTGTCTAAGGTATCCTGTAAGGGTCCTTGCAGATCGACCCCATTGGGTCCAGTGACCGACACTACGCCGTCATCTGCAAGTTGTCTCAACGTACAGTTGTCACTTAGACAACCGTCAATGTCTTTGACATAAAAATTATACAAAAGGGGGCTTAAACATGATCCCTGGGGGAGACCCATGTAGCTAAATCGAGAAGCTGTAGAGGTTCCATGAGAAAAGCTCATATGTTTCTCTGACAGCAAATTGTACAAAAAGTTATTCATTAATGGAGAAAAGCCACAAGCGTGGAGTTTATCTGAAAGAACTTCAACAGATACTGAATCAAAAGCCCCCTTTATGTCCAAGAATACAGAAGCCATTTGCTCTTTTTTAGCAAAAGCTAGCTGAATATCTGTGGAAAGTAACGCGAGACAGTCGTTCGTTCCCTTACCCCTACGGAAACCATATTGAGTATCTGAAAGCAGGTTGTTCGTCTCAACCCATTTGTCCAGACGGAAGAGGATCATTTTCTCCAACAACTTTCGAATGCAGGATAACATCGCGATGGGTCGATAGGAGTTGTGGTCGGACGCGGGTTTGCCAGGTTTTTGAATGGCGATAACTCTCACCCGCCTCCAATCATCCGGTACAATGTTGAGCTCCAAAAACTGATTAAACAAGTTCAACATGCGCCTCTTCGCGACGTCTGGAAGGTTCTTAAGCAAGTTGAACTTGATTCTATCAGCTCCTGGAGCCGTATTGCCACACGAAAGGAGCGCGAGAGAGAGTTCTACCATTGAGAAAGGTTGGCTGATCTCATCTATCAATTCTCGGTTTCGCGAGGAATGATCCGTGCCGGCACAGAATCTGGACAAACTTTTCGCGCGAACTTGAGGATCCATTGGTCCGAGTACTCCTCGCTTTCGTTGTTCTTAGTTCGGTTACGCAATCTTCGCGCCGTGTTCCAAAGAGTACTCATCGACGTCTCGCGCGATAGCCCGTCCACGAATCTTCGCCAGTATCCGCGTTTCTTGGCCTTGATGAGGCTCTTAAGTTCGCGTTCGAGAGCCGTGTATACTTCGAAGTGCTCAGGTGTTCCACGTCTACGGAAAACTTTAAACGCGTCGGACTTTTTACGGTAAACCTCGGTGCATTGCTGATCCCACCATGGAGAAGGAGGTTTCCTGCGAAATGACGTCCCTGGAACTGGTCGAGTTTGAGCTTGAAGCGCGCTGTCTATGATCAGGTTGGAGAGGAAGTTATATTCTTCCAGCGGTGAAAGCCTTTCTACCGTCGTTACGGCTTCATCTACTGCTGTCCTGAACTTTGTCCAATCGATGTGACGGGTAAGATCATACGTGACGTTGACAGATCTCGACGGATTGAACCCGGTGGCAACCGAAATTTTTATGGGCAAGTGATCACTACCGTGGGGATCTTGAATCACATTCCATGTGCAATCCAACGATAATGAATTCGAACAAAGTGTGAGGTCTAATCTACTGCCAACTGAGGATGTTCCAGCCAAACGTGTTACTTCTCCATTGTTAAGAACGGTCATATTGAAGTTGTCACAGAGGTCATATATCAGGGAAGACCGGTTGTCATCGTACAGTTCTCCCCAGCCTGTACCGTGAGAGTTAAAATCTCCCATGATCAACCGTGGAGAAGGAAGGACCGAACAAATATCTGAAAGTTGTTTTCGGTTAATTGAGGCTCTAGGAGGAATATACACAGAAGCAATGCAAAGGCTTTTATTTTTAATAACAGCCTGACATGCGACAACTTCAATACCTGGAATTGGAGGAAAATTCACTCTATAGAAGGAGTAGCACTTTTTGATCCCCAAAAGTACTCCTCCTCCACGTGAATCCTCACGATCAAGACGAATAATATTGAAATCATGAAAAGGAAGATCGATTTCGGAAGAGAGCCATGTTTCACAAAGAGCGAACGCATCACAACCGGTATTGTGAGCTAAATATTTAAAAGATTCCAATTTAGGAATCAAACTTCGACAATTCCACTGTAGAACAGTGATCAAATCCCCGACCTCATTTGGAAAATTATCCATCGAAGGAGATGATAGCTGCAAGGAGGGGCCACTTAATTGTCAATTGCTTCAAAAAAGTCTTCACTGTTGGAAGCATTGCCAAAACAATGCTTTTGAGAGGGTCAGAAATTTCGAGGTACTTGAAGATACCTTCGGCAATGTCATCAAATGAGAACAGCCCACTTGAGGAGGGGGCTTCTGTTCTTAAAATAGGGGCTTCAGGGGTTTTGGATGTTCCCGGGAGAGATGGAAAGTCCTGGGTGTAGTTAGTACTACGGAAACCAGGAGGAATTGTCTTTTCCTTTTTTCCACCTTTTTTTGAAATGGGCAAGCTGGTCTCGGGCTTCTTTTCAGCAATTTTCCGTGGGCGGACGCGTCTTCGCTTCCTTGAAGCACCTTCCGGAAAAGTGAACGATGTTCCCTCTTCAGCCGAATCAAAGTCAGACTCGTCATCTGACAGAGGAGCAAAGGGATTTGTATTGGCATTGGGTGGTGGGGAGACTTTTTTCACCATTTCGGCGAAAGATTGCCTGGAACGCTGTTTTAGCGAGCGTTCTAATTTCTCCCGCGTTGTTTGTACGCTGGGCACGACGAGAGAGCATGAGGAGGAGTTCCTTTACAGAAAGCGCATTTTGGTGTGCTGTCTGCGCAAGCGCCATCCTCGTGCTTCTCCCCACAATTAGAGCAGCGTGCCTTATTGCTGCAATGGGAGGTCGTATGTCCCATCTGCTTGCATTTTTCGCAGATCATGACCCGAGGTACAAACAACCGCACAGGTAGTCGAAGTTTTCCCAACTCGACGTATTGAGGGAGGGCTGAACCAGAGAAGGTTACGCGAAACGAGTCTGACGGTGTAAACTTCTTTTCACCCTTCGTGATCGATACTGTGCCTAGTTTTTGCACATCAAGTATCTTGACTGAAGGAAGCAGAGGGTTCGTAAAGCGACCAACCCCCTGCTTCAACAGGATCTCAGGGGTCAAACTCGCTTCGGTGACAACCCCTTCAATCTCAATACCTCGAGCTGGGATGTACACTAAATACTCCAGTGTAAAAAACTGAGAGACAGCAATTTCGTTAGCCTGTTTAAGGTTGGACACAACGACTTTTAGTTTATTGGGTCTCACCTTAATTATCTCGGTCACGGCCGAGAATCGTTTCGTCAGATCGTTTGAAATCTGGTAAACATTGAGAGGTTTCGTTTTGGGCCGAAAATAGACAACCCAAGGACCAGCTGAACTATCTGGATAAGCACGCGATCGGGTAACTTTAAGAGCTACCCCATCATTTGGCGGCATGGATGAATCATCTTCCGACAAATCATCCATGTCGCACCCGTGGGAGCTTATGACGCTCAACCGCTAACGTAATTATCTACAATCAATCACAGATAAACAAACTAAACCTAAGATAAACAAACTAAACCTAAGCACACTCTCTCACACACTCTCACACACTCTCACTCACTCTCACTCACTCTCCACACTCTCACACACAATACGATTAAAATTAATTCAGAAGAGCGAGAAACAAAAACTTATCTTATATTTATCACTGATCTACTGCAGACGGGCGACGAATGTACTGCTGCTGCCGAGCGACGATGTGTGGCCGCGTGTACCGGCTAGACGTGGAGCTCAGCGATGATGATGATGATGATGATGATACTGGTCGGTGGTGGTTGGCAGATGAACGATTGCACGCTACACACGATGGACTGCTGGTGTGCGTGCCGTATGGATGCGGAGCAATATGCCTTTTAGATCGTTGCAATATTGCTAATTGCAATTAGTGACGTTGTTGCACCGCTTATCACACAACTTTGACTTCTTCAGAAAACCAAGACTCGATTTCACTCGCGAGTGCAAAAAAACTTAAGACTGAAGAATTGAAACAACTCGTGAAAAGCTTCCAAAGCAACGTAGAGCGGACCGAACGAACTGTTCCGTTTGCTTGTTCACTGGGTAATGTTATATCCCTGTGGATACGTATAGGTGATGTTGCATATCAATCCACCCAATCCCTTTTTGGCCCTTCATACAATGGCATGATTAGGATAATCAGTGGTTATTAAAGCTTGATCAAGTCTAACAGAGAGGAGAGCCCATTGCTGTCGGACTTAGTTTCCGTGCTACAATGGGTGGTAGTACATATGTATCAAAAATTTAGGTAGCATAATAAAAATATCACCAAAGCCTAAAAAGGTTTAGGAAATAATGTGGACAACATTTGAACTGTTTCCATTGAGTGTTTTGGACCACAGCTGGCGTCAAAGTTGACGTACCAACATGAGTATTTCCATATTTCATGCGGTATTGACCATGCTGAAATATCGGTCCAAAAACAGAGCCTCATAACCTCATTTGTCATCTGCTGGGAACTTAAGCTTATTGATTTTTCACGTTCACGAAACATCCGATCGAGCACTTCTCACACTGATGTATGTGTAGGTGTTCAAGACTGTGTTCGGGAGTATGTATCTGTTAAAAGCACTAGTCGACGATAATTTCTCGTTAGCAGAATCCTGCAGACGTTTCGTAAACAAATCTCAATCCTCTAGGAAAGGACTCGCCATCCAACTAGGCAGCAACCTCAAATCACATGTTTACCACTAGGAATACGATAAATCTAATTAAGCCTCTTCTCATTAACAGCAAAGTGGAGCTGATTTCCGGCTATGTATTTTCCCAACCCGAGCGGCTGCGAGTAGCGAAGACAAATATTTATCGTCGTGATTTGCCATAACTGGCATCATACAATACCGTTGCGCCGTTCAAGACCGATTTCAGCAGCAATGAGCTGGTTGTTTATGGCAATAAATCTATCGTCCTATTAACTCAGGAGGACGACGAACTGATGTGCCTCTGCGGGAAGATGAAGATGCCAAGAATCTCGGTTGCTATTATAGAGTAATGGGAAGAGCGGCGGATACATATTCTTTGGAGAAATGCCATGATCCGTTCAAGCAGGGAAGATCGATAATTATAGGAAATCATTACGGAAACCGAAAACCGAACCGTTACAATGTGGTTATTTGTATTAATAAACAAGTCCATCGTACACGTTGTTATTGGTAAGGTGGTGGGGGGATTTGAATGTGCAGGACACCTTGTATCAGTTGAGGAGAATGGTGTTTGATCGAACCCATAAAAGCTGTCATAATTAGATTCCAATATGGACAAATGGTCGCTCTGGAATTACAACTCCGGACCGCATTGCGGTTGGGCGTCTTGTTTTCTCAGAAGGCAAGCCGGAGCAATCTCCGAGCATGGTTCTAAATTAATTATAATTGAATTTATCTGAAGCAAATATTGGAACTTGCCAAGCGGAGGTGTGATGGTTTTGGAAAAGCGCAGGATGGAAGTAAAAATAACAGCAATTGCATTTTCCCAAGAATCGGAAATGAGCGTTCGCAGCGTCTCTGGTTGTTGTAAACTGGCTATAGTCTGGACGAGAAACGGGTGACACGTTCAGGAGCTCGCCGAAATGGAAACCATGAAAAGTGCGACCGCCGCTACCGTCAAAAGATCCGAATGCTGGTATTGCTGGTGGTTGGAAGCACAGTGGCAGCAGTTTTCATATGTTTCCGACTACACATCACCACATTGCACGAAACGACAAACGGGAGCAGTTGAAAGCAATGCAGCACAGCCAAGTTGTGAGAACTGCCAACGCAGTTGTCTGGTAACGACAGTGGAGCAATTGCAATTTACTAAATTAAATGACAACGAATTATTACGACTCCAAGAAAGGACCTCCGGGGTGGGCAAGGGGAAGATACATCCGACCCCGGGAATGATGCACTTTTCCTCGGGGCACAACATCAGCAAACGACGAGCTAACGACGACACGAGCGACAACTTACCATTTGCGTGAGCTTGTTTGCAATCTGCGGAGGGCATGATTTGTACTAATGAGAGAAACGGGCAGGTGGGTGGAGGAGGGTGTTTCGGGTTTTTCTGACAAGTTTGATGTTCGCCCGGTGATCCCGGATGGAATTTTTCATTTTAGCTGGCGTATGTTTTTCGTTGAATTGGTAGTGGAACAAAGGCTATGTTGAAATTATTGTACATTTTTATAAAATCATAAAATCAATCACATTGTCAACCATGGTTTATGTTAAACTTATTAATAGTTTAATGGTGTTAGTTTATTACTATATTATTCACAATCTACCTTATATGATTATTTGATGAAAACATGGGAAACAAATCACAGGATTACACAGATAAAAAGAAACATTGAATTTTCTGCGCTATCTAATGCACATAAAGGGAATGCTAGATTTGTCAGAAAATAATGGGATATTTCATGTAAAGTTAAGTCGGATAACGCCTGAATCTAGCCTGTTGTATGAAAGACTGCGAACATTGTTGTATGGCAAATGAAAGAATGCAAACAATTTCATTGATTACGCCTTCTTTGGCTTAGAATTAAACGAGGGGAAATTTTACGCGCTTGTTAAAATTCATTATTTTTTTCTGTGTATGTAAAGACATTGTGAATTCATCTTTAGATCTCGAAAGAAAAGCTTTATTTACTTTCAAACGCTATTGCGCCATCTCTGTGTGAACCGACAAATTGCTTTGAACGCGTGTTAAGAATATAAATTTAAGCTCCACTAAGATCTCATTTACTTTTCCTCTGGGCTGGAATGTTGGTAAAAGATAGGCAAACCAAAAATATATATATATATATATAATCCATGGTCAAGGTCACTCACATTCCACTGAGAGACATGAGTGGGAAAAAGGAAAGCGTAAATTACGTAGTGTAACCGATAAGTATTCAAGTAGATTGTGATCGGCGTTTGTAGTCCGGGTTCAGGCTAGTAGTCTAAGTGAGACACAGCCTACTAGTAAGGAACAAAACCCACCGCTCAACGTGGGTCGCCCAATCTTCGTTCGAGAACGAGTCATTCGTCGGATATCTTTTCGAACGATCTGATGGTTTTTCCGAGCCGCGTAAACCAAGTCACACCGGAGTACGGTTTTAGAAGATTTTGACGAAGCTCGGTCGCCCACCACCTCCCGATCGAGAAAATCTTCACGAGAAACATCGCGAACGACAGTGTCGTCACCCAGCGGCCGGCTGTTCACACTAGAATCAACTTTGGCACGAACCGACAGAGAAGACAACGTTCTTGCACCGGAATACCCCATGGTAACTTTACCGTAAAGGAGCGTACGCAAATCTGCTCCCACGTGCGCTACATCTTGTACACAAAGCGTGTGCGCACTATTCTTTCCGCACCTCTGCTGAAGTTTCGTGACCGAATGCCGATAACCGACACGAAGAACATGCCAACAGGAACGGTTGACCAGCGTTTCCAGTCCGCGTGAGCCACAGATTAGAAAAACCAGGTTAGCGTAGTTTTAAGAGACTGATTGTATCCTTTAGAAACTAGTGACATCACTGCAGGCAGGGAACCAAAGTGAATTCCTAAGAATATAAAAATGATATTGCCTACAATCAATCTTAGCAGAACCTAGATTTCCTGATTTCGAGTTGACGTTACCACATAGGGTGTTTTAGGGATTTAAATGTGTTTTAGATCACCTTGCGGCGGGAGACAGAATCTCCTCTCATTAAATAACAAATAGTAAATTAGCGATTCGACTTTTTGTCCAGCTGATTGGGAAAGCTGAATTGGGATCGTGTGTTTGAGCGTTAAAATACCCGCCTTGAAATAGAGTCTCTAGCCGAGCACTCCAACAGCAACAGAAGTTTCTCATATAACGAGAGTGGCGCGTAAGCTGCTCAATGTGAGAAGCTTTTACATTCGTTACAATTATGTGAAAGCGGAAAAACCGTTTTGTCTCCAACTTTCATTCGTGCCAGAACAACAGCACAGTACGAACTTAATATCAACATCAAAAGGTGAGATTTTTTTTCTTGTCAGCACATCAAAGGCGTTTGAAGTCACTCAGCTACAGGAGGCAGAACATATAAATACCGGGTGAGTGGGTTTTGAGTGTCTATCAGAAAGTTATTGCATCAAGTCAACAATTTATTGCATTTTTGTGAGTTCACCCAGAAAGCAATTGATCCCCCAGGCAGTCAACCCCAGCTCATGCAGTGATGGAAGTAATTAAACTAGTGCATGATTTTTTTTTCTGTAAAGCTAGGGCAAAAACGGCATGTGAACACCAAATTGCAGTTGGGACGGATGCACTATTGAGCTTTATTTTGTGATTGCCATTCGCATAAAAAAAACTGCTTTTGTTGATAGAAAAAGATGCGAATCAACATGGAAGAATCTGAATCTTCCAACAAACCATACTTTTCCAGGACCTCGAAAGCTGTCCATTAATCCCCCTGCAGGTCGCACCATCAATGCATTCAAACTGCACCCGGTCGGCAAATCTCCCGTGCAACCATGTACCGCATCATGTATTTCACGAAAATCCTTTCCAACAGCCATATGTGTGCATTGCAAATTTCCGGAAGCTGCCATCCTTCGTCCACCTAAAAGTGGCGAGATTTTTGCACCACCCACACCCCCACATGGTCCTGCGAATTCGGTCACTCCGTCGTACCTGCAACCGAAATTTCACACTCACACAAAATCTCACAATCAACTCTTGGGAGCATCAACCTGGAAGCAACCAACGTGCATTCGTCCGTTCAGCATCCAGCATCCGAGCGTCGACGTCGCCGGGGAAAATGCGCTCGCTTTAAATTATAAATTACCTCAAAATCCTGGTGTTCGCCTCGTGATGTGTCGCCTGTTCCTTTATGTTTAATTTATGTCCATCGGGCTGGCGGAGGACGATCATCGCATGCAGTCCGCTCGGTGGCGTCCGATGATTAATATAATATTTACATGTTAAATTGCGTGGATAAATGCCGGGATAGTTGGGCGATCGTATTCGGCAGGTCCTGATGTTGTTGTTTGGATTGTTTTTTTTTCGGATGGTGGGGGAAAGAAGAACATAAACAGATATACAGTCAGTCATAGCTAGTGAGAAAATTTTGTATGGCCGTTTAAAAGGTTTGGTGGAACTGGTAGAGTGAAGTGAATGGGAATCGGGTTTTAGAATGAACTTTGAGCTGTTCGGTGAATACAGGAGGAAAGCGAGGAAATTGCGTTTGCTACATCGTACATTCCAGAGTGATTTTGAATAGATGATGCTCTGGGGGTAGGAGAATTGGACACTGTGTCTAAAATGGGTTTATGTTGGTCAGATGACCGAAATCGTTGGTAATATTTTTTTTAGTATAAAAGGTTACGTAAAAAAATCAGCGGGGTTGTGTACAAGACACGACCGCAGGGTTGACGTAGACTACGTTAATTCATTTGTTGCATTAATGTGTTCATTATATTGTTTAATATTGTACATTAATTAATTATACATTTAACTAATTATGTTGGTGTGTGGTTGAATGAAGCGTAATCAATTATAATGTTTTGAAAATTGGAAATATCCTTCTTATCACATGTAACCCTAGGAGTGGACAGCAACTTCTGCTAGAACCAAAGATGTGAAGAGAAAGTATTGATAGTGGTGTGAAAATTGAATAGAAGTAGTTGAAATTGAGTGGAGGGCATGTTTGAAAGGCGGCATCCGATCAAGCAGGCAATCTTTTGCCTAACTACCACAGTGCGTTCCCTTCCCCATTGCCTACCATGCATTGTGATAGTTATGCAAAAGATTGTCTGCTTGATCGGATGCCGCCTTTTAAACATGCCCTCCGCCCAATTTCAACTACTTCTATTCAATTTTCACAACCTGCCGTGCTCTTATGGGACTTTCTCTTCACATCTTTGGTTCTAGCAGAAATTGCTGTCGACTCCTAGGGTTACATGTTGATAAGAAGGATATTTCCAATTTTCCAAGCTAAATAAGTATGGTTACCAATTATAAAGGGCCTCCCACATCAAATTACATAACGGAAAAATGCTGTAGAAAACTACCTAGTTGACCGATCCTTTCCAAACTTTCAGGCAATAAAATTCAACCGTAAGCTTTTTGCATATTAATTTCATTCAATTTCAATACCATAACCGTACGCTCGCACCTTACGCTTAACTCCACTCATTAGGTTCTGTTCAACATCTGGCTGCAGCTTCTTCTGTACGGAAACCCACTTTTTCTTCATGTCTTCCTCAGATTTTACATTCTTGGCATGCTTCCGGAGTGTCTGATTCATAATAGCCCAGTATTTTTCGATGGGCCTTAGTTCCGGTGCCCTGGGAAGGAGGAGGGGGGGGCTTTCATGTCCTTAGGTACGAAAATGACCCCTTTGGCTTCGTACCACTTCAGGACAACATTTGAATAGTGGCACGAAGCTAGATTTGGCCAGAAGATCGTAGGGCCCTCGTGTTGCTTCAACAGAGGAAGCAGACACTTCTGTCGATTTTTCTAGCCACTTCAGGAATACCTCAAGGGAGTCATTTAGGCCGCTGATCTTCTTGCTGTACTTCAATGATGTGAATCTAGCCCTCGTAGGCCCCCGTCTTTCGTATGCCGATGACCTGAAGATCTTTTTACGAATCCAATCTATCAGCGACTGTCACCTCCTACAACAGCAGCTACAAATCTTTGCTCACTGGTGCAGCCTCAATCGCATAGTGGTTAATCCGGAGAAGTGTTCGGTGATCACTTTCTCTAGAAAAAAGGAGCCGATTATCTTCGACTATTAGCTTCAAGGCACGGTAATCAAACGTGCGACATACGTCAAAGATCTAAGAGTTATTCTGGATTCTCAGTTGACGTACAAGCTTCACATCTCGTACATCGTGGACAAGGCATCAAGAGCTCTAGGCTTTATTTTTCGGATGGCTAAAGACTTCTCCGATATTTACTGCTTGAAGTTCCTTTATTGCTCTTTGGTGCAATCGATTCTGGAGTATTGCTCTGCCGCCTGGAATCCGAGCTATATTAATGGCGGAAATAGAGTCGAATCTGTTCAAAGCAGGTTTGTACGCTTCGCTTTGAGAAGGTTGCCTTGGAGAGACCCGTTTCGTATGCCGAGTTACGAGAGTCGTTGTTGATTGATCGATCTTGCACCGCTTCGGTTTCGTCGTGACACATCCAGGGCTCTCTTTGTTGCAGACATTTTACAAGGCCGAATCGATTGCAGCGTCATCCTGGAGCAGATTAATATTAACGTTCAACCAAGAGCATTGCGCAATAGCGTAATGCTGAGGATTCCAATTCACCGGTGGACTGCAGCGTGTTTTTAATAGAGTCTCGACAATGTTCGACTACCATGTCCCTCGGCAAACTCTGCGTAGAAGCTTCACGTCATATTTTTCTGAAATGTAGACCTCTATGAAAAAGTGTGTTGTGGGTTGATATTTATGTTTAATTGTGTAAGTTTAAGTTTATTGTACTCGATTTATTTTTATACCACCATTGGGGATTTTTTAAGCCTGTTAGTGCTGACTAAATAAATAAATAAGTAAATAAGAATACACTCCTTGAGGTAGACCTCCCCGTTTACAGTCCCGATAGCCACGAACGGCGCACTCCGTTTGCCACATGAGCAGATTGCTTGCCAAATCATGTATTTCTTGGCAAACTTTGAAAGTTGCTGCTTCCTAACTTTCTCCGGAACATCAAACTTGTGCTGGACGGTGAAGTACAGTAGCCCCGGAAGCTACCAGAAGTCTGCCTTGAAGTCATCCATGATGAGACAATGAGACTTTGTCAGCATCTACGTGTACAGTTTCCGGGCCCGTGACTTTCCTACCGTATTTTGCCGTTCGTCACTATTTGGAGCCTTCTGAACTTTGTACGTATGCAGTCCCTCCCAGTTCTTGGCTCTCTGAACGGAAGACTTGAACAGATTCAACTTTTTGGCCACATCCCTAACCAAAGCATTGGGATTTCGCTTAAATGCTTTCACGGCACGCTTGTGATTCTGATCACTAATAGAACATCCATTCTGACCGTATTTATCTTACCGTTCGATGCTCCGAATGTTGTAGTAACGTTTAATAACGTCACCGCCAAAATTAAGTGCCCACTTTTCCCATGAACACGCTTCATCTCTGAATTTATTGAAAAACTCATTATATCGTATTCATATATTTTTCTAAGCATGATAATATTATTATTTTAAAGATGCATGTGTATTTTGGCAGTGGATAATTCACATTTTTACAAGATTATTTTTTGAACCATACGTGGTGTAAATTTGGTGTGTCATAGTAAAGTGCCCAATTGAAAATATATTATGTGTATGTAATTTTTACATCCAAACGCCCTTCGTATTAAATTTTTTTAAACGTTTCCAAGTGTTTGTTGATCTTCTTACGGATTTCAGTTGTCGGTCAGAAAGATTCAGTGCGAGTTATCTAAATAACCCTGGATAATACGGTGGCAAGCAAAACTATTCCCTTGCAGATCCGAAAATGTGTTATTCGTGACATCCAGAAAGGTGAATTGCATAGCAAGATTGGTGAAAAGTATGGATACAGCAAAGCAGCGGTTACCAAACTTTTCGCAAAGTAGAAAACCTATGGTTCAGTAGCTGATCGCCCAGGAAGGGGAAGGAAACGTAGTACAGATTCCCGAACAAATGCGAGAATCATTCGAGAAATTAAGAAAAATCACTCAGAGAGATCAAGGAAGTGATTCAACAATCGATTTCGGACACTACTCTACGCAGAAGGATCGCTGAACACGGTATGAAGAGCAGGTTTTGTAAGAAGTTGCCTTTTATTAGCAAAGTCAACAAAGCGAAACGACTCAAATTTGCTCGGGAACATGCTGATAAACCTTAAGAATATTGGAAGACTATTTTGTGGACTGATGAGTCCAAATTCGAGTAGTTCAACAGCAAAAAACGAGCTCGTGTATGGCGTAGACCTGGAGAGGCGCTTCATGATCGACATATCCAGGGCACAGTTAAGCATGGTGGAGGGAACGTGATGGTGTGGGGGTGTTTTTCTTGAGCGGGTGTTGGTGCTTTGGTAAAAATCGATGGTATTATGACAACAGATTCCTACATCGACACATTGCGTGAAAATTTGGAGGTTTCGTTGGTTTTAACTGGGCTGGAAAACAAATTTGTGTTCCAGCAAGATAATGACCCAAAACATACCGCGAAGAAGTCAAAGGCATTCTTCCGTTCCTGCCGTATTAAACCTATGTAATGGCCCCCACAGAGTCCAGATCTGAACCCAATAGAGAATCTGTGGGCTATCTTGGATTCACGAGTTGATAAGACAGGAGTTACCAGAAACATAACTATTTTCAAGCTCTTGAGAACGCCTGGGAAGATCTTGACCCACAACACCTGAAGAATTAGATGGAGAGTATGCCAAAACGTTTACAAAAACTGTTGACGGCCAGGGGAGGACACATCAACTACTGATCACTCAACAGACTGGATCTACAACTTGTTTTTTTTTTTTTTTAAAGAAAATAAGAAGTGGGGACTTTATTTTGACATGCATAATTTCTACTAAAGACTATATTCGATGAAATTTGGACACACGCAATTGTTCGTAACTTTTTAGCGTGTGGGTAAAAATTGTTGAAATTTTAACTGAATATATTTCATTGTGTTGTGTCAATTATGAAATGAGTTTCGTGAAAATCGGTCGAGTTATTTCAGTGATGGCTTCGAATGAAGAAATAGTGCGCCAACAAATTTTGGGCACTCACTTCGAAAACTCAAACGCTTCTCATCGATGGATCGGAAAACAGCTCGGAATCGCACATTCAACCGTATCTCATGTGATCAAAACGTTCAAGGACAGTAAGACAATCAAACGGAAAAATGGTAGTGGCAAAAACGTGGCACATCAAATCCGGAGAAGGCCAGGATGGTATTGAAGCAATTTAAGCGTTATCCCAACATTTCGATCAGGGATGTTGCGAAAAAGGCGAAAGTTTCAGTTCGTTTTGTGCAGAAAACAATGAAACGTTCTGGATTACTTGTGTACAAGGTCCAGAAGGCACCGAACCGGAGCGATAAACAGAACTCGGTGGCCAAAACTCGTGCAAGAAAACTGTACAGGGAGTGGCTCACAAAACCGTTCTGCATTGTGATGGAGCTGACACCAAACAAAAGCCAGGACAGGAACACTCCGTCGCCACTTCTAAGTTTGCCGTTCCGGAGAGTGTACGGAAGAAAAAACTGTCGAAATTCGCCAAAAAATGCCTTGTCTGGCAAGCGATCTGCGGCAAAATCTGTGGCAAAATGAGTCAGCCCTTCATCACCTCTGGGACCGTCAACGGACAAATCTACAAGGACGAATGCCTCCAAAAACGACTTCTGCCCTTCTTGAGATCTCACGATGGCCCGACAATGTTTTGTCCGGATTTGAACTTGAACTAAAGAAAGTGTGGTTAAAAGTAAGTAAGCAAGTCGGTCCTATCATTGCCCAAAATTTTATGAAAGGGGTCAAGGCAAAGGTGCGGGCATTTGGGTTGGGAGAAGAGGTTCAATAAACCAATGATGTCAAAACTTAACCATTTAGTAGTACTTTATTTCCAAAAAGTTTGAAAAGAATCGGGTGGAAGGAAAATTTTTGGTGACCTATTTTGTGTGTCCAAATTTCATCGAATACAGTCTTTATAGTTTGATCTTTCTTGAAGAAAAAAAATGAATTTGCAGGACAAGTGTTTTTTATGTACCAGGCAAGAAAAAAACATAATAAATATACCATCAAAACAACAAAACTTAGAATCTTTCACTTAATTTGCAGTTTGCTGCACAAAATGGAGAAACTGGGGTAGGTGGGCACTTTTTTTGGTGGTGACTGTACGTCAGATATCTCAATGGTGTGTGGTCTTATGGTGATGGAGACCATATGCTTCTTATATATGGCCAATCCTCCAACTTTCGTACATTCCCGCATCGGCTGGCCAATGCATCCAAATCCGCTAATTTTTGCAGCAAAACCATTTCCCTGAAAAGTTTCACTTACTGTAAGTGAATTATCGGCCAACACGTTTGCAGTATGAGTAATGAGGTTTTCTACTTTTAGAGTTAGCATTAGCATTGACCTTTGCACACCTCGTGAATGGGACTACGATGAGGAAAAAATCGTTGAAGACATTGCAAGTCACCGTGAAACGGAACCAGTTACTGATTCGTTTCTTCACGCAACAATCTCCACGAAGGCACTCCTCGATGGCTCACCGGGCCTCGGCCATGCAACCGTTGGAGATAGGGAGGATTTGTTATTAACCTTAAGAAGACACGGGGAACAACGTAGATATCAAAGGAAAAAGGAAACGAATATTTGGGGAGAATAGTTGAACAGAATGCCCTGTTTGGAGAAAAGAACAAATATTTATTGAAATATTGGGGATTTTTTTAATTATCGTACAAATTTAGCCGAAAGGTTTCGTAAGAATCTGAGAAACTATGTCCACGCGTAGGGTTCATCGATGTATGAACAAAAAAATAATAATTAAAAAATCAGGGTTGCGTCAATTGAAGATTAACGAGTGTTCATGACAACGTAAGCCTTCCATAATCAAGCACGTAGTAGCAATAATAGCTGTTGACTATTGTTAAAGAACCAATTAATTAACCATCGGCTCCTTCAAGGATTTGCAGTTGAGCCTTAAAAAACGAACTAATTTTAAAAGGGCCACCATTTGAATGAAAAACAAACCGAGCAACTATCTGAGAAATGAGCCATCTGAGTACAAGCAAACAAGGGGACGACAGTTTTAGGAGAAAAAAAAATCATTTTTGGATGAAAACGAGTGACGAACCTGTAGTTTTTTAGCATTACTCAAAAACTAAAACAAAGCCCATCGCCAAGATTTCACCAATGTTAGCTTGTTAATTAATAAACAAGAAAATATCTTTTTCAAACAATTTCATGACTCAGAAAATGGTTTTTCCGGATTTTCCAAGCAAATTTCCGTCACTGTGGAAAATGTTGTAGGAAAATTGGCAACCCTGAGTTTTTGAATATTGTTTTTTGTTCCTTTATTCATGAACCCTACACGCGGACAAAGTTTCGTAACAATCTGAGACCCTTCGGCCCACACCTGAACGATAGTAAAAAATAAATCCCCATTGTTGTTGGGAGCATCTAGTCTAAAAAGATTAAGTGATGCTCCATTTCTCTTCAAACGGTTGGGACCTAAGCATTAGCATCTTTGCTCTCGATGGCTTATGGTTACAGTGCCATTACTTGCTCTCTGAAAAAGGGAAGAATGTCTGAAAATATAAAAACGGGTGATGAAAGAGAACTTGTGAATTTTTTTGGATTGCAGCAACAAGATTGCGTTACTTTGATATAAAGACTGAGCTCGGAAAAAATGAGACATACAAAAATGATCACCAAAAAATTCAATCTATATCGGATGCTCCTCAAATTTTCAGGGATTAAATTTGTTTATTGAATTTCCTCCCCCAAGCTGAATGCCTGTACATTTCTCTTAACACTGGTCATGAGATCTTGGGCGAGGCTTTGTCCATCTTCCTTACATAATTTCTCCCAGTTTTTCTTCAAAGCTTCATCGGTTTTGAATGTTTTTCCGCTTTTCTTCAACTTCTTCTTCATAATCGCCCAAAACTTTTCGATCGGACGAAGTTCTGGTGTACTTGGCGGGTTTGCCTCCTTCGGGACCTTCATGTGTAACTTCATGTATCATTATTTATTTCTAGTTCCCGCTATCTGAATCAAAAGCTTCTACGGCTACCAGTTTAAAATGAACCGTGCAAGAAATAGATGATAAATGAATAAATAAAGCCTTGATCTATATTCACTATAGATCTATAGCTTATTTTTTTCGTTGAAGAGATTAAGCAGTGAATATTATGAGACTATATCGTGCGGCATAGGAAATATATTAGAGTAACAATTTTCAATCCATTTTATAACGATTTAGAACAAGAAGCCCGTTATGAGAAAAATATGTTAACTGACCGATCAATGACTGGTCTTTGCATAGAAAGTGAATTTTGGCAATTTAGGTTTCTTCTGCAGATTCTCAAAACTTTACGGAGTAAAGCGGTTTCTTGTAAGCTTAACTGAATAATTTGATTTATTTTGTCAACATCTTCAGCTAAGCTGTACTGACTGAATAAAATAACCTACCCTATCTTACTAGAGTATTAAACTTATTTCTCGTTACATCGTTATCAAATTGCAAAAGATATGAGCAGTGCCAGCGGTTTCAACGGTTAATGCAAATAATCTCTCAAGTAAACCCTTCGCTGGTGAAGAGGCTCTAGCGTTATAACATGTGTAACATAAGTCCTGGGAATACTTTCAGGCGTTTATTTGACAGCATTAACGAACACACAGATGTCAACCAATGTACTTGTCACTTTCATCTGTGTTCCTACTGAACTGTAAAATTCAAATTGCGCAGTAGTTTCCATTAAAAATGTCGTACAAGCTGGATTTACGAGCACTAGTCGCCAACCTTTTTGGACGGCTTAGTGCAAGTGAAATTTTGAGCGTGTTCAAAGACGAGCCAATATCAAAATCAACAATACCGTGTACCGTGTATACCGTGTTTTGAAAGATTGTCGTGATGGTAAAGAACCGGAAAATAAAAAGAAAAGTGGTCGCTCAACAAAATTGAGTGACAGAACAACGAAAAAACTGCTGTCAAGCGCTGAAGACAAGGTTGGCCAATCAACACGCAAATTAGCACGAAAATTTCAGGTTTCAAACATGACAGTCCATCGGATTTTGAGAAAACATAACGTAATCTATCGGAAACGTCAGCGTGCACCAAAATATACACAGCAACAACTCGAAAAAATACCAAAATGCTGCCGTGCACTTCGTCGCGAGCATTTTGCAAATGGAAAGTGCATAATTTTGGATGATGAATCTTACTTCACGTTTTCGCACCATGAATTGAGTGGCAACGATGGTTTCTATACCGCTAACATTAAAACAACACCAGACGATGTTAAATATGCCAGCAAATCGAAATATGAGCCAAAGGTGTTAGTGTGGGCAGCCATGTCATCGAAGGGTATCTCGGCGCCTTTGATACGCCCAAACAAGGGCAAAGCTGTCAATTCTGACGTGTATATCAGCCAATGCTTGCCGAAATTGAAGCAATTCATCAACAAATATCACGCTGACGACGAAATCATGTTTTGGCCGGATCTTGCAAGCTGTCATTACGTGAAAAAAAAAACATTAGATTGGCTAACAGTGCAAAACATACCATTTGTACCGAAAAAGGACAATCCACCTAACGTGCCTCAGGCTCGTCCAATTGAAAATTTTTGGAGTGTTCTCAAACGTATGGTGTACGACAATGGCTGGGAAGCTAACAATGAGCAACAATTGGTTAATCGAATCAAGCGGAAGATGGAAGAAATAGACATAGACACCGTCCAGAACCTGATTCAACATGTTCGCCGTACACTGCGTAATATCGAAGATAATGGTCCATTGAGCGTACTGTAAATATATTTTTCAACAATTTATTAATAGAATAAAATACCCTGAAGAGCATTTAAAAATCCAATTGTTTGATTTCAAGTACCATGCTTTTGAGTTTTTCCCAGGATGTTACATATGTTAAGTTGACATCGGTGTTCAAATGGAGGTAGTCAGAGAGGGTCGTTCCACGGCAGGTTGCGCAGGGCATATCTGATAAAGCATCGTTGAACTCTTTCGAGCCTGTCAGCGTGTACAGCATGATAGGGAGCCCATACTTGAACTCCATATTCAAGGATACTGCGCACCAAAGAACAGTACAGGACTTTCAGTGCGTGAATATCGTGAAGAACGGCACAGTTTCGACGAATAAAACCAAGGACAGCAAAAGCTTTAGCAGAAGCTATGGGAATATGTTCGTTGAAATTCAGCTTACTATATATCGTTACTCCTAAGTCTTTAATCGAATTGACTCGTTCAAGTACTTCTGAATGTAGCAAGTAGTGGAAAGTTTTATACGAACGGCTTCTATTGAAACTTATGATCTTGAGTTTTATAGCATTTATCTCAATTCCTTTGAAACGAAACCAGTTTGATACAGTTTCAATGTCTTGCTTTAGAGCAGCGCAATCAACCATACTTCTGATGGTGATGGTGATAAAAGTGGCCGTATAGAGAAACGTGGAAGGAAAAGTAAGCTTACAGCGAAGAAGAATTAGTAGAATCGCAATGAACCAGCAAAAAAAAAAAGCAAAGCAAAAACGCGCGGGGAAAGATAGGTCCTGTTGTGCTGATTCAATTATGTCGGGGGGGGGGGGATTGGGGGGGGGGGTGAAGGGGTGGGCACACCAACAGAACGGCAGCAGCTTCTCTTTTTTATATAAGTAGAAAAATTCTTTGTCTGGTTCTTTATCATTCATACCAGTGCCGGGGGGGGGGCGGCTGCTCTGCAACCCAGCCTGTCTTTCTCTGTTTATGGCTCTGCGGCGCCGCCCCCCCGGGCTGGCGTTTGCGGGTTTCCTGGCGAATGGGAAAACGTGCTATTTTCGGAGGAAAAGAAGTTTAACCTTGACGGTCCGGATGGCTGGCAGTGCTACTGGCACGACTTGTGCAAGGACCCGGATGTGAAAATGAGCAGGAACTTTGGTGGTGGAACATTGATGGTTTGAAGCGCCTTTTCCTTTCGAGGAAAGCTTCCGTTGGCTTGGATTGCCACTAAAATGAAGTCTAAAGATTACGTGGAGATGCTCGAGATAAGCTTGATTGAACACGGCGAGTCAATGATGGGTCCAAACATAGTTTTTCAGCAAGATAATGCGGCAATTGCCAACTCAAAACTGACTAACGCGTGGTTTTCTGACAAAAACATTGACGTTCTTGACTGGCCAGCTTGTTCTCCGGATCTGAATCCAATCGAGAACCTCTGGTCTATTCTTGCTCGTCGCGTTTACGAAAATGGCAAGCAATTCGACAACGTAAACTTACTGAAACAACGCAATCGAGCATGCTGGGAGCAGATTAAGTAGGAGCTGATTTTGTCCATGAAATCGCGACTAATTGAAGTTATTCGAAACAATGGCTTGTATACACTAAGTACTCCTTCCAGTTAAATTGTTAGAAAATAAATTGTTTGTTGGTTAAAAGAAAAGGTGGTGTTATTTTTATTTCGCCCTATTTTTTTCGTTTTTTAGTACTGAACTATAAATAGTCTCAGAAGACTTAATAATTGTACTCTAGATTGATTGGTAACTCATCTAAGAATATTTTAAAGAATTCAATTAAATGATGTGTAATTACACATTCAAACATAGCACAAAAGCATGGTGGTATTAATTTTATTTCGCTAAGTGTAGGTGATCCTTCGCAAAGAGCCGAGCAAAGAGGAAGCCTCCGCAGCAGTTGCCGCTATGTGTTCGTTGATGATCGTACTGGTCGTTGTTAACATAATGAAACTTATGTGTACCACATATTGTTTTAGCTCGATTGAATAATTTCTCGAGTACTGCTTTTTTCCCGTTTTGGCATCAATGATAACCCGGATTTATTTCGAGTCTGGCAACCAGTGGATCCATTTTCTTTTATGTGCCATTTTTTCAATTTTCAAAACTTTATCAATGTTTGAATATGTTTAAATCATTAACAAAACAATGTTTATTCATTGGAAGTTAATTGGAAGCTACTGTCCCATTTATCTTCACCTATTGCTGACATTGGTTTTGCTGTTGTGGCGCTACGCCATTCAGTTCAACAATCTCTGTTAGAACTAAACTGGATTTGAAGCCAATTCCACCAGATGTTGGTGATGGTATTGGTGTATATCTGAGCCCTGAAGTTATTTATCGAAAATAATATTTTTTTTCCTTTCAACATCTGTGATTTTTGTCAGCTCTTTCCATTCAACTTATCTATTGATCAAATCCATTTTGTTCACAATCAAAACTAGATGCGAGTAAAGCCACTGCATTTCATTCAAGTAAACTACCTAATCAAGGTGTATAAAATGAACATTTTATGGCTACTCTTTCAAAACTATCATGAAGCCAGCCCATTCGCACACAGTGCTGTTCCAACATCAAGCTCTCCAATCGGTTCCAGTACGCTTTGATGGGTAACGAAGTTGGTTAATTTATTGGGGACAATCAGAGTAGACCCCGTCGGTGATACGAATAATCGAGCCTTGCCATTAGAGGAGCTCCTGAGCTTTCTCCGTGCAAAATAACAACGGCCTACAACTGAGCCGACCACTTCTGCACGCATCATCATTGTTTGGCGGTTGCTGAAAAATCTAGTTCGACACTCATCAGCTCGCTCGATGCACTAACATTGTTGCCCTATTGGGGAACCTGTCAGAAAAGACGGGGGTGACCCGTGCAGTGCGGACTGGTGATGGATTGTATCCACCGAACAAACGAGCGATGCTCATGCTGATGATGATGGTTGATGTTTGTGCCGTAGAGGATCACACTGTCAGAGTGCATCAGCAACAGCAACGATGGCCTCTCGTGGTTCACCACTGCTGATTTGGCATTTAAAACGATAAATTGTTCGGCTCTGGGAATGCTCCTGGCTGGAAGATTACCAGCGGCAAAGGGCATCGAAATGGAGTAATTATTTATCTAACATGGTTCACCACAGGGATTGAAGCTCCCACAAAGCTGCGAAATTCGCTCGTCGTTTAACGTTCTGATTATTCGATGTAAAGTGAAATGGTGGATGGCGGGAAAGGGACAGGTTGGCGGGGGAAGGGAGTGAAGGATTGTTACTATGAGGATGGATGAATGGCAGAATCGATGGATGAGTTGGGATGGAAACCGACTTACCGTTTGTCGCAGTCATAAAAATTTCTGTTGCAGTACGATCCGGGAATCAGGTCACCATTCCATATTCTGTTGTCGTACCTGCAAGAGAACGAAAGTTGGAGGTTGTAGTGATGTTTATTTAATTTTATTTTTCGCTGGAAATTGAAATATGTTATTCACTTCAAATTGATTGATTTACTCCGATGAAAGCGATTCTATTTTTAAAATTGTTTGAAATTATTTGCCATTTACACGCAACACAACGGTGGGGAATTTTAACGCTCACATACCGAAGATTTTACTTATTATCAAAGAGTAGTTTTGATTATTGTTGTTATTACAATAGATCATTGCACAGAATGTATTAACCTCACTTTCTTGACAGTTCAGGGAGAAGCTTGTTTACAAGGTGTTAGAATTCAAATCGCTCAAACGAACTTTTTCACTGGCTTTTTCCGGATTCTGTACGATTAGATTCAGGCATTGATGTCAAAATAAGCACTGGTGTCTGTTTTCCGGCTGTTTTACTTCAATCGTAATACATTTAGAGCACAAAATCTCAAACTGATCTTACCGAAAATATTCTAAGTCCGCGTAAACAAGCTCCCTGAACTGTCAAAACTGCATTGATGACGCCAATGTGCAATGATCTATGTTGTTATGCTCTGCCTACTTTGATTTCAATGAACTTTGCACGAATGTTGGAAATTATGTATATAGGGCTATTCAATTAGGCGGGGGCCGGGGGGTAAGAGGGTGGAGGGGGGGGGCGGGGGGGGGGGGTATTTTGGTTTGGGGGTGTTGTGGGGGGGTGTGTTGGTTGTGTGGTGGGAATGTATAGGGGGGGGTGGGGGGGGGGAAGAATTGTTGTTGGGGGTGTTTAGGGGGGGGTCGACCGGGCTGGTAAAAAATATTTCTTGGCGACGATATTTTTGTCGGCTCGGTCTCAGCTCGGCTGGCAGCATGCGCGTTTATTTATAAGTAGTTGTGAGCGCTCTCCACAACACACGCGAATAATGCGTATTGACAGACAGGAGAAAACTAGTTCGGTGTTTCGAGCTAAATTGATTTGCGTTTTAACCTTCTTTAGGTGTCGGGGTCAATATGACCCGGAATGGATATTAAAAATGCTTTAACTTTTTTAAATAAGCATCTAGACGTTTGAATTTACTTGACTATCCCTAAGTCATAGGAAGTTATGTTTCTGCATCAAACTCAAATATTTTTGACATTTCTGAAGGGCTGTTAAAAAAAGTTACGAATAAGGTGTTTAGGGTCATATTGACCCGGATTTCAAACTCACATTGTGGAAACTATACATGACCAAATATTAATGTATTTGCAGTCAATATGCTTATTAGAGTCCCAATTTTTAGTTTCTGGTAAGTACAGACCTTTTTGACCCGATTGGCTACAAGGAATCTGTGCCGGAAGTGGATATGTTTTGCTACGATCCGTGAATCGGCGACAGATACATATTTTCATCGGAGCATGCTTTTCGACAGCTCAAACTTCATGATGTTTCATGAAAAGTCTACTTCTAGCCTTGAAATGTACCAATGACCATATTGGGCATTCCGGGACAATCCGGATGCCCCGGAGGAATCGTCGTGGACAAATAACGATTTTCCCGGAAACATGCCTTTTGACGGCTCAAACTTCATGATTTTCATTGAGTAGCTTTGTAATACATCATTGTCCATATTGGCCAGTTTGGAACAACCCGGATGCCTCGGAAGAACCCTTTATGCGGGGACAAAAACGGATTTTACCGAAACATACCTTTCGACGGCTCAAACTTCATGATTTTTTAAAAGTAGTCCACTTCTAGCCTAGAAATGGCCCAATTAATATATTGGCTATTCCGGAACCATCCGGATGCACAGGGAATCGTTTGGGTGGGGACAAATACAGATTTTTGCAGAAACATGCCTTTCGATGGCTAAAACTTCATGAATTTTGTTGAGTAGTCTACTTCTAGCCTAGAAATGGATCACTAATTGGCCATTCTGGGCTCAAACTTCATGATTTTTCATGCGTAGTTTACGTTCAGCCTTAAAATGGACCAATGACCATATTCGCTATTCTGTGATAATCCAGATAGCCCGGAAGAACCATTCATGCCTTTCGACGGCTCAAACTTCACGACTAACGTAAACAATCTACTTCGAGTTATTAAATGGACGTATGAACATATTGACCATTCCGGGACAACTTGGATACTCCGAGGGAACCCTTCAGGAGGAGACAAATACGGGTTTTCACCAAAATATGCCATTGCTACTAAATTTTGACCACGCATGGAGCAGCTGTGGTCACTCCTTCAAGCTAACAAGGTTAATTTCACATTTACTATCTTGTTAATGTTCAACATGTGCTGTTTTCATTATTTGCTAAATTGATAACAAAATTAAACAAATTCAGTTAAATACATCCATGGAGCCGGCAAAGTGAATAAGCATTCACTTCCTCAACTGTCTGGATAACAACCGGGGTGGACCGAGATTCGTGAGTTTCCAAAATCAAAGAAAAACTGATTCAATTGACATAGCTTTTTTAGTTCATCACAGCACGTTTACCGAATTTGCCAGATTTCGGTGATTGCGGTAACCAGGTCGGTAATCGAGTTCGTGAGCTTCCAGAATTAGCAAAACGGATCCAATTAACATAGCTTTGTTTGTTTACTATTTTTAATTATTTATAAGCACGTTGGGACGTTTTAGAATATTTCAATGTGATTTAAGAACAACAATAGAAAAGCAATCAAATTAACCAGTAATCAGCTTTAGGTGCCACAAGGTTCTCATCTTGGTCCATTACTGTTTATTACTGCTGATTTTCAATCATCTGATTGAACCCAGATAGGTTGCGGGGCCAATTCTTGTCACCAATCGCTATTACTAAGCCGTACAAGATCCAAATGACTTTAAATTCTGTTCTTGAATAGTTTCATATAGACACTAGTTATGTAAAAAAAATCATTCGGTTTCAATGCGGCAGAGCAATAGCGATTGACAACAGAATTCCACTCCATTGGCCTAGCTTCCTATGCTGACGACATGAAACATGAAGTTGTAGCCAAGGCTTCAAATTTTCACAGCATATTAACATTTTTGCTTTCACTCTACAAAAATTGCCACTTGAACGATTCAAACAAAAGTTGACACCTTCAGCCTTTCATTTATTTTGCTACGATATTTTTGCCAAATTTACTATTTTTCTTCCCATTAACGTTTTAATTATGGTTCATTTTCCGAAGATTGAAATGATCAACAAAAGATGAAATTTTTCTTAGGGTCATTGGATCAATTAAAAAAATCGAAAATCGATATCAAAAGGATTGATTTCGTAAAGATCAATCCAAGATTACCCAATCCTAGTTCGTATGTAAATAAAGGCAAATGTCATTGGTCCATTTCGAAGCTAGAAGTAGACTACTCAATAAAAATCATGAAGTTTCAGCCGTTGAAAGGCATGTTTCGTTGAAAATTCGTTTTTGTCCCCTCCTAAAGGGTTCTTCCGGGGTAGCGTTGAGATGAATTACCTTGTTTTCCTAATAAAATACCACTATCACACTCTGTGAGTAGCCCCAATGGCATCCTTACTGTTGGTTTAAATCGGTCCAAATCGGCTTTCCAGCATTATTAAACATCTCCTAGTTTCCCAATGAAAAACCACTATCACATTTTGTGAGTGGCCCCAATAGCATCTTTACTGTTGGTTTAAATCGGCGCAAATCGTAAATCGGTACTAATTACACTTGACAGCTTATCGTTAACCAAAATGAACCCTGCTGCCTCCCAATCCTGTTATCCAAAATCCCAGTGATCTCTCGTGGAAGTGCAGTGGATTCCGCGGCTTCCAATAGAGCAAATATCATGTCAACATATTCCTCCCCGTTCCCTACTTGACCTGCATTCGGGCAAGGCCGGCGCCGGTATTGCCTTAGTTTGGGATCACCAGTTTTTACACATTGAAGATGTATGTTAGTCCCAAGCATCATCTGTCTGTGTAATAACAGCTGATCTGGCAACAACGGAGTAGCAACCTCGGGCGGTCAATCATGCTCATGCCTCCTAAAGGGTTCTTTCGGAGTATCCAGGTTGCCTCAGAATTTCCAATATGGTCATTGATCCATTTCAAGACTAGAAGTAGACTTCTTAACCAAAATCATGAAGTTTGAGCCGTCGAAATGTGTGTTTCGGTGAAAATCTGTACTTGCACCCTCCTAAACGGTTTCGCCGGGGCATCTGGATTGTCCCGGAATGGCCAATATATTTATTGGGCCATTTCTAGGCTAGAAGTAGACTACTTATAAAAAAATCATTAAGTTTGAGCCGTCAAAAGGCATGTTTTGGCGAAAATCCGCATTTGTTTCCTCCAGAAGGGTTCATCAAGGGCATCCGGATTGTCTTGGATTGGCCAATAAGCTCATTGGTCCATTTCTAGGCCGAAAGCAGACTTTTCATGAAAAATAATGAAGACTGAGCCGTCGAAAATCATGTTCCGATGCAAATTTGTATCTGTCGCCCCCTCATGGATCGTGGCAAAACCCAGCAAAACATGCCCTCTTCCGGCACAGATTCCTTGTAGCCAATCGGGCTAAAAAGGGCAGTTGGCACCAGAAACTGAAAATTGGAACTATTATAAGCATTTTGTTTGCAAAGACTTAAATTTAGTTGCATAAATTTTCCATAATGTGAATTTTAAATCCGGGTCAATGTGACCCGAAACACCTAATTCGTTACAAAATGTTAACACCCAAGGAAGGTTAAATTTGTCGTATCTAAAATGATATTGCTTAGCGCAAATGGTTAACATGAATTAGGTTAACGCAAATTGTCATTGTCGAGAACACGCAAAATTGATCATCCGCGTGGGCGCCATCCGCTGCCAAAGCCATACCGGGGCCGAGCACCACCCAGCGGGAAACGATGTTTGCGCCAAATAGATTACTAGAATCATCCCAAGTATCTTGCCGTCCGACATTCACTGCGACGAGGAGTTTAATAAACTACCATGCTGTATTGAGTACAGCACATGATGGTATCCTGCTGGTCAAATAAGCTGAAAATATAAATTAGTTTCTAACGCGTATCATAACCACTGTCCTTTTCAGGACGACCAATTACATTTTACAATAAAAGAGCGTGTTTAAGAGAAATGTTCGTGATTTATCCTGAAAAACCTTTGCATATTATCAAAAATAGTACATTTTGGATTGTTTGAGGCATTCAGTCGAGAGTGGTAAATTCGATAGAGATTTTTCATTAAACCCGAACTGATTTTTTTTTTCATTGAACTGAACTGAAGAGCAATGGCTCGGTTTGTAGAAAATTTCATAAGATTCACGGTCAAGCAAAATAATAAAAACATTTTAATATGAACCATCCAAACTTTCTTCAAAAATTTTAACAAACCATATGTGTTATGATATGTATAAATAAGATGATACCATTGTTACAATACACCAACGCGGTCCTACGTGAACCTCGCGGTTATATCCCTGATACAACCCACCTTTAATTTTTTACATGTGTTTTTAAGTCTCAACATTCGTTACTTGGGTTACCTCAATAGTACTGTACCAGTAAGGCAGCTTCGAAATCGTTTTCAGAATTTTGTTCTAACACCTTCGAAGAGTATTTTTCTTGAAGTTGTTACCTCATGGACACAGCATAATTCATTAACCCTGTAGACTTTTCTGGTGGTATGGGTTCTGACGCTTATCGTAGACTTTGGTCAGATCCCCTCTCACCAGAAAAGTCTAGTGGGTTAATGAATGGCCCCTTAGTTTTAAATTATTCGTGGTTTGCAAAATTGATTTTCAGTCCCCGATGTTATGCAAAGGTATCAATCAATTACAATATACAAAAATGTTAAAGAAAGATCATGGACAATATTGCGAACATCAATTAAAATATTGGCATGCAATAATTAATTGAAAATAGGAAAATTTCAGGGCATTTCTCGTTTCGGAGCATTATAATTTGGTTTTTGAAACAAACGTCATATTCCGGTGAGCAAGGAAATGCTTCATGTTCAATCAATGATGTTTTTCCACAAATTGTTTGTTGAGGATGATTTTCTAAGACGTATCGACTAGATAGATATCAATCAGTATTCGTCATCTCAAAAATACGGGCGAGATAATCGCAAATATTGCGACATGTGTTCCAAAAATTGATTACCGACCTTTCGTCTGAAAGGGATTTCTGATATCTAAATAAAAATAAAAACAACTGAGGTCCATTGTTGTGTGCGTGCAATCTACAACATAGAATCCCGGAACATTCCCGGTACAGTGTGAAGTGTAAAAAGCATACCGGACGTGAAATAAAAGCTTTACGGCTCCGGCCCGGGCACGGTACGGCCTAATGTGAATAGCCCTCTATGCTACGAATTGATTGTTTCAGTGCTGTATGCGACCGTTCATCCACCGGGCCGTGTTCGTGGTCACACCGTGGACGGCTCGGACTCAGCACGGCTGGAAGCATGAGCTTTCATTTATATGTAGTTGTGAGCACTCTGTGCACAACAAGCTAATTTGATTTGTGTTTTAAATTTGACTTTACACAAATGATCCGTATGTTAAGCGCAGATTGTCACACAGCTCGAAAAATTAGTGTGAATTTCTGTTCAACATCATGCACATAAATGGAGCGTTACAAAACTTACAATTTAACATTATAAAACGTGTAAAGTTCTGAGACATTGCGGATAATGTTGTAAACTAAAGCACGTCTTTATTACATCTATTTCATGCAAGTTGCTGCTTTGTGAGGAAGCACATACAATATTCCATACTCTGATATTTACATCATAATGAAAATTCAGATTTTTTTTCTGTGTAGATGAGGATTCTGACCTGCTTAAGAATGTAAGAAATATCATTGACAAACAAGATAAAAAGAGCTCCTAGATGTGAGCCTTTTGGAACTCCAGATAATACATGAACAGGGTGTGACTCTTAAACTGACCCATTAAAACTGACTACCTGTTGCCGATTTATTAAATACGATTGTATCCATTTAGGAAGTTTATCCCAAAATCCTATTTTTCCTTTTGTAGAGTAACAGAGGAATGTCAATACGGTCAAAAGCCTTGCCGTATGACATCAGTGTTCAGCGCTTCGACGTGGTTGCTGTTGTCCATTGTGTTCAATGAATAGTTCACGAATTCTAACAAGTTTGTGGAAGTTGCGCGTCCTTTGAAAAATCCATGCTGCGAATTTGTTATAACATTTTCATGTTGGCTAAACAAGCTTTTTTCCTAACTTATAAATAAGTAGTAGAACTGACCTGAATCACGTGACAAATTGAAGAGCCAAAATGAAGGCGAACTTAGTTCAAATGCAAGAATTTTAATAAATGCTGGAGGGATTTCATCAGGTCCCGCACTTTTCGCAGCTTCAAGATTTTTCAGACCAGCAAGAATGTCTTGAAAGTGTACCAGACCAACTATAATGTCATTTGAAGATGCAAGAAAGAATGAAAAATAATCTAGATCGCGATTATTCTCTGCAAATGCGATGTAAATCTCTTGGAAAAACTTAGCAATCAAGTCACAAATCTCACCAGAGTTTTCAGCGTTTTTATCATCAAATTTTGAAGCGAAGTTGTTTGATTTTAATTTTGTTCTGATATACTTGGAAAACTGTTAAGGACATGATTTGATTTCGTTCTCTGTTCTGATATTATACTCATCCAATTCGGAATTGATTGCTGAATTAAGCTAATTACAGATATTCAGATAATTTTGCAGATTGAATCTAGAGTTGTATTTTTTTGTAAATTTTGTGAGCCTTTTGCTTCCGACTTTTCAAATAAATGATATTCCTGCTGAACCATATTGGATATTTGGAGTTATATCTGCGTCTTTTTCTTTTAAAAATAGGTTTTTTGTTATTTATTATAAAAAAAAATATGTGGGAGAAAACAATAACGGGGGTTTTATTTATTTCCTGTTGTTGGATTGATGGGTAGGAGGTGGGTGGTATTAATTTTATTTTTGGGTAAGTGGTAGTTCTCGTTAATTATTTCAAATAAAAATCTGTAGAAGAATTAAAGGTTCGATATTTACTTATTTGTATGATTGGAGGGATGGATTAGTTTTTTTTGGGGCGAACCAGCCCAGGAGGCAGAAAGCCACTCTAATAAAGAAAAAAAAAAAAATGTTCTCGTAATCAGCATTGTTGTACTGAACAAATAAAGAATATTCAATTGCAGTATGAAATAAGGGTGTCAGACAATCATTAGAACAAAAATCCTCATGAATGTATGTATGTATATATGTAAGATATGTCGTGATATTCGCGGACTTATTAAAAAAAAATTATTTCACTTAAACAAAACAGGTTTAATCACCATTCACTACAAGTTACATCAAAAACTGAACTCGATTTCCTATCTCTAGCCCTTTTTATTACCTAAAAGTCCCTGTTCAGCAAAAATCAATATCGTCCGATGTGTTGTCCGCGTTGCTCGTCCGCGTCGGTCGTTCTCGTTGTTTCTCGTTCGATGCGTTGTCCACGTTGCTCGTCCACGTCGGTCGTTCTCGGTGTCTCCAGGTTGTTGCCATGCTGGATTCTCTCGGTAGTCGTTACTGCGGTACATCGATCGATGTGGCATGTTGTAATCGATCGTCTAATGGTAGCTTCCCCGGCTGTTGCTATGCCGATTTGGGTTCGATGTGGTTGTCGTGATTGTAGATCGATATGGTGGTTGTGTCCGTTGCCTCATAACTTGTATATATGTAAGGTAGCCACCATCCCTTCTAAGACCTTGTCATGTATGCAGCTCCACTTAATAGCAAGATCAAATTGAGTTACCGGTTTGTATTCACAGTAACGCTGTATGAAGGGCCAAAAACGGTGGGATGGACCCGTAAGCAGATCCTTCTAACGATACGATCCAACAAATCGAATAACCCAATTTGCAATACTTATTAAGCTTTCTACGGGATGGCTTGTTAAGAAGGGCGCGTCACTCTCACTGAAACTGTTGAAGTAGAATTCAAAGCATCACAATCGAATCGGTAGGATAAAGAAAATGATACTGTTTATTCCCTCCTAGACGCCGGTTGTCATACCACTCCATTGTCCAATTCCATCTTGAGTGATACCCTGACGCTCCCTCGCTTACCAATATATCTTCAATTTCATAAAGTAATTTTTTAAATATAGTGAATTAATACTATAATTATAAAAAATATAGTGAATGAATATTATAATGACAAATAATATAGTGAATGAATATAAGAATGAAAATAACAATTCCATTTGTGGACCTGAAAGTTTAGACAATATAGCTACAAAAAAAATGATTTAAAATTATTTCATAAAACTTGGGATATCCATGGATGATCTGAAATTATATAGCTATAGAATAATAAACCTAAAATGTCGATATGCTGTCCCGAAATAGTGATTTTAATTACATGAATTTAAATGCAATTATGTCACATCATTTAATATCATAACCTAAAATAATAAACTGACGTTATAATATAAAATAATAATACCAGCAAGCCAGTAAACTATAGTACACAGAAAAAAATTCTGAATTTTCATTGTGCTGTAAATATCAGAGCATGTAAAATTGTATGTCTTTCAGCACTAAGCAGCAACTTGCATAATATAGTTGTTATAAAGACGAGCTTTTGTATACAACATCATCCGGTATGAATGGAATGTCCCAGAGCTTTACACGATTTATAATGTCAATTTGTAAGCTTTGTGACGCTCCATTTATGTGCATGATATTGAACAGAAATTCACACTACTTTTTCGAGCTGTGCATTGCCGGGAACACAATTTTAAAGAATGCTTCAAAGATTCGACCAATTTCACTCATGTTTCAAAAAGACTTGATGAAAGGCTAGTTATTTATTTTTGTTTAACTTTGTCTCGGGTATATAGTCCAAGAGTGTGGGAAAAAGGACTTATTTTATAAATATATATAAAATCAAATACACTTTACTCTCTGAATATCAACAATCACACTAGTTACTTTTGCTCTCTATTTTCCGTGGAAAATGTTCATTGTGCAATTGAATTAACTTTTTAGATTGAAAAGCTCGTCCATGAATAGGAATAGGTGTTCCTATAGTTGAGACGGTATGATTTATGTTCCCATAGTACGGCTATTTAATGTAAATAGACATCTTTTCTGTCAGTGGCAATTAGCAAACACCTTTCAAAAAGAAACATTGTAACTGATAGACGGCAGCACAACGGTTTACGATGCAAAATGCGCTCTTTATTTTGATACACTACCACAACTGTAGGTACAAAAACAACAAAATGTTTAGGAAATATTTCTACTTAAACTTAACTAACGATTAAAATACATTATTTCATTACTTAAATTGATAAGTTAACGATCAGAAATGCTTGATGAGTAACCGATCAATTTGAGATTATTGTATACGGATTACTAGAATCGTTCTGTAAGATAAAAATATACTGTGGATTCGAACAGTTATGAAATGATTATAATAGGTTGAGTCATTGTGAAGTAAAATATATTCCGTTGAGGTCAGTCTTGTTAAGACACTAAACGCAGCTACACGCTCTTTCCTTACATCTAGCAACCAAACAAATTATCACGGTGACTAATGTACCAGAGGATTCTGGGACACAAAACAGATAACTTTCTAAGTGGGTTTACATTGTTTTTGAATTAGTAGTTCAGAACATTTTAAACAGGGTGTCTATACCTGGGTGTCAGTCATAATATAGAAAATAAAAACTTGCACTAAATATTACCTAACTATAAAGAGATTTTTGCCTGAAATTTTTTTTTTTTAATATTTTTTTGTACATTTGATTTTAAGTTACTTGAGGGATACCTCAAAAGTACTGTACCAGGAAGGCAGTTTCATAATTTTTTTCAAAACGTTGTTCTGAATCCTTCGAAGCGTCTTTTTCATAGTAGTTCAACAACTTGACCATAGATCTTCTTGTGATCTTTCAAGACATAGTTATTTGGCAAAAAAAAATTATTTGAGAAAATATAAAAAATACATATAAACCACAGTCACTTTTCAGACTATTTATGAATGTGCTTTTATATTTTTGCTTGTAATCTGTTTACGTCTAGTGAGAGTATAGACGTTGTCTAAACTTCCTATTCTTGTAGAAAAATTTACTAAAGAAGCACAAAATTCACAGAAAAAAACTTCTTACCGATTTTCAATTCAACGCGGAACTGATCAATATTACACAAAAAATAATAACTATCACAACGTTAATCGAGAACGAAACACATATTCTCACTACTCCCGTTCGAAGTAAGCGACGGACAATATGAAGCGGGATATTAAATTTACGTTATTGCATTCCCATTCACATTGCGAATCAGATCAGTGTATAGGTTCATGTTTTTCATTCCCTCCCCCTGTTTCAATTTCAATTCAATAATGCTGGATTCACCGTTTCCGACCTCCAACATCAATGAAAGCCATCCCAGCGAAGGGATTGTTATTGGTTGCAACTCTCTGTTCTTTGTTTCTCATCTTGTTTTTTTTTTTCGTTTATCCACTACTGATTTTTTTTTCTGCAATTGCCCGACTGGGTTCAGAAGCAGATTCATTCCACCATCGGTGATTCGATATGGGATTTATAATGCTGTTTTGATGATAACATTGTGCCACACTGTTGGGAAACATGGAGCGTTTTGAACCATAGTGGATTGATAGTAGGTGTTGTTTGTTGAGCAAGCTAATTAAGAGAGATTATTAAATATCAATGCTCATTCATCGCTCTCGTTCATCCCAGTCATGAGGGTCAGTGCATATTTATTTGCAACTGATTTAGCCGCTTTTGTCCAAGATTTTCTTTTTTTTTCTTATAGTTTCTTCACGGCAGCCCAATATCTCGATAGAATGGAAATCCGGGCAATTAGGTAGACATAATGCAAAATCAGGCAAGAACAGCAATGGTGTATCATTGCTGAGTGTGAAAGGTAATTGTTTCTGCAGGCATTCTGGAAGGGAGATTTTCTTATTTACCGTACCGATTGTTATGAAACTTTAGCCTGCTTGACAACTGAACATGGCCTGCCGAACGCAATATTTTTTATGAAACTTGGCATTTTTTCTTGCCATGAAAAGCTCTGCAGCGTCATGCCTTTCCATGGCAGTGTTAGAAGTAGTGCCAAGCAAGCATGGGAAAAATCGGTTCACTTTGCACTCATTTCTCACTCAGACACAACAACGTTCAGAAGTGATCCGTACCACGCGTGAGTTATTCCGATTCTGTTCATTACTATTCTGCTTTCATTCTATTCGTAGAAAAAAGAATTGAGCAAAACTGGCAACTGATCGTATACTGAATGATTCGGACTGCAGCAGTGTGGACGATTTCTCAGTGCCTATTTTTTACCCGCTGAATCAGTAACGATTGCATTCAGTTTGGTTCAGCTGAGCGAGATTGATTGAATCACACTCATTTCTTCAAATCATACCTTAAACATGATTTAACATTTCAAATAATGATCTTACATGATGTTAAGTAATCAAAGGCAACATAAAAACAGTAAGCGTCATATTAAGCCGTATCTCTGCTATGATCATTCCAGCTCATTGCATTCACTGAGTCAAATTATTTTCGTTCAGTGTATTCAAATCGCTTGCGTTCAGTGACAACGCATTCACTCAGATATGACGTTAAGATGGAAATTTGTTTCGCATGATTCTGTTTTCCTCGTTTTTTCTTTCTACAGTTTTCGTTTTCGAGGATTGGTGTGGAATCGTTTGATAGGAAACATCACACTCCTTCACTATTCTGGTAGCAATCGAGGGTTGCTATTTTATATCGGTGGTGTTCATGCGAGTGAATGAATGTTCCCATGCTTGGTGCCAAGAAGCTGTTTAAAGTCTTCTAAGGCATAACTTTTCGACTGGAGTTATAAGTTGGAAAAGACAAAAGGAACAACAAAAAAATAAAAAAAAAAAATTTTATTTTTTTTGAATAACCACGGTTTTTTAAACTATCTTTGAACACAGTATGTAGCGTGTATTTTGAATATATTCTTCCGTCAATATTCCAATTTCAATATTCGTCAAGGCACCCATACGTAAATATTGTTTTAAAACGCTTGTGTTATGCGGATTGCCAACCGAGGAGAAGCATGGACCGACATGCTGAATTTGGAATGGCGGTTGGGATGAATTTTTTTTTTGTCGTTGGGATGAATTGAATTGAGGAATTGAAAAGGGCATTGTATTACGACGATGGAAGGAAAGATAAAATGACCCTGCGGGCTCTTGAGCGAGGTTGAAGTAATTTTGATCCCGAGGAGTGAATATTTGTGACCGTGGCGTTTTACACCCCACCAACTGGCGTATCGTTAGTTCCGCGTAGGCTGAAGCTAAAAGAGCCTAGTGAGTGTGTCCCGAAAGGTGTACAATAGCTGTATCGTCACAAAAAAAAAAAACACCGGACAAGCTAAGATCATTGTACGAAACTGTGAACGACCGCACCACATCGGCTACTGAAAAGTTTGGGCTAGCCGCGTTATGTCGTCTTAGTTCAAATCGTACTTTAAGTGACCAAGCAAGTGTGGTGAAAAAGACTGCAGTGTGTGATTGGTCAGAAGTGGCAGGTTAGGTTCCTTCGGTGCTCGGAAAGCCTAGTGACGATTAGGAAAGAGTGTATCCTGCCAGTAGTAGTGCCGTGACTTGCTTGGATTCCTGACTGAGACAATAGTGCGCGCAGAGTACCACTTCCGGGATCCGCGGAACGTGTGATCATTTGGCCATCAGGAATGGCCATAGTCATTTAAGCCATCTCCTGGTTCTTACCTATGTTCGAACAACCATTACCACACATTGCCGAAACCATCATCATGAAGCCCACCACCCGACTCACCATTGTATGCTGTAAGTCAACCAACGTTCATCATGGCCACAACGAAAGATAAGTTTATAGAAGATTATAAATTGAATAAATTCCTTTAATGTTCGTTATTAAATTACATTGTTCAGAATTTTTATAGGTTGCCGAACCGAATTGTCTAGTTTCCATTTTGTTTATTGTTCTGCTCAGTGTTCGAGGTAAGTTCAGGAAAAAAAAGTCCACCAAGAGACCAGCCAAACGCCCTGGGGCTTTGAGGCCTTGAGTCCCCACCCCTAAAGTGGCCGTGGCCTTAGACCAGTCGCTTGGGGCCTTGACTAGTCCCTTTCTGGTAATAACGAGGGTGCGGTGTGCCGAGCGGGAGGTGTATAAAGCTACAAAAGCAGTAGCACGGCTGTTCAATGGTGTAAGCGCATTGTCTTATAAATCAATAGATTTTATTTTACCTTTCTGGCTTCCTGGATCACGCACAGTACCAAAATTTCTAGCTACATGAATAATAACTATACTTCCTAATTGAAACAAAACGAGCAATTAATTCTACTGCACCTAAGAAACTTCTCACGTTCACATTACCTCGTCAAACACACCGCAAAACTATGTACAAAAACTTCACATCCTGCCTCTTCCACGGGTCAAATTGAAGTGGACCAGAAAGCATTTGACATTCCTCAGATAGGCCGCTCTAATGTTCTTGATCTTCGTTCCGGAAATCGCAAAACGATCTTTTCTAAAGGCGATCTCCGATTACCCTTTGAGACGATTAGAGGTAGTTTCTCCCTTTCACTCGAGCATCCTACATCTGACTATTTCATTCCAGTCTATGACTTCAAGCTTGTCTTATTATTAAAGACTGTATTCGATGAAATTTGGACACACGCAATTGTTCGTAACTTTTTAGCGTGTGGGTAAAAATTATTGAAATTTTAACTGAACGTATTTCATTGTGTTGTGTCAATTGTGTAATGAGTTTCGTGAAAATCGGTCGAGTGATTTCAGTGATGGCTTCGAATGAAGAAATAGTGCGCCCACCAATTTTGGGCACTCACTTCGAAAACCCAAACGCTTCTCATGGATGGATCGGAAAACAGCTCGGAATCGCACATTCAACCGTATCTCATGTGATCAAAACGTTCAAGGACAGTAAGACAACCAAGTGGAAAAATGGTAGTGGCAAAAAACGTGGCACATCAAATTCGGAGAAGGCCAGGATGGTATTGATTTAAGCGTTATCCCAACATTTCGATCAGGGATGTTGCGAAAAAGGCGAAAGTTTCAGTTTGTTTTGTGCAGAAAACAATGAAACGTTCTGGATTACATGTGTACAAGATCCAGAAGGCACCGAACCGGAGCGATAAACAGAACTCGGTGGCCAAAACTCGTGCAAGAAAACTGTACAGGGAGTGGCTCACAAAACCGTTCTGCATTGTGATGGACGATGAGACCTACATTAAAGCTGACACCAAACAAAAGCCAGGACAGGAACACTCCGTCGCCACTTCTAAGTTTGCCATTCCGGAGAGTGTACGGAAGAAGAAACTGTCGAAATTCGCCAAAAAATTCCTTGTCTGGCAAGCGATCTGCGGATGTGGCAAAATGAGTCAGCCCTTCATCACCTCTGGGACCGTCAACGGACAAATCTACAAAGACGAATGCCTCCAAAAACGACTTCTGCCCTTCTTGAGATCTCACGATGGCCCGACACTGTTTTGGCTGGATTTGGCATCTTGCCACTATGCCCGGCCCGTCTTAGACTGGTACAAAGATAATAATGTTGTTTTTGTACCAAAAGACGTCAACCCTCCAAACACTCCGGAACTTCGCCCAATTGAAAAAATTTGGGCAATCATGAAGGCAAAGCTCGTTAAAACTCCAAAACTGATAGAAAATGAACTTGAACTAAAGAAAGTGTGGTTAAAAGTACGGAAGCAAGTCGATCCTATCATTGCCCAAAGTTTTATGAAAGGGGTCAAGGTAAAGGTGCGGGCATTTGGGTTGGGAGAAGAGGTTCAATAAACCAATGATGTCAAAACTTAACCATTTAGTAGTACTTTATTTCCAGAAAGTTTGAAAAGAATCGGGCTCAAGGAAAGATTTTGGTGACCTATTTTGTGTGTCCAAATTTCATCGAATACAGTCTTTACTGACCCGACGAAAAGTAATCCTACCAAGAGATTACACTCAATCCTACGGTTCAAGTCTTATGCTGTAGGAGCATCTCCAGGAGTGCTGTAGTTCTATATTCATTTTATATGTCAGTTATAAATTTTTCTCTTGGGAAAGTATATAACAAACATACCCTCTCTTCAGCAGCAGTTCAAAATGTTGTCCTAAACCTAAAGACTTGAATGTGTGTGTATAATTGATTCTCAAAACTTCTGTGGGCATAGTCTCAGAATTCCTTAGGAATTCTCCTCAAATTTCCGCTGTAAATCCTCTCAGAACTCCTTTGGAATTTCCCTCAGAAATGCTAGATTTGGCATAAAATAATGGGAGATTTCATGTAAATTTTAGCCTAATAACGCCTGAATCTAGCCTTTTGCATGAAAGAATGCAAACATTGTTGTATGGCACATGAAAGATTGTAAACAATTTCCTTGTTTACGCCTCCTTTGGCTTGAAATTAAACGAGGGGAAATCTTACGCGCTAGTTAAACTTCATTATTTTTTTCTGTGTATTGCATGCAAGCTAATTGGAATAATGCGTATCATTTCGAATAGTCACTGTTGTTCATAAAATTCATGCTACATTAATTATATTTCAATCATATACCGCTACAGTCTCCTCCGAGGAAAAGAAGAGTAACAAAGCCGATGGTGCAGTAAAACCGCCAACAGCTCTTTTATTGGCATGGTGAGTACAGATTTCGGCACAATCTTTGCTTTGGCACACGTGGCCATGCACGACAGACCTGAGACACACGCATGCACTGTAGGCTTGGAGCTTTGCATTCCCAAATACGTGTAACTGAAAAGCAGTAGCACCAGTTGACGGGACATTCGCAAATTGGTCACACCCTTCAAAGCATTCAGGAAATATCTTATTTCCTCTTCAAATCGTTTGTGAGTACTTCATCCCAATCCAAATCTTCTTTTCAGATTTCCAAAGTTTTGCCGATCACAATAATCGGCGCCACTAGACCCAGTAGGTCAAATATTCTCGAAACTAGCGACAGTACTTGCCGCTTAGTCGGGCACTTCATATCAGATGTTGGGAGAGAAATGAACAGCAGTGCGTCCGAAGCAAGGTTCCACAAGAGTTCTAGAGTTTTGGTTACTTCATTTGCACTGCACTGTTCTTCACTATGTCAGCCGCCAGAGGATACTTGTCATCTTCATCGATTGCAAATTGAAGAAATCGATTGCCCGCGTTGCCAAAAATAACTGGGGTGGAAGCCGTGCCGTAGCGGATTCTGACTGTTTTCAGCTGTAGGACACGATGAGATTCGGAAGGATCTTTCCTCCAGAACACTGGGAATAGCGGTGTGTACCGCCAAGCGACGAAGATCCGCCTGTACATCTTGGCCATGTCAGTAGCTGACATATGGATAATTATATACGGAATCGAGTGAGATTGCTTGGAGATACAACTTGATCTTTTCTTTCATCAACTTCCTTACATTCACCAAGAACCTCGTACTCTTCCAAGAAGTCCTGATATTGCTTTTTCAAAGGGAAGGGGAAAAAAAAAAAAAAAAAAACAAGGGGGGGGGCTTGGGGGAAGTTATAAAAAAAAAAAAATAGATTTTTTTTTGGGGTGTAAATAAAAAAGGGGGAGGTGTTTTTTTAAGAAAGAACTGGTGAAATAGTTTTTTAGGAAGGGGGTTTGAATTTTTATGTGGGAATGTGAAAAAAATAATATTTTTTTTTGGTTTTTATTAATTTTTTTTTTTTTGTTGGGGGGGTGTGTGTGTGTGGATGAAAAAATAACACAATTTTTGGGTGGGGTGTAAAAGGGGGGGGAGAAAAAGAAAAAAAAAAAAGAGGTAATTTTTTTTTTTTTTTTTTTTATTTTTTTTATTAGTTAGCGCTCAACTTCTGTACCGAGCAGTCGATGTTCTCAGAAGTCGTTCACGGGCTATATAGTACGCTTTTTGCCAGTTTTTTTTTCTTTCTTCGCCGTTACAAGTATCGCGTTTGTGCTTGTCGCGACGTCATACTTCGTAATGACACGCCGCGAAAATACGTTTCGTGTCGACTACTCGCAGTTCCCAAAGCAGCTCTCCCATGACGAGATACATAAGTTCATCGCCAAAGAACTTGGTCTAACTCGCGAAAATGTTCTTCAGCTTCAACCAAGCAGACGTCTAGGATGTACCTTTGTTAAGGTCACCAACCTCGCACTCGCCGAGAAGATCGTGGAGCAGCACGATGGTAAGCACGAGTTCGTGTTTGACGGAAAGTCCTACAAAATGCGAATCATGATGGAGGATGGAGCTGCAGAGGTGAAACTTTTCGATCTCCCCGAAGATGTTACTAATGACCAGATTGCAATTTTCCTCGCCGAATACGGGGAAGTCATCAATGTTCGTGACCTCCTGTGGGATGATCGATACAGTGATTTCGGTGGTATTAAAACCGGTGTTCGTATTTCTCGCATGATCGTTACAGAAAACATTCCGTCTCTTGTGACGATTCATGGCGAAGAAACTGCGGTGGGATACAAGGGACAGCGGCAGACATGCATGCACTGTCATGAGTTTGCACACATCGGCATTCCATGTGTGCAAAACAAAAAACTGTTGGTGCAAAAGCTCACAGCAGACCAATCGTACGCCAACGTAACAAAAGGTAAAACTAACAGCCCTACACCTATCAAACCTCTTCCGAAAACGACAAATCCACGAAAACCGCCATCGGATGATAAAACACGGCCGACTGCAGGATCATCTGTATTCGTACAACCAGCCACGCCGGCTCTGACATCAATTCCCATTGGATCAAGTAAAATACAAACACAACCGAAAAACACAACGCCGCTTTCTGTTGCATCTGACACCAAACAGCAAAAATCTACCACAGCACCAATGGTTTTCCAGACTTCCTCGACGGCTCTCTCGACCGGCACCATCGCAACACATCCTAGAACCGATGGTAGCGAAACAGACAGCTCGCAAACGACACAAAGATCGAGCGAAACTCGACGATCACGACGACAACCACCGGGTAAGAAAATGCGACACTCCGGAGACACCTCTACCAGCAATGACCACGAACGCCTTCAAATTTCCGACGAATAATGGATTACGTCAGTTGCAACATCGGAACCATCAATATCAACACGATCACCAACCAAACCAAGCTAAACGCCCTTCGCACTTTCATTCGCACAATGGAGCTTGATATCGTCTTCTTACAGGAGGTAGAAAACGAGCAGCTCTCCTTACCCGGATACAACGTTATCTGCAACGTAGACCATTCTAGAAGGGGAACGGCAATCGCCCTTAAAGAGCATATCAAATTCTCGCATGTAGAGAAGAGCGTGGACGGAAGATTGCTTACCATGCGAGTACACAATACTACTCTTTGTAACGTGTATGCTCCATCAGGATCCGCTCTTCGACCCGAACGAGAACGTCTATACAATAACACCGTCGCTTACTACCTTCGCCATCGTACCGATCATATCGTTCTAGGAGGCGACTTTAATTGTGTTCTACGACGATGCGATGCGACGGGAATCAACTCGAGCCCCGCTCTTCAAGCAACCGTTCAACAACTTCATCTGCATGATGTGTGGCAACACCTCTGACCTCGTGAAACGGATTTCACATACATCACGCACAACTCCTCGTCCAGACTCGACAGTTTCTACGTTAGCGCTGGTCTCCGGGAGCAGCTGAGATCAACAGCTTCGCATGTGTGTTGTTTCTCCAATCACAAGGCCGTCACTGTTAGGGTATGCCTTCCTCTCCCCAACAGAGTGCTTGGTACCGGGTTCTGGTGCCTCCGTCCCCATCTACTCACCACCGAAAACATCGAGGAACTTCAAATACGATGGCAAAATTGGACGCGACAACGTCGTAATTTTCTATCGTGGATGGAATGGTGGCTAGCAGTTGCCAAACCAAAATTAAAATCCTTCTTCCGATGGAAGTCTACAATTGCGTTTGACAATTTCTATCAAGAGCAACAACCAAAACAACAGTGCCATGCTCACCATGATCAACCGAATAAAATCAGAAATGCTGCTCCACCAACGTCGTTTCACCGAAATGTTTGTTCAAATAAATGAAATGTTTGTCGTTGGAGAGCCCTTATCTACCTTCCAGTTAGGAGAACGTACAAGGAAGAGAACCATCATCGAAAAACTGCGAAACGAAAGAGATGAGATAATCGACGATAACGATACGATTTGTAACCTTGCAGTTCAATACTTTACTGATCTCTATGCACGGGTGGATGGGGAGGAAGAATTAGACCATTTATTCCAATGCGAGAGAGTCATGTCGGAGGGCGACGCTGTGAATGGAGCTTGTATGGACGAAATTTCAACATCAGAGATACTATCTGCCATCCAAACGAGCGTATCGAGAAAATCGTCAGGCCCCGATGGTCTACCAAAGGAATTCTACCTACGGGCTTTCAACTTAATTCACCGAGAATTAAATTTAATCCTGAACGAAGCCATCAGATCAAACATCCCAACTCAGTTTGTTGATGGCGTGATCGTGTTGGTAAAAAAACGCGGTTCGGGGGACACCATGCGTTCATATAGACCAATTAGTTTAATTAATTATGATTACAAAATCTTATCTCGTATTCTTAAACACCGTCTTGAAAATGTGCTTCGTACCCATTCCGTGCTGACAAGATCACAAAACTGCTCGAATGTCGGAGGCAACATATTTCAAGCCACGCTAGGCCTCAAAGACAGAATCGCTCAACTTAAGGCAAACGGAAGACAGGGCAAGCTCATTTCATTTGATCTCGATCACGCGTTTGATCGCGTTAATCATCAATTTCTTTACGATACGATGCGGACCCTGGGTTTTAACTCAGAAATGGTGAACCTACTCTCTCATATATCGGCTGCTTCTTCGTCGCGTTTATTAATTAATGGTCACCTCTCCACATCCTTCCCGATTGAACGATCAGTTCGTCAAGGCGATCCACTGTCTATGCATCTATTTGTAATCTATCTGCATCCTCTCATACAACGGTTAGAAGAAGTGTGTGGAGATAATCTAATCGTCGCATATGCAGATGACATCAGGGCCATCGTCACCAATATCGACCAACTCAACGCATTGCGGAATTTATTCAGGCGATTTGGAAATGTTGCAGGAGCGCGGTTGAATGAAGCAAAAACAAAATCAATCGACGTCGGTCAGATCCATCACTCAATGACCTTGCCGTGGCTGCGTACGGAGAACACTATCAAAATACTTGGTGTGGTGTTCTCAAACTCAATTCGAGAAATGGTTTCTCTGAATTGGGACACTCTCGTGACAAATTTTGGCCGACAGATCTGGCTTCACTCGTTACGCAGTCTGTCGCTACACCAGAAGGTGACACTTCTAAATATTTTCTTGCTGTCCAAAATCTGGTACATCGCTGCTTTGCTTGCACCAACTAATGCACAGCTAGCAAAACTGACGGCAAGCATACGCAGCTATTTTTTTCGGGGGTTCTGTGCCCCTGTTCCGGGGCGGGAAATGGGGGGCGGGGGAGGGGGGGGCGGCCTCACCTTCCACCTTCGGGGTTATGTAATGGGCTCCCTCTCAAAAACACCAACAAAAAAAAAAACTCCCCCTCCCCCCCTCCACACAACAACCACAAACAACAAACCCCCCCTCTCTTGTAAAAAAAAAAAAAAAAAAAAAAAAAAAAAAAAAAACAATTTAAAATTTTATTATATTTATAATAATTATTAAAAAAAAAAAAAAAATAAAAATATAATAAATAAATAAAAATATATTTAAATATTTTTTATATATATTTATAATAAAAAAAAAAAAAAAAAAAAAAAAAAAAAAAAAAAAAAAAATGAAAGCAAAATATGTCGGAAATAACATCAAATTTTAGAATCAGTTTAGATTTGTTCGAATTGGCCACCTTTGGCACGAATTATGGCCTTCAAACGGCCAATGAAACCGTCACACGCTGCCCGAAAGTGGCTCTGCGGTATTTTGTCCCATTCTCGGCGAAGGGCTTGCTTGAGGTGATCGACACTTTGGTATTTTTTAGTGCCAACCTTGCTTTCCAAAATATCCCAGGCACAATAGTCCAACGGATTGGCATCCGGAGATTTTGGTGGCCATTGTGCGGTGGAAACGAAGCGAGGAACCTCATTTCTTAACCATTCTTGGGTGGCGCGTGCTGAGTGCGATGGTGCTAAGTCCTGTTGGAATGTCCAAGGTCTGCGGCCGAAATGTTTGCATGCCCAGGGCTTCAGAGCTCCCCCCAAAATATTTTCGCGATAGATTTGCGCATTTATTTTGACCCCACGGTCGATGAATACGAGCGGCGAGCGACCATCGGCTGTTATGGCGGCCCACACCATCACCATGACCGGCTTTTGAGTTCTGGTGGCCAACCGAAGATGCAAATTTTCAGCTGACCTCTCTGGCAAGTAAACACGATCATTTTGTTTGTTTACAAACTGCTGGATAACGAATGGTTTCTCATCGGAGAAAACCAAATTTGGCAGTTCACCACTTTCGGCCAAGCGAAGCAACTCTTTAGCTTTTTTGAGTCTAACTTTTTTTTGTGCATCGGTAAGATCTTGCCCTTTTTGGAACTTCAATGGCTTTAGTCTAAGCTCATTTTTCGTTGTTTGCCAAATGGCATATTGCGATATGTTCAGCTCACGTGCCATTTTTCGGCCACTGCGACGCGGATTTCGTTCAAGTCGCTTCTTCACTTTTCGAACCATTTCTGCCGATGTTGCTGTTTTTTTTTTCGTCCACTTCCTTGACGTCGGGCTACGCTAGCAGTATCATGGTAACGAGCGATGGTACGAGACACAAAAGATTTATTCACTTTTAAATGTTGGAGGGCTCTAACGATAGCTACTTGTGGTTTTCCAGCCAAATGCAAAGCAATCACACTATCACGCTTGAATTCCATCACGAATAACTTTTTTTCTGAAAAATTCACACCAAAATGCTTTTGTGCACTTGTAATAATGAACTGTCACTGGAATAAATCTGACAGCTGTGGGACGAGCGGTTTAGAAATGACAGCCGTCTGAAGTTGGTTGCAGTTTTTTCATCTCACCTTGTATAGTACCTCCCGGATGCATCTCTTCGATGAATAGCCTTAATATGTTGTTCACAGTCGTCTTCTTCGGTTTTTAACTTATAAACACTACCAATATCTTTGACTTCCCAAAATCGTTTAATGGACTGACTTAACCCTTCTTAAATTATGGGAATCAATCCGGCCCGAGGGCGCACTCTCAATGGCGCTTTTTTTTTTAGCCCAAGGGGGGGGAATTTTTTGTTTTTTTATAATTGGGAGAAATCATTTTTTTTTTCTAAAAAAATTTTTTTTTAAATTGGGGGAAGAGAATGTTAAAAAAAAAAAAAAAAAAAAAAAATAAGGGGTTTTTTTTCTGGATTTCAACCCTGCGTAGAATTCCAAAATTTTAACTTAGAGTCAATGTTTATGCACCATTTGAAAGGTGCTGGTCTCAAAAATGCATTGAAACAAACAAAAAACTGGTTGCGGTAACATTGTCCCCCGGAAATCTGCTACAAAAGGAAAGAAATTTTAGTTTAGTGTGTAAACAAAAATGCATGTTAAACATTTCAGTCTCATTGTAGAGAATTTGGGTTTTGAGGAAAGTTTCTCAGTGCGTAACGTATCGTCTTTTGATATTATCATACTAGTTCCAAATCGTGCTGCAGAGATGGCGCTGCAATCTATCTTTGTCAAATGAAGCTTTAGAGAGTTGCCGTCTTCAGAAAAGTTGTTTGGAATATAAAATTTAGTCATTTGACATTATCATATTAGTCCAGGTTTTTGCCGCAGAGATGGCGCTGCAATCTATCTTTGTCAAATGAAGCTTTAGAGAGTTGCCGTCTTGGGACAGTTGTTGAAAATGTAAAATCTGTAATGTCTGTAATATCTGATCGGGATGACCAATTAAAAAATTAAGATGAAGCCTTTTTATTCAATTTCAGAGACATTGTCCTTCCTTTGCCCATCGAAAAATCTCGTTTATTGATAAGCATCTGATCATCATGACGTTGCTTGAAAAGTACTAGGGAAAGGTAATTTAAATGACCATAAGCTGAACATCGATCAATCAGAGTTTGAACGGGCCTAAAAGTCACTAAAACAAGATAGTTGACTAAAACTATCAAAACACAAGGATTATGGTTAGGAGCTTTAAAGTTGCTTTGCAGAATATTGCAAGACCACCCGAATTTTAGGTCATATCAAGTAAAAGCCTCAATTAAAAGCAGCAATCCGCTGAGACACATGCGTTGCGAGGTTTCATTTTCAAAGTGAAAACAATTCATCAGAGCCAATGTTGTGTTCTAGCTCAGTGTACCGTCATTCCCTCGATAAAAGAAAATCTCAATTTCATCAACAAGAAGCAACCAACTTACCTCAACTTCGCATCCGTGTGCCTCAGGAACTTATAAATCAACCGAAACTCCAGTCCATTGCTGGCTCCGTTTCCTCCTGCTCCACCCCCGCTGCCAATCGGTGGCAATCGATCCAGCCGTATGCTTACGTTGACCGATTTGGTCTCACTGTAGTAGATCGTGTAGCCCGAAGCCGTGCCGCACCACTTCCCATTGAGATTGGGTAGTCCTTGCTCGCGGATGGTCATAAATCCCTCCAAGCAAGCCTCATGATGGTGGGACTGCTGATGCTGCTGCTGCTGTTGCTGCTGCTGTTGCTGATACTGCTGATGCTGTTGGTATCCTTGCATCAGACCTCCTCCCATGTTCATACTGGGCATGAACTTTCCGATGCTAAATTTTGCGAAATTGAGCTGAAACGAGAGAACACAAAAATATGCTATTAATATCTGGCGCCGTTTGACTATTGCTACTTCAATGCTCCAACCACCCACAGCTTTTCAATTACCATTGAATGCACAGACACATTTGCTAAATTCGCTCGAATCGGATTAAATGTCGGTTTTCCGGGAGCGACATAATATGCGCTTTGATTTCTCGCATAATTATTTTCGATGTTATTAATTTTAATGAATTAAGCATATTTTAAGTAGCCGCCTTCGAAGCGCTATTTGTTTCCGCGAAAAACGCACTGGACCTTTTTTTTTGTCCTGCTTAGAATTCCGGTATGGATCCATTTAAATTTGAAATTCATAGAACGCGGGTGGGTTTTTTATTTTCCAATTGGCCCGACAGATGCATATTGGTGCGTTCACGAGCGGGGTGTTTTTGCGAATGCCATAAAAGTGATTTTCCGCAAATGCTTTTACCTGGCGAGCTTTTCGCCGAACTAGGGTAGTTATTATTTTTATTGTTTAATGCAAATATTTGTACCAAATTTGCTTGGTACGAATGTGTGGGCGGTTCTAGTTTAGGCTGGCGTTGAAAGAAGAAAATCTAACTTAAATTATGAAGAGTGTAGGCAGTAAGCTTAAGTTTTTGTTGGGAGCAGCTATTGCATATATTTGCATGTTTATATGCATACATAGTTTGAAAGAAACATGTAATTGTCTGCGTTATGTAATGCACATAAATGATGCTAGATTGGGAATCAGTTCATGGGATATTTCATTTAAATGCAAGCTAGATAACGCCTGAATCTAGTCTGTTGTATGAAAGATTGCAAGGGATTTCGTTGTTTAGGCTTGCTTTGGCTTGCAAGTGAACGAGGGGAAATTTTACACGTCTAAGGAGTGTATCGAAAATAAGCTATCCACAAACTTTCTTTCAAATTATGTTGAAAACCGATATTTTATTCATACAAAAAATTTATCCTCTATTGTACGAGGTTAAACTTGAACATTATGAAGACCGGATGAAATTTAAGTTATTCCTTCGCGAATTTTCGAACTTTGGATCGAATGCTCTTCATCAAGTTCCGGACGTTTTTTGGACGCTTGAGCCCAATTTTTTTGAACCCCTGGTGTTTCCCGGCGGGTTTCCCGTTTTTTTGGGGACCCTCCTTCTGGTTGGCGGGGTAGGTTGGGGGGGGGGGAGGGGGGGGGGGGTTGGGTGGTTTTTTTTTTTTTCAACTAAATCTATTTCCTTTTCCCCAAGTGAGGTGGGTGGTGGTGGTGTGGGGCGAGGGGACGCTCGGTCCAGGCAGAAAGGGGGGGGTGCTTTTTTTTTTCTTTGTAAAAACTATTCTGTATTTTCTCAGATCGATAGATTTTTGCTTTTTTTTTTTTTGGTTTGGGTAGAGTAGTGAATTGTTGACTTCAAAGCAAAGATTTTTATTTTTTTCTATTCTATTTCCTTTCCTTTTTTTCTTTTCTTTTCTCCTGACCCGCCCCCCCCCCACACCTCCCCCACTACGGGGGGAGGGGGGTTTTGGGGCGTGGGGGTGGGTTTTGTTTTTCCTTCTTTTCATCGTTCGTCTCATCCATCAAAACAAGCGGATGCGGCGGGTGCAAATACAGGTTGCATATTCCTGCTTCGGTGCTCTTGTCTCCTTCTGTTTTTTCTGTGCTCTGTGTTGTGCTGGTTTTTGTTGTTTGTGGGGGTGTGGTTGGGGTTCCTCACTGAGGCAAATGCACATAAGAAATTCAATAAAACCCCTTATGAAGTTCAGTCACAAGTTATTTTCATGAATTTCAATGCGGTACCTTATGAAACAGATTTTCTGGATGAAATCATAACGTAAGCTTTTCATAAGGCATTGGAAAAGAAATCAAAACAATGTAGAACATAATGCATATGGGTGCCTTATGAATTTTAGTAGGCACGCTTATGGAAAACAAAAAGCATAATTATAACATTTATATATTTTTGCATGAAATTGAAAACGTATTTTTATGGAATACAATAGGGCAAATGACGGATTCGGCAGGACTTATCGTTTGTCTTAGCCTATTATCGTCAGGGGGGTAAATGACGTCCTTGAGCAATGAGTTTTTGTATGAAGGTACATCATGTTCCAGAGCAACGTTTTGCAAAAATATAGCTCTCTACGACTTTATTTAACCCCTGACGATAATATGCTAAGATAAACGATAAGTCCTGCCGAATCCGTCATTTGCCCTATGTAGTTTTTAAAATATTAAACTAGATCTCAATGCATTTTTAAAAGATCGCTGCCGATTTTTTGAACAATAGGAGATCAAAGGCGGCCCTCTGTGATGAGTGGCGGAACTAGCATGTTGAAGCAGATTTCAAATTTCTCCATGGTGCGCAATGGGGGGTTTCATTAAAATGCTTGTAATAAATTATCCAATCCTTTAAATTAAATTTGGTTCCACAACAGGGGTCAAAAGCTAAAGTCTATCAATTCAGTGACCCCTCAATTGCGAATCACTTCGGTTGAATTAACGTGGATGAACAATTGATAATTGAAGTCTATGTCCAAAAAATCGATAATGATCTCTTAATCAATTTCCCGTTTTCAGATTAAAGACAAGAACAATAAATACTTGGTGTTTATCTGTAAAGTAATAACTAATTTAGAGTATCATTTATTTTTTCTCAATCTTACATAAACTAGCTTATAATCAAAACAGCCCAACAGTCCAATTCCGGCAAACAACAACGACGGGACGAAGTTTGCGGGGTCGGCTATAGTTATTAATATTACTTACCGTTCAGAAACGTCAAACAGTCGGCGGGAATTTCGGTAAGGAAATCCTGTAGCAACGCTTGCTCTTCGATGATGACTTCCATCTTGCTTTTTTAGCGCAGGCGCAGAAATGATGATGTTGATTTTTTTTTCAAATAAACACTGTCGATTTTCAAAACTAGCCTTATGAATTTCAAATTCGTGACTCATGAATGGCTTACGTCCAAATAGTGAAAACCAAGGCGTCTAATATGAAACGCATAAGTGACTTATGAAACAAAAAATTCCTTCGGTTTTGGGTTTTCATAAGTTTATCATTTTGAATTTCTTAAGTGCATTTGCCTGAGTGTAGAATGACACTTCTATTGTATGATTATTTTGAGAGAGTATAAGTGGAAGTAGAATATCATAGGATATATAATTGATATATATTAAACAACAATCAAATGTAATTCCCTGCATGCAGTCAACAATTGGATGAGGCTGTTACATTATTTTGTTTTTTAAATTAAAATAAATAAGTTGAGTTTATATTGTGTTGTGTTGGGTGGTGTTGGGTTTGTCGTAAGTCTAGATGTTTTTTTTTTTTAAAAAAATATCCTATTTATATATTAAATAAAAATTAATATTTTTTTTAGGTTAGGTATAGCTGCGCTTCGTGGACTATTGGTTGCGCTATTAAAATTATTTAAAAGAATAATACGATTAAGGAACTGTAACTAGATGATAAATCTTATTCCCCGGCTTACTCATTACTAAAATCTTACAAATAACTTATACTAGGTAAAGTCACTAGAAAGAGTTCCTACAGGCATTAAAGATGTACTGTTTAACAGAAAGTCACTGAATTGTGAGTATGTATTGATTATTAGTTAATTTCCTTTTTCTTAAAACAAATTTATATTTAGCTTTAAAGCCTTTTGCCGAAATAAACGGAATTGCTAAGAAAAACCGTGACGATAGCTCTACATCTTTTGCTGTGCCAACATTCTTTAAAGAATTCAAATCGAGGTAGTTGTGCTGACAGAGGAAGAGAATTGATTAGATCACAGAGGTCGTATAGAGGACGTTTCCATTATGCCTACTACTAGACGGGCAACGGCGATAGCCAATGCAGAGAAAACTCAGCATGCTTGTATGAAATGCAAGAACTCCAATCACGTAGATAAGATGATAGCTTGCGATCACTGTCATCGTTGGTATCATCGTGCGTGTGTAGAGGTGGCTGATACTGTCGAAACCCGTAAATGGACATGCGAAGACTGCATCTTAACGACGACCATCGATGATGCTTCGATATCCGGTAGAACCAGTAGCACATCTCGATCGACACGGATTCAATTGCAACTCATGCGCCTCGAAGAGGAAAAGAAGGCCCAAGAAAAGTTGATTTTGGAGCAACTGGAACAAGAACGTCTTCTTCAGGAGAAAACGATGGCAGCAAAGGCGGAACTGGACAAGAAACACATTGATGAAAAATATGCATTGCTCATTGCTGAGTTAGAGGACGATGGAGCCGGCAGCGTTAAAAGTCGATGTAGTAGGATGAGCCGAATCAGCAAAGTGCAAGAATGGATCTAGGAGGTTGAAGTAACACCTGAAGGTTACTCAGATCCAGATAATGATGGGGCTCAGAAAGAAGATGAAGCAATAGGAGAGAATCAAAGTCCGGAATGTGTTGAGGACATTCCTTCAGAATTCTTGAACGGAGCTAGAGCTGAAACGGTGAATATTGGTCCCAGTGGGCTGGCACTGGTCATGTATACAGGTACCATCCCCAAAATTCCATCAGTACCAAAAACAATGTTTCCAGGAATTGCGATACCATTCCAGCGCACAAATACACGGCCAATAAAATAGGTACAGGAACAGCGCATTCGATATACATTGATAACGCGCCAATCACATCATCATCTCCTATACAGATTCCGCAATGTATTTCTCAGCTATCATTACCGAAACCACCGGTATTCAGACAACTAGGTCAATCGGTTCTGTTGGGACAGATAGGGAGTTTCGGACTGATGCAGCACAACTCGTTTTATTGCATGTGCATGAGTTAGCTTTTAAGCTGTAATGTATATTTTTGTCCATTAGTAACTTTTCAATGTTCATGTGTATGTTTGACTTACATTTCTAGTCCTTATTTGTTTTTATATCACTGTCCAACAATAATCAATAATTCAACAAAACTAGAATAACAAATTGTGAATAATTACGAAAAACGATGTTCAAAGTAGTGAATGTTCTTTGTTTTAGCTGTGAAAGGTTCTGGCATGTGTGTGTATATTTGTTTTGTTTTATTACTATAGCTATTGAATTCAACTCTTCCTATGCATGACAATTCAATTCAATTGTATTGGCAAACTTATCAAACTATGGTTTTCTTGCTGCGGGTAGACCGTGTAACCCTTTCGTATCCAGGTGTATCATTTGCGTCGTTCGGAACAGGTTCCCACGTTACAAAAGCTGATTCCTAGACTAATTCTTCCAAAGTCGTTATTCGCAGCACCACCGCTATCAGAATTACCATCGGTTGAAGTACCGATCTCGTTTTCATCAACCGCTCAGCAACCCTTGTTAACACAGCCTCACGCTCGGCAGCCGATATTGTCCGATCCTGAATTCTCGAGAGTACCATCGCCGCGGATGAAACAACAATCATCCACCGTTGCTACCACAGCTACTGTTATCACAATCGTCGATGCCAAAGCAGTCTGGTGTACAACAACCATCAGCTCCGCAAATATCATCAAACCCATATACACCTAGGACAGGACCTGTCAGCTCAGAGAGAGATGACCTCTTATAAATTTATGATTGCTATGATACGGGGGTCGCTCCAGTGTTGGCAGATATGTTTACACAGTAATCCTATTGAAAATAATGTAATTAAAAATATAATCAAAATTCGTCAATATTGTTTTAATATTTGGTAATATTCAATAAGGTAAACGTTTAACAATTGTCAATATTTTAAATGGAGAGGTTCGTGAATTTGAGGCTCTACGAATACAAAACTGCCTTACAGGGAAGAAAAGGATGATATTAAAAATTCAAATAAATAATACGCGTTATTTTTAAAGCTTCGTAAGCTTTTTTCTGATCTTTATTTTTCCAGAAAGTATCATTTTTCCAAATCCAAAAACCCAACAGTATATCATTTTCTAGTAAGAGCAAACTTTAATATTAATGAATATTTGTTTTGCTAGCCATAGAGAAACAATGTGGATGTATTTTAAGGATTAAAAAAGGTACCACAAGAAAATGATCTCTACATTTTTAAACAGATTAATATTTCTCATTTATTATTTCAAATATGCATTCTCCCTTCACCATTCCAGCTTCTATGATAGCATACTTCTGCTATCGAACTTTTTCTTCCGTTGCTTACGCTTCTGCCCTGACTTTAGCCGGAATGATACATAACGTCGCACCAATGTCATCTTGAAGGATGAGCAGTGGAAAATGTTCGGAAGGAGTGCCAATTCATTCACTACCTTCTGTTCAACATTGTTTTTATCCTTGTTCGAAATGATAAAGTTTATCGAAATGCGATACACGATTTCCATGGCTTTGAAAAAATTGAAGGTATCAATGGATGGAAAGTGGATGTTTTTCTTAATGGTGTTCGCTCGATAGAAAGTGAAGCTTTGATAGTCGGAGTGAGCACCCTTTGGACTCTCCGTCATTTTGACACATTGCTTGCAAACAGTACCCTTATTCGCTAGACTTTTTAACACGTAGCCCGTAACGTAGAAGAGCGCATTCAGCTCTCCTCGGTCAAGCACCTCACCGGAAACTTCCTGCAGCATTTCATAATCCATATCTATTGCATCACTGTTGTAGACAACTGTCATCTGTCGATCTGATGCTGTTGTATTTTGCTCGTTGGATTGCTTGCGACGCTGAAAAAGAAAATCTGCCATTCCTACCAGATGTTCCTGGTCGTCAAATGAGTATGACGAATTTGGAACAGGAGCCATATACTGCGATAATGTTACTGTCTTTAAGTTTATACCAAAATCCCGTGGTGTGGGTCGACGTTGCTTGGATCTTATAGCTGAAAAAAGGCTCTCCAGACAGTCTTGAACAAAGCGGGAAGTGAAGATCCTCTTGTGACCACTAGCAAAAAATCGTAAGATCAGTCGGATAATGGCTTTCGTGCATATAACTAGTCCAGTCTTCCACGGTTTCCATCGGCATAATTCTCCAACACGTACATCGTAAATTAAACGAGTGGTATTTTCAAGACGGTTTATTGTTTCCTATTGTTAGGGATAAAATAATTGTAATTGTTACATTTCAATGCGATACCAAGAAGGTATGAATTGAAAATATTTGATTCAAATGAATACTCTTTGTAATGAGTGCTAATGAAATCATTAGCCTCTCATGTAAATCCTGGCGTATCTCCTTAAATTCATAAATACTAATACCCCTATCATATACAGGGTGACTAGTAATTTGTGTTACACCCAAAATTAGGTGAAAGACCTCATTTGCAGTCTAAAATTGTATGGCGAGGTATGTCTAAAAATGACTGCCAACTAGCTAAATTTTCAAAATATGTTTAGAAGATACCTTACAAGATCAATTCTAATTGCTTTACAAATTTGATAAATTCAGTAGTTTACTTTGAGCTAACAGAAAAGTATTCATTTGATCCCCGTAGGTATCGATATGTTCGATACGATATTTTCCTGGTATCGATACTTTCTTTCGCTATTGCTTTGAAGTAAAAGTATCGATGTTTTTATGATATCGTGGAATCCTTACCTGTAAAGCTTTTGGGTCTGATTGGCGCAGCGCATGATCTTCCGAACGATTGTTGAGTGTTCCGTACCAGTCTGACATGTCCTCAATGTAGCATGCTGTGGTTAGCAGTTCATGTCGGTTTTTCTCGGAAGCCACTACGCGTAGCGCAGCAGCAACCGCTCGATTGCAGTATTTTGTTGCGTTAGATACTTTCATTTTGTCGACAGACGAAACAGGAACATCAAACGCCAGGTCGGCTGGAGATAACCTATGAGCCATTCTCAATTGATTCCCTGTCTCGAATTCGACCAACTCTTTCAGATGATCCCGATGCACAATATCCGATGATAGGCCATTTTTATTGACATACCATTTTGGAACGACGAGAAATCTGTTGTTGATCCATCCATGAATTGCACTTTTAAAAACATGGACTGGATCGGGCACGATCTCCAGTTTTCGACTGTTGTCGATGGGATGCTGCAGTTCCAGATCAGACAAGATATTCTGGTTTTTGATGTTCAGCCCCATATCCTTCCACATCTTTTGATTCTCGGAACCGGAGTCAGAGGTAACAAACTGTACTCGCAAGCCAAGCTCTTCCGATTTTTCAATAACGGACAACACTAGCTTCTTGAGTTGCTCTGGAGGAATTGATGCTTTCATAAACTCGTACGCAACAACTTGCTTCCACCGTTCAGCAACTCCAACAAGCATCAAAACCAAGCCTTTAGACGCTAAGTCATCAGATGGAGGCAGAGTCGTCTTTCCAACGAACTGTTTAGTGCTTGCACACCACTCTTCTGCTTCGTCGATGCTCATTTCGTCGAGAACCAGTCCACAATCCCGCTCTATTTCTGTCATGCCAGCCACTTTGAATTTCAGCAGTCCAAAAATATCTTCAAGGATACCTAAATTTTTCGAAACCATCAACTAAAACTTTTACAGAACATTAGAATGATTTAATTATACCAGGAGGAAAGTGAACGTCTGCAATTCGACGCAGCAGTGTTCTAGTCGATGGGAGCGGAAAGCCTCTTTTTATTAGCTTGTCGTAGCCACCCTGACATGCAAATCGGATTTGCAGCGAATCCATTATCGTTGCTTCCGACCACTGCTTCACTTGACGAACTTTTCCGGAGAGAAGCTTCAATTGATCGTCGTTGAAAATTTGTTTACAGGCAATATCCAACGAGTTCGAATCTACGACATCCGAATCATCTGTTTTCTTTCGCGCAACCAGATTGCCGTAACGACTTCTCCAACGACGAATCGATCTAAAGTAGAAGATGTGATTCAATGAAGCTGAAAGCATTCCATCCAATCGAATATTTAGCAAATTACCTCTTAAGCTTGGTAACTTGCTCTCTCAAACGAAAAATTTCCCCTCGTAGTCGAGACTGTGACATAGCATCTCCTCCTAGCATAGGTACCTGGTCAATGTTTTCCACTATTTCATAATCCGTAAATTCTCCATTTGATGCAGCATATCCTGTTCCACTATGCTCATCACCATAAATTTTCTCAACCACCTCCATTTCCTGCCACTCTTCATCCGGCGGAGTGACGGCAATTGGAATATTACAAGTTCCATTGGCATTTCTTTTGCCGTTCGGGAAATGAAGCTGCATCAAACTAATCGTTAATTTATGAGGTTTCATTGAATTTCATTGATGCTTACGCTGCAAATTCTGCTGTGGGGCGAAATCTTGAGCAGGAGAATGTCTTCCTCACGTGCGTTCTCAATGCAGGCCTTCATCCACTTTCGGCGAACGATTGGATCTCTCGGGAACCGATGAAACTGGAGACACTGGATGTGACACGTCACTGCGACCACAATTTATCGCTTTGCACTTCATTTCGAACCACTGCAAAAGTGAACTTTTGTTCTAGTTGTCACAAACGAAAAAAGTGAAACAATAGTGACTACTAGCAACACCGCCAAACCAACAACAAACTGCCTGCTTGTAAAATAACTCGACGGAGGCGGTAGTGGTGGTTGTCAAAGCGACCAATAAGAAACGGTCTTTTTTGACAGCTAAATGGTCTTGTTTTTGCACTAACAGCTGGCAGGTCCTGTCCTAGATATACACCATCATTACCACATTCACCGGAGTCAATGCGTACGACTTATCAGCCAGTGTCATCACACCCGTCGTACGAGCAGCAACAAACAATGCAGCAGTTGCAAAACCAACAGGCGATGTGGAGACAATTTCAGCAGCAGTTATCAGCTAGGCAAGTCGTGCCTAGAGAGCTTCCAGTTTTTTCTGGCAGTCCAGAAGAATGGCCCCTTTTTATTTGCAGTTATAGAAACTCCACTGATATGTGCGGTTATTCAGAGGCAGAAAATTTGATGCGACTGCAGCGTTGCCTTAAGGGTAGAGCCCTCGAAGCTGTTAGGAGTAATCTATTGTTACCTTCGTCGGTTCCAAATGTTATGGACACTCTAGAAACTCTGTTCGGCAGCCCAGAACGATTGGTTCAATCACTGCTTAGCAAAGTTCGCAGTGTCCCTACTCCATAAGCTGAACGTCTTGAAACTCTAGTTAATTGGTTGGTCATCTCAAAGCCGCGAATCAACTAGCTCACCTCACCAATCCAACGCTGCTGCAGGAGTTGGTGGACAAATTGCCACCACATATACGGCTAGATTGGGCTTTATTCAAAAGGCGTGCTGGATCAGTGGACCTGGGCACGTTTTGTGATTACATGTGTGCCATTACATCGGCTGCTAGCAATGTGGCGCACTTTACCGATTCCGATGGAGCTCGCACGTTCCGAAATGAACGGCAGAAAAAAGAAACGGGTTTTGTCAATGCACATGCGCCGAAAGATGCTCGTAAGTTTGAGCAACAAGTTAAGAAGCTGGACAGCCAGGTCAGACCATGTTACGTTTGCCAGAGCGTTAAGCACCGTGTAAGGGACTGTTACAAATTCAAATCGTTTTCATTTGGAGATCGTCTGAAAGCGGTAGAACAACATGAACTTTGTAAAAGCTGTCTGGTGCAGCACGGGAGATGGCCATGTAAGTCGACACGCATCTGTAGAATCGACGGTTGCACTGCGAAACACCATCCTATGCTGCATCCGCGACATGCAACTGTCGGTAAACCGGTAACAGCGGAATGCTCTGGAGCACGAGCAAAGTCAGATGCAGTGGTCTCCATTCACCATCAAATGCAAAGCACTACCATTTTTCGTATCATTACTGTGGTGTTGCACTGAAAAAAATATTCAAATACCTACTTTCGCTTTTCTAGAAGAAGGATCATCGCTCACGCTGATCGACAAGGAGATGGCAGATCAGCTGGAACTTGAAGGTGAGGTGCAGCCATTATGCTTGACATGGACTGCGAAAGTTACTCGACGGGAAGCTGATTCTCGCCAGGTAAACCTACAGATTTCGGGAGCAGAAAGCAGCAAAAAGTTTTCATTGTCGAATGTCCGCACAGTAAACCGATTAGATCTTCCCGTACAAACATTACGATATGAGGAATTGTTTCAGCGATATCCATATTTATCCGGACTGCCTGTGGAGAGTTATGAGCAGGCTGTCCCAAGAATACTGATTGGGCTAGATCACCTACGGCTATCCGTGTCACTCAAGACACATTCCACAGCAACCTGCTCTCCCTGTTCGGCCAACTATGTTAAAAATACCAATGCAATGGAGTGGAAGCACGCATTTCCCGAAGCAGCGGCAGCAATAGTAGAAAATCACTACGTAGATGACTACTTGGATAGTCGAGATACGGAGGAAGAAATGGCGAAACTGGCTTCGGAGGTACGACTAGTGCAATCAAAAGCCGGCTTTGAGCTGCGAAACTGGCGGTCAAATTCGGCGAACGTACTGGCATTTCCTGGGACCTAAAAAAGGATTTTACCGCTGACAATGAAAGTCAGGTGGAACGAGTGCTAGGAATGGCATGGTTACCGAATGAAGACGTGTTTATTTATTCCGTGACACTACCACGAGATCTGAAATGTTCGGGAACCGGAACATCGGAAACGAAGAGAGGGATCCTGCGATTCGTGATGTGCGTTTTTGATCCACTTGGGTTGATTTCCAATCTCCTCATACATGGCAAAATTATTATCCAGGAGCTATGGAGGTCCCAAGTCGGATGGGATGAAGCTATTTCAACAGAAGTACATGGACATTGGGATAAGTGGATCGAGCAATTTGCAAGGCTACACGAAATTCGGATCCCACGGTGCTATTTTCCCGGATATGATCCGAACATCTTCAAAACACTGCAGCTTCATATTTTTTGTAGATGCGAGTGAATCTGCGTTCGCTAAGATCGAAGTGTGCGGTGCTCGAAGAAAGACGCAAAAAATTTTCACTTGTCATTTATCTCCTATTTTATTTTTGCTTTTATAAGAGTAGTGAGTGAACTTTTGTTCCGGAATGTTACAGTTGCTATAGAACGCATTTTTTTTTTTTTTGTTGGGGCGTAGAACCACTGCGTCCACTGTGCGTCAGCTTTGTGAAATGCATAGAACTCTACCGGATGCAAGTGTGAAAAATCGTAGGCATACCGTTTCGTAGTGAAAAAGTGCGAGGTTGTGTCGCCCGTCGCCTGGGAAAATAAAACGATGGCGAGGCAGCTCATTGGAATCCGAATGGACGAGAGCATCACCTTCGATTAAAAGTACGTGCTCAGCAGGTGATAGCTCGTGAGCTGCGTCTTCGTTTGCTGAACCTGGCCAATTTTCTGGAACTCGAAGAATCAACGATGCCGATCACGAGTGATACTGTGGTCGATGTGATAGCCCAGTTCGGATCGGTCGATATCTGTTACCCGGAAATCCCTTCTCTCGCATTCATAAAAATTGTTCGTTTTTCGAATCATACAAACGGTAGGGTACGAAAAAAATAGTTAATGCTTTAGTTTAGTCATCAGAAAGGAACAAAAAAGATTTCCGCATATGAAACCGCTTATTCTGCAAGAACGTAAATATATGTATGTCTTCTCGTAGTACAACTAAACTAAAACTAAGTTTTGTGGTAAGTAAAATTCAAGCCAAAAAAAATATATATATATATATTGTGAATCACTAAATACGCGCCAATCAAGCATTGCACATACGCTTAATTGAAAGTTTCAGTATGTCACTACTGGAGCGGGGCTTATTGTGCACGAAGATAGCTTCGGAATGCTTGCGTTCTTGAAATGGGCTATTGGAGTCGCGGTAGAGCTGTCATTTTCTAATCCCCGGATTTGAGCTTTTTGCAACTGTAAACAGCAAATATGAAACAGTTGCTGGAAGATTCTATCCATAATACCGCTGCCAGACAGTGGGAATTAGATTGTAAACACACAAAAACACACACAAATGCGAGTGAATCTGCGTTCGCTTGCGTCGGGTATTTTCGGATGATGGACCACGGTAAGCCACGCTGTGCCTTGATAGCATCAAAAGCCAAGGTAGCTCCATTGAAACCGTTATCGATCCCTCGACTTGAACTTCAAGCAGCAGTTATTGGAAGTCGATTAGCAAAATCCATTGCCGAGTATCATTCGATTCCCGTAGATCGCAGATTTTTCTGGAGCGATTCCAAAACCGTTCTTTCTTGGATCAGATCATAAAAAAAAATCGATCAAAAAAATTAAGCCCTTTTCAAATGGTAGTCTAGATAAATTTAAAAAAATAGTATGCAAAATTGCTGGAAAAGACAAGCTCTATAAACCCACAAAGTTTCATTAGATTCTGAGAGGGTGCTGCCAACCACGAAGACGAGTTGGTGTGAAATTTGTCAGGAGAAATCTAGCTTAATTTGGTTACTTTACGTCAAGTGTGAAAAAACTAACGCAAGTTTGTAAGTGTCGCAATAATTATCGACTCACCCTTTATATATAAACGATATCTTTGTAAACGTTAATGTAAATATTCTCATCAGAATCTCAAGCGTAATTGATTTTTTTGAGAATTCGAAGAAATGTCGAAATCAACCAAGCTAGGAAATTGTTTTACCTGCAATAAATTAAAACCGGACTTGGAAAACGGATCTGAAGCCGATTGACAGAATCTGAGTGAACTTAATCCTTAAAGATTAAAAAAGAATAATAACAAACTTAAAAACAAATCGAACTTTTGAATGTCAGTTTTCAGTTCACTACAATAACTTCACCACTCAACGTCAAATAAAGCGTTTAACAAATAAACAACATTAGCAAACCCGATTTGATTATCTTGAATTTCCCAAAAAAATCGAATCCAGGGTACCCTCATATTCACCCTTTTAAAAAAGTCTTTCCAACTCTATACAATTCCATTCCATTAAATTCTATTGATCGGATGTGAATTGAAAGCTTTCTGATATGATTTAGGGAGAATAAAGTTTTCATGGCTTCCGGGGCTGTATGCGCTTAGAACAACAAACTCTTTTTTTTAAACCTTCGAAACCGGAAACTCTGCTGATATTTTACAAACACTGCGGCGTGTTCCCAATTTATAATTTCAATTATGCCACAACATCATCGGCCCGTTTGTGCGATGTTTCTTTTGTTTCGGTAATTGATTTATGTCGGGTTTCTGATAGTATTTGTTTATATTATGGTTACTATAAATTCGCTACCGATGTTTGTGTTCAAGGGTGGAGCGGGGGTTTCCTCTATAAATCTTGATTGGGTATTGCTACCTCGAACCCGAGTTGTTATTATGCGGCGTTAATTTTTCAATTTGCATTAAGCAATCAAGGGAGTTAATGTTTTTCAAAGCTGTTTATGTTCAGGAGACGCACGTTGAATAAATAGGTTAATTTCGGTGCCAGTGTCAACAAACATTTCAGTACAAATTATTGGTTCACGGGCGATTGGTTTCGTTCTTCGGAGTGCTGCGTCATTAAAATCGCATGTTTATGGTTCGAATTATCGAGCTAAACGCAAATTCACTCACGAACATCACAATTTCCACGAATGAAGGCGAAGTTGAGAAGGCGTGAATCATCATGGAATTGAGGGTTCTTGCCATGCATTAACCAAATCTTCTTTCAGCACTCTGAATTAAAAGCCACATTCATTCCAGCACAAAGTCAATTCGTTCCACATGGTGGTTTGCTTTCACCATAGAACGTATTCGTATAGGAACCGAAGCTGCCTTTTCAACCTTTATGATCCGTGCAGCTAAAACGTCAGGATCAAAGGTTAGTGCTGCGATTGTGAAAGAAGAAGAGAAATGCATGCAGCCCGTTGCAGCTGCACTAACCACCTTGGCCAAATGCACAGCTGCGGTCGGATTCGTCATAAAACTGTGCATTTTACAGCATAGTTTCAGCCACTACTGTTGTAAATGTTGCAGCTATTGCAAACGATTCCTGTGGAACGTGACACAGGGTCGCTCTAGCACAGGGTCGAATCTGTTTGTCCAAAGGAACTTTGAAAACTTTAAAGCATGAACAGAGCAGACCTCATTTTACTTCATCTGTTCCAATTTCCCGCTCACATTGTGCCCTACATCCATTTACTGTGAACGGCTTTTCATCAGCAGTTCTGCAGAATCAAACGACACTACAGTGTCGTAAACCAGTAGAATCACAAATAACACAGCACAGCACAGGGAAAATGAAACGACGAAACCCCGGCAAGGAGACCGACCGAGACGAACAGCTTCGACGACAACATATGGATGGCGAAATTTTCTGAAATGAAAAGATCTCCCGTTTTTCCTCCCAACCGCCCAGCACCACCCAAGCACTTCCATTGTACTGTTTCTTATTAATGCTTTTCATCTTGGTTCGTGTTTTTTTACAACCAGTACACGCTTTTCTACCGGGTGATTAAAATTTACACTTTCTCGCACCAGGTACAAGAATTGGGCGGTGGAAGCGAAATACCACGCTATCTGATTCGGAAGAAAGAAGGCCTTCCGTACTTTTTCACACTCACTCAGCTTTGTCGGCACTACCTTTCATGCTAAAGGCCGCTTTTTTTGCCAGATCCTAAACAAAAATAAAAGCTAGATTTAATTTCGTGTTCTGCTAACATCATTCGGTGAGGCTGCCGTGGCGAAAGCTTTCAAACAAAGTCCGTCTTACCTGTATGCTGCTTTGTACTGGATTCCTTCCCTTCCAGATGGAGTGATAGAGAACCGGACGGGTGAGGGTAAGTTACAGTGTGAAGCGATTTCGATTCCATTCATTCTCTTTGGGTGCCAGGCCTTAGTATGGGCATGCCATAAAAGGTTCGCGCGCCGAGCAGTAGCGACAGTAGTTGGTAGTGCTCTATAAGAGGACTTAAGAGATTTGCTCTGGAAGTTTTTAATTATGTACGATAAGAATAATGGACGTAAATTTCCAGGAGGGTTGGATAAAGATTGAGGCTTGTTCGATTCGTCCACGGAACAGGAACCAGTGATGTTCCTTTTATCAGTGACAGGTGGATTGGCTCTCAATGGAACTTTTAATATGGTTAGTCGGGGTGGGATTTAGAGGGATCTTCTAGTCCAACGTTGAGATCATGGAGAGAAACACAGGGTAGCCTAGCATAGCATTGCATTGACGTTTGCACACCTATTGAATGGAGTTGCGATGATCATGAGTATGAGCATGATTGACCGCCCAAGGTTGCTACTCCGTTATAGTCAGATGAGCTGTAACTACACAGAGATTCAACAGATGATGCTTGGCTCATTGACATTTTATGAAATGTTTAGCTTGACAGCTTGAATTTGTACAAGGTACTCGAATTTGTGCAATTTTCAAAATGGAATTGAATTTGCAACAACGAGTTTGTATTAAATTTTGCGTTAAAAATTAGAGGTGGGTTATATCAGAGATATAACTACGAGGTTCATGTATGACCGCGTTGGTGTATAGTAATAATGATACCATCTTATTTATACATATCGTAACACATATGGTTGGTTAATATTAAAATGTTTCTATTATTTTGCTTGACCCGTCCCTTCTTATGAAATTTTCTACAAACCGACCCATTGTCGAATTTAACACTCTCGAGACTACCTAAAAAAAATCCGAAATGTACTATTTTTGATAATACGCAAAGGTTTTTCAGGATAAATCACGAACCTTTCACTAATACACAAACTCTTTTATTTTAAAATTGAACTGGTCGTCCTGAAAAGAACGATGGTTATGATACGTCTAAGAAATTCATTTATATTTTTGGTTCATTTGGCCAGATGGACACCATAATGTGCTGTATTCAATCCGGATAGTAATTTATTTACCGTTATGTGTCCAGCAGGGAACAAAGTTGCCTTTTCAGATTTCAAAACATGATATTTCATTAACTTTCCTTAATAGGTTCTTGAAACTTTGTGACATCTCATATCTCGTTAATACTTATCATCCTGGAGTGAAATAATCAGGGCAAAGCTCGGGAGGCGCGAGGAAGGGCTTCTGATTTTTGTATTACGTAAGAGGCCGACAGGGATCGTTTTTACCCACG
>JAHHFK020002117.1:0-188632 GCA_024533555.2 Aedes koreicus
CCGAAAACTGATGGGCCACACTCCCGTTTCAATTTTTGATTACAATTGTTTTTTTTTTATTTATTTTACGTCGGCCTATTTCCTCACATGGACATTACAATTGTATACTATCTCTTTTTCTCTCACGGAAATGTTACTCAATTTTCGTGAAAAGTGGATGTACTCATAAATTGAGTAGATCCACTTTTTAACGAAAATTGAGTAACATTTCAAAACGAGAGAAAAAAGAGATAGTATACAATTGTAATCAAAAATTGAGTAAAATGAAACGGGCGTGCAAGGGAAACATTCAATGAACATAGCATGAACTTCGTCGCCTGTCAATTGTATGCGTGTTCATCACTGCTTGCTTGTACAATTTATTGAATTCGTTCCTTGCCTTCTGTAGGTGATTCATTTTCGTATCCTGATTCGATTCAGTTCTAGTACTCGAAGCTTCCGATCGGATCACTTGGTGATTGTGTGGTACCGCGTTCAAAGCAAAAATGAATCGGAAGCCGAAAAGCACAGTGTTGCCAGTAAATACAGCCGGAAAAACAGAAAATATGCAGCAACTAAACGCTAAATCAATAGAAAGTGACATGTGTTCCTTTAAGCCAGTATTGTCTGTTTTTGGTAGATACTGATTATGGCATAGGTTACTTAGTTGGTAATGGTACGGCATTACCAACCGGATTCCTTGTCCGGTACAGAAGATTTTTCATATGTCACAAAACAAAAAAGTATGCATTCTTGTTGAAATAGAAAATAAGCGAATGTTTGTTCAACGAACGATAATCGACTATATGGATATGAAACCCACTTCAATTAAAATGTCGATAAAGATTTTTCCTTGCATGTTATATGATATAAAATTCATAAGGTCTTCATAACACATTGTGTCAATAGTCCTGAAAACAATTGTAACGACTTAACGTGTGACAGGAAAATTTAAAAAAAAAATCTAATTGAGTAAGCTGATTTTTCCCAGACGTTTCATACATAACAAAACTTTCAACACTGTCATTCGAACTAAAGGACAATGATTGATTCTGTTCAAATGAATGCTATCATCGCTCGTCTCCGAACATTATCATCTGGCGATCCTACTGGGTCGTATTTCCATAACCACTCAATCAACGGAGAGTGAATCACAAGTAGGCAGAGCTGGTGTCCATTCGACTTGCGTGGTGGAATGAAGTAATCTACAAAACGTCTAATCTTGTTCACTCACTGAGTTCCTGCGTATGATGCCTTTACCAATACTTTTATCGATGTGATTGTTTCAAGCACGGATAACAATAAATAATGTTTGTTGATTTTTTTCGGCAGTCACCAACACTGAAAATAGTATTAAATAATTGATAATTCACTTTCGATGATTCAAAATTGACCGATAAAGCTTTCAAATAAAGCAATGGCAATACGTATAAACGCAATAATAAGCTGATAGTTTTCCGTCATAACAATAAGTTCTAGTGCTATACATGTGACAAAAGTCTTCAAATCTTTCAAATCTTTCAATGGAAACCAAACAAATCGCAATAAAAAATAAAAAAAATTTAATAATTTGTTTGGTTTCAATTGCAAAGATTTGAAAAATTTGAAGACTTTTGTCTCATGTATAGCGCTAGAATTTATTATTATGATGAAAAACTATCAGCGTATTATTGCGTTTGTACCAATTGCCATTGCTTTATTTGAAAGTTTCACCGGTCAATTTTGAATTATCGAAAGTGGTTTATCAATTTTTTAATGCTGTTTTAAGTTTTTCTAGTGTGAATTGTTATTTTTTCGTTGGCAAAGTGTTTAATAGTTTAGTGTTGATCTAACATATTTTTATTGCTATTTTTTCCATTTTTATTGATGTTTTATTACCCTATCATTTCCGTATATTAACATTAATTCTTACATTATCATTTTAGGTTAATCATGTGAAAACAGATTCCTCAATATTCCGATTACACACCAATGCAACCGTTATTCTATTGGTAACGTTCTCGATAGCAGTGACAACTCGGCAATACGTCGGAAATCCAATAGACTGCGTACATACACGGTAAGTACTATTTAATCATTGCTTAAAACGAATCAACATTCAACAATAGTAGCGCAACGGAGAGTTGCTTATGGTTGTGTTTTTTATGTAAACATAGCTGACGAGTTATACCTTGTGTAAGACATGTAGATTTTCCATTACCATTTTAATGCAGAAGCATCTATGAAAATTCATCAAATAGCGCGGTAGAATGCGGTACGTGTCCGCGTAAATAAAATACGTAGTGTACCAAGTTTGATATAACTGATTTCTACTCGGTACATCTCGTAATCCTGATCGTTTAGACGGCTTCGGTCTTTGACAAAGGGGTCCAGTAGATCAAGGCCTTGCATTGGTGATAATTAATAAATAAATTTAATAACTACGCGATGCTAGTGTGCAAGTAAATTTCTTAAAAATTTATCTTTAGATCCTGAGCAAATAGATGGTTTCAGTCTTCGATAAAGTTGTTCAATAGGTCAAGGTCTTTTGATTGATGAAAATAAGTTCAGATTTGTCCCAATACGTGGCGCTAGTGTGTAAATAAATCTTCAGAATATGCTATATCTTGGGACCCTTGCCATATACAACGTTCCTGTCTTTAATATAATTGTTCATTGGGCCATGGCCTTTTCTTTGGTGATAAATAGTTCAGAATTTTCTCGCTACGCATCGCTAGTGCACAAGTGAGTTTCCTGGCCAAATTGTACTCTTTTATCCTGTTCATATGGAAAGTTCTTGTCCTCGACAAAGCTGTTCACTAACCATTAGTTTGATGGCTAGAAGTTCAGATTTTTTTCACTACGCGACGCCTTGACCTGCTGTGCATTATTGCCGAAGACAGAAATCTTCTTCACTGAAAAATCCAAGTATGCAGCTTTAGTATACTCTTCATCTCCGTCACTTTATACTTTTTCTAGTATAAGAACGAAGTATGCGTTGCTATGGGTGAGAACAAATATATGGAAATAGAAAAAAAAACTTACAGCACAAGGAGAGAGAGGAATAGCATATTCTGGACATAACAGCGTCACAAAGCGAGAAAATTCTGAACAAATTAATTAACAATCAAAAGGCCGTGGCGTACTGATTAACGTTTTGAAAACAGAAACGTTCTATATGACAAGGACCCCAAGAGATAGCATATTCAGATAATTCATATACGAGAGAATCGTTTCCGTGTTAAATAAATGTTTAACTACCTGCTAGTGATCAACCGAGAGTTTTTGATTCTCTGAACAAATTTTCAATGACAAAATCATTCCAAATGGACAGAATACCAAGGTAACCCTTAGTAAACCACTGAACTACTGGTCACAAATCAAAAGGTCCTGACCTACTGAACAGCCATACTGAAGATTGAAACCTTCTACCTGAGATGGATCCTCCAGCATATTTCAAAAATGTACAAGCACACTAGCCCCGCGTGTGCGGACAGATTTGGAACTGATAGTCACAAATGAAAATATTTTGACCTAGTGAACAACTTTATCGAAGACTGAAATCTTTTTAATGGTCAAAATTCCAAGTTACAGCTTGGCCAGGCAACTCAATTGCACACTAGTGCCACGTAGTCGAAAAATTGTGAACTTTTGGTCATCAATGAAAAGCTGAAAAAAACTTATCCCAAGATATCTTTCCAAATGGCCAGGATCCGCTAGTATGGCACCTTCAGGAAATACATTGGCCCACTTAAATCTGCCTGGGACATATCCTCGTGCCGTAGGTTAGTTTTTTTTTTTGCATGGAGGCTGTCTGAAATCTTTCCTTGCTTCAATTTCATCGCCAATGAGCAGGCATTCTTGGTACTTTGTCAGAACATGATTGATCATGAAATCTCCGAACGCGAGTTTTTTTTTACTAGATTCTGCGTCAGCGTCATGTTTGCTTGCATGTTTGCTCGGTAAGAATAAAATCCTGCATGCAGACTGTATTATCGAATACTCTCAACACCTTCCAAGTCAGGAGATGTTCATATGTTCCATTATGACGGTTTGTGTGAGCCGCTCAACTCCCTCTTAGATAACGTCTGTGTACATCACACTCGGTAGTTTTGGCGATATGCAACTTTTTTGCCATTGTCTCGCATGATGATTCAGAATTTTCAATGGGAGTGTGCAAGATTGATTTTCCTCTTTCTTTCTTTTACCATCGGAAGAGGACTACTTTGTAAAAAAAAACCAATACCAACAAAATGCTTGCATCTTGTGCACAGTACTTAAGCACAATGTCAAGACCTTTTGCTGACATGTCGTAATTTGAATACTAGGGAAATTTACACTATCATTTCACTTGCTCACTTTTGAAAAATTAAAAAAAAAAACTGAAACACTTTTTTGAACTGTCACTATACAACGCGAGTAAATTTCTTCATATTCCACTAAAAAAGTTTATCATTATACAGATACGGCCTATTTTGTTTGTGACTTATAGATTTCTTCAGTGTCGAGTGCTTGACTTGAAAAGGACATCGCAGTAGATTTAGTAACACATCGTTTGTGTGTGTATATTTTATCACTTGTCAGATGACAAAAGGGAAACTTTTAATTTATATATGTACCTACCATGTGGCTGTTCGTCATTTTTTGTATCTTCAAATCCATATAATCAAAACTGAACGGTAGGTAGTTTATTGTTGTTGTATTGTGTAGTGTATTGTTTCTGTACATGATACAACCAAAAATTCTGATTCGCTTACCATGATTACAAAATATAATATACAAACACAAACATACACACACAGACACATCTAGTATAAATACTAGACAGACTGAGATGTTCTCTACAAGTCGAGCACTCAACACTGAAGATGTCTTTAAGTCGCAGACGAAATTCTTGGAATGATGTAATTTAAAGGAAGTTGCTCGTGTTTTCTAGGTATAATTTAAATATGCTTCAGTTTTTTATTTCTTCATTTTTCAAAACTTAACAAGTAAGGGATGAGAATAAATATCCTTAATTTTCCAATGAAAATCGTTCTACGAAGACGCTCGTAAAAGCCTTTTTTTAAAGCAAAAAAAAAGTGAGGATTCATGTTGTATTTGTATATGATAGTATAAATTCATATATGATAGTATTAATTCACACCATATGATGATCTGAATCTTCGGCCGTGAATCCATAATTTAAACTAAAAAAAAAAAGAATAATCATATCTTATCAAATTTATGGCTCCATCTGGTATGACGATTTCAAAAAAGCAAAGTTACAACATTGGTCAGGGATTTTGATTACAAACAACTCACTCTTTTGCATACGTGTTGGTTGTATCAACTACCCAAGCAGAAAATAAAAACAAACTAAAGCTCATTCTGATATTTTTATGTATTCTTTCATGATTTGACGCATTTTGACATATATGTGGTCGAGTAAACAGCTATCAAATAAAAAACGAGATTTAATAGTTATAAGATAAAATCATATGATATTTTCGAGAGAACAATTAAGAAAGACATTATCATTATAATTTATATTTCATATTGGCATGTGAAGGATAAAAAAAATTTCAATCTGTCACACGAGCTAAGTTAATTTAAACAGACGACGAAACCAGACTAAAATATAAATGTTTCAATGTCAATTACCCATTATGTCACATGAGCATTGTTTAAAGAATGCTTACACAATTTAAATTAAACCTCTTCTTTGAGTGAATGCCCACTGCTGGAATTAATAAGCTCCAAAATGGCTCATTTTTTAAGTACCCCCATTATCAAAATGAGAATTCAAATGTAATTTGAATAAGAAAACATCTGCTCTGTGTTTACATCTGCTAATTTGACACTTGTTGAATTGAATTGTTGTGTTCATGCATTTCTGCATTTAGTTTCACTTTTTTATAACTTGATTATAACCTATTAGTTATTGTAATGCTATAAACTACCTAGATAAGACATCATCATGTCAAAAGCATGTTATGCAATGCATCTTTAAAACTTCTTATGCTACCTAAAAGATGTTATAAAAAGATCGGTTAATTGCGCTGTTTTGGTCACATTTGAGTCTAAAATTAAGTCATATGTTCTAGAAAAATACATGAGTGACTTATGAAAGGCAAATGTTTTGCGGCAAAATCCTCTTAGCTTGTATATGACAAAATATGTTTTTCATTTCATGCTTAATACTCTTGTATAACAAAATTTCAAGATAACTGACCAAAAAGATGTTTTTGGTATTACTTGGGATACAGTCTTGATCAGTATTTCAAGTATGGTTTTTGAAAACTGACTAATTACTAATTACTCATGACTAATAAAATTATTTACATAGAATTCTGACTCAAAAACTCAAACACAAATGACAGCGGCTCCCGATAAAACTCAACTGAACAGCTATGGTGCTTCTGCAGGTGATATTTAAGGGTGGACGATACTGATGCAGCTAGACAAGTCCAGAGAGGATCGATTGGCTGTCCTCGATCATTTCATATGTAAAATGTGCTTATCCAGGTCCTAGGTGCGTTTTTATTTCAGACTGACGTCCAAATCGTAACGGCATTATATGTGTGTTATTGTATTTTTCTATTCTCCTCTTGATTGTCGACTGTAGAGCATTTTAACAACAGTAGACAACTTGACAACAACTAAAACACGTTTCATAAGTTAAAGAGATATAATTCGCAATCTGCCTCAGGTCTATCTAAGGGATGAGAATAAATATCCTTAATTTTCCAATGAAAATCGTTCTACGAAGACGCTCGTAAAAGCCTTTTTTTAAAGCAAAAAAAGTGAGGATTCATGTTGTATTTGTATATGATAGTATAAATTCATATATGATAGTATTAATTCACACCATATGATGATCTGAATCTTCGGCCGTGAATCCATAATTTAAACTAAAAAAAAGAATAATCATATCTTATCAAATTTATGGCTCCATCTGGTATGACGATTTCAAAAAAGCAAAGTTACAACATTGGTCAGGGATTTTGATTACAAACAACTCACTCTTTTGCATACGTGTTGGTTGTATCAACTACCCAAGCAGAAAATAAAAACAAACTAAAGCTCATTCTGATATTTTTATGTATTCTTTCATGATTTGACGCATTTTGACATATATGTGGTCGAGTAAACAGCTATCAAATAAAAAACGAGATTTAATAGTTATAAGATAAAATCATATGATATTTTCGAGAGAACAATTAAGAAAGACATTATCATTATAATTTATATTTCATATTGGCATGTGAAGGATAAAAAAAAATTTCAATCTGTCACACGAGCTAAGTTAATTTAAACAGACGACGAAACCAGACTAAAATATAAATGTTTCAATGTCAATTACCCATTATGTCACATGAGCATTATTTAAAGAATGCTTACACAATTTAAATTAAACCTCTTCTTTGAGTGAATGCCCACTGCTGGAATTAATAAGCTCCAAAATGGCTCATTTTTTAAGTACCCCCATTATCAAAATGAGAATTCAAATGTAATTTGAATAAGAAAAAGTTATCATTGTGTTAGCTAAAACATTATCTGATATAATGTTGAAAAAGATAATATACGTTTGCTAAAAACCGTAATAATGGCACTAACCCATATGAAAAACATCTAGATAATACAATTCAAATTATCAGGCATTAACATCTATTTGTTTATTGTTTTTTTTTTTTTTTCAGAGACATCCCTGAAGATGTGCTGAACACGTATTGTTGGATTCATTCGACATACACTGTGGTAGACGCTTTTATGAAGAAACAAGGACAGGAAGTGCCATTCCCAGGAGTAGATAATTCACAACGAAGCGGTGCGTTGACAATTCGACATACCAAGTACTATCAATGGGTAGCTTTTACTTTATTTTTTCAGGTGAGTGTTATCTGTGTTTTCGATTTTATCTCATAGGATCATTTCATTCACCACTTTTCACGATTGGCACAATCATGTTACAATTATTATTTTCATAGCTTTCTACTTATTATGTTCAAGCATCAATTCAACACACATTTCAATCATGAATTGCATTTAATGAATTATTCAAGACAAATGGTTCTTCTATTTCGTAAATGTTATATATCTGCTTTAAAAAAGTATTTTAGTGCAGATGGAAAGCATACATCAATCAAACTAAAAACAAATCATGTCGTTTATGTAATGACCCAGCATACGGCTACTCGTTTGAATATGTCAAATAAATAATCACAATCATAAATACTTATAACCAGCTGGCATACAATAAATGTCGTACGCCGTAATATGAATTGATTTTTTACACTATTTTTTATCCTTGCCGTCAGTATTCCTCCTTTTTTCATCCGAATGAACCCGAGCTTGCAAAGCAAAGAATTTAAACAAAAAAAGCAAATCCACTGCACCGATCTTGAGTTATGAACCTGCAACTAATTGCAGTTCATGATCACATAAAAAAAATTTTACGTAAGGCTACGTCGAACCTGTCAATTAACTAATACGTTTCGAAATTTCGGGTTCAAACAATGCGTGAGGACGTTAAAGAAGCTCCTTTTACTGAAGAAAAGGTTTTAATAATGAATCATTCCACCTGAAATATGGTTGCATTAGACATCGAAGTACGTTTACTTTATATAGGTACACAGCAAAGAAAAAAAAAGGTAATATCCCAAGTAACACAACTTGTTATGTAATGATGAAAAATTCATCTTTAAAACATGATCTCATGTATTTTTCTAGTACACATAACTTATTTTTGGTATGTTATATGACCAAAACAGCGCAATAAATCGATCAATTTGAAACATCTTTAAGGTCACAAAGGAGTTTTTAGATACAGATTTAGGACTAATAATAAGCTTTCAAAATACTTTGAATAGCATGCTTTCAACATGATGATGTCTTATCTTGGTAGTTTCTAGCATCATAATAACAAATAGGTTATAATCAAGTAATTCCAAAGTAAAAACAATTGCAGAAATACTTGAACATGACATGCTAGTTTGATAAATGTCAAACGAACAGAAGTTAACAACGATTGTTAAGATGGTTGTGATTGTGAAAATTATGTTTGTTTATGAGGAGAATATGCACAACTCATAGTAAAAAAATGACAATCGTTTTTATCCAAATCGATTGTTTAATAAATATAAGAAATCTAAAGATTGTAAATGCGCTGAACGTTTAACAAAATATCATATGCGAGGCAGCCTTTATGGTGCAACTTTTGGTTTTACTCTTGCATAATTGATGCGCCGTTCTAAAGATTTAAAAAAATCAACAGAAAATTTTCTTATATTTTACAATTTTGTAGCATCTCTGTTGGAATCATCAAATATCGCCATGGTGGATTAAACACATGGTCTACACTGTCGATTGAAGGTATTTTTAAAACATAAAAAAAATGTCTAGATTATCGAGGCACCATGAGGCACCAAGAGTAGACAGTCATTTTCGAAATTTTTAGTGATAATTGTAATCATGGTTTCAACCGGCGCTGTAATTTTGTCCATATCTATGGTGTGAAGTTGAAATTGAGTCCAAAATACATCTTGAGATGCTTATGATGGTCCATTGCAAATTATGTCAGTTAGTTATAATAACATCATAATAACCATATTAGAGCATCTTCTTAGTGAAATGTCATTTGGCTCCAGAAATTTTAGGAACAAAAGAAGTTTCTTGTGGACCATCACAATGAATCAACTGCTGATGGTGATTTTTATTACATGCTATAGTTCTGAAAAATATATTTGTTTTTTATCTCTTGTAGTTAGACCAATTTTGTAACCGTTTTTTAAGCAGATACCATGCAAATGGGCTAGTTCTGCTTTTTAATCGATATGAAAAATTTATAAAAAAAGTAATGGGTATTCATAAACAAATTCATCATATTCATAACAAACATTACTGTCAAATTCGACCTGTGTTTACATCTGCTAATTTGACACTTGTTGAATTGAATTGTTGTGTTCATGCATTTCTGCATTTAGTTTCACTTTTTTATAACTTGATTATAACCTATTAGTTATTGTAATGCTATAAACTACCTAGATAAGACATCATCATGTCAAAAGCATGTTATGCAATGCATCTTTAAAACTTCTTATGCTACCTAAAAGATGTTATAAAAAGATCGGTTAATTGCGCTGTTTTGGTCACATTTGAGTCTAAAATTAAGTCATATGTTCTAGAAAAATACATGAGTGACTTATGAAAGGCAAATGTTTTGCGGCAAAATCCTCTTAGCTTGTATATGACAAAATATGTTTTTCATTTCATGCTTAATACTCTTGTATAACAAAATTTCAAGATAACTGACCAAAAAGATGTTTTTGGTATTACTTGGGATACAGTCTTGATCAGTATTTCAAGTATGGTTTTTGAAAACTGACTAATTACTAATTACTCATGACTAATAAAATTATTTACATAGAATTCTGACTCAAAACTCAAACACAAATGACAGCGGCTCCCGATAAAACTCAACTGAACAGCTATGGTGCTTCTGCAGGTGATATTTAAGGGTGGACGATACTGATGCAGCTAGACAAGTCCAGAGAGGATCGATTGGCTGTCCTCGATCATTTCATATGTAAAATGTGCTTATCCAGGTCCTAGGTGCGTTTTTATTTCAGACTGACGTCCAAATCGTAACGGCATTATATGTGTGTTATTGTATTTTTCTATTCTCCTCTTGATTGTCGACTGTAGAGCATTTTAACAACAGTAGACAACTTGACAACAACTAAAACACGTTTCATAAGTTAAAGAGATATAATTCGCAATCTGCCTCAGGTCTATCCAAGGTTGTGGCTAATTCAAATAACCTCACATTACATTCAGAAGAAATATGTTGAAAACTTTGTGTCGCTAAACTATGATTAACATTTTTATGGTTCCATTCAATAGAGCAAATCCGGAAATTGCCAATCAAAGAAAACGGCAGCTCATTTTTTTTCTTTTTTAAGTTGCTGTAATGTATCTATTTGTCATCAACGATGCGATGAAGCAAACCCTTCCTTTTTTGCAGCTGTTCACAGGCGAAAAAAACGTTGCTCAACGTTTCTTGGCTTCAAATCATGAGGAACCCTAGTTCCTTGCTTTTGAATAATTTACAACGCATGCAATCGCTTGAAAATGGCTTAACGGGTAACTCCAAATGCTAAAGCAAGCTCTTTTTGCATTTGGCACGAATCCTCATCGAGCAATGCCTCCAATTCAGCGTCTTCGAAGGTTTGGGCCTTCCTTCACGTGGATGGTGTTTAACATTAGAATTACTGTCTTTGAAGCGACGGAACCAATCACGGTATGTTGTTTCGCCTAAAACAGGTGATGGTTCATGACGTTTTGGATATGTTAAAATCGACCAGCTCTTGCTACTAGAGCAATCTACTGACAAACAGCGAGAACCTAGTTCATCTCGGGATGAATTATGTGTGTCGTATTCTGGTCATCCAGCGAAATTCTATTCTGGTTGATGTCCAATTCCCTTTTTTCATTTCATATTAACGTAAATTTTAGACCGAGCCTGGTTTGTCACGTCAAGATACCGATCGGGGCCCTATACATGGAACGGCTTAACTTCCTTTCCAAAGTAAGATTTGATCAGAGATTTTTCTTTTTAGTAAATCCTAACGGTACCAACTGAAATTGATTCCAGGTCAACATTTTTGTTTATGTTTTTTTAATTTTATTCAATGTAGTCCGCTTTAAGCTTAATACACATATTTAAGCGATCTTCCAACTTCTTAATCCCGTACACAAAGTAATTTTCCGGAAGGTCTTCAAAATACTCCCCCGTGGCGTCGATTATTTCCTCGCGTGAGCTGAATTTTTTATTGAGGTTTGGGAGCAGATCCGAGACCAAAAGGGAGCCAAATCGGGTGAATACGGTGGATGCGGAAGCAATTGGAGCCGTAAGTCCTTGATTTTAGCCGTGGTTGTAATGCCCTTGAGTGCCGGTGCATTATCTTGCAAAAACAAAATTGTTTTTCTCTTCATGTGAGACCGTTTTGCAGCGATTTGGGCCTTTCAGTCGCTCCAATAATGCACAGTAATACTCGCTGTTGATGGTTTTATTCTTTTCGAGGTAGTCCACGGTAAGTATGCCATGAAAATCCGAGAAAACCGACGCCAAAGTCTTTTCGACCCATTGAGCCTCCCTAAGCCGGTTCGGAGCACTCGTGCCGGCTTCAGTCCGATGCCGGGCACTCATTCTGTTCGCTGGTGTGTAATAGTGGATCCAGGTTTCATCAACAGTTACCAATCGACGCCAAAAGTCCTTTCGATTCCGCATCAGCAAGTCTAACACTGTTTTGAAGTGCTCTCGCGTTCGTATTTTTGGTCAGGAGTGAGCATGCTCAGCACCCAGCGGCAGGATAACTTTTTCATATGCAGAATCTCGCCCAAAATATGGCGTGTTTGCGCTCAGTACTAATCTTTGTGGCATCTGCTAGCTCACGCACCGTAACTTTCCAGTCAGCCAATACCATTTCATGAACTTTTTGACATTGTCCTCTGTAACCGCATCGGAGGATCAGCCGCTGCGGACTTGATCGTTAGTGGAGTTGCGGCCACCACGAAACTCTCGAAACCAATATTTAACGCTGTAATCTGACGGAGCATTTGCTCCATAATACTTTTCCAACTTTTCTTTTGTTTCCTTCGCCGCTTTTTAATGTTTTATGAGAGAACGAAAATCGTTTTTATCAATATTCAACAGAATGCCAAACACGTCAACAACAATCAGCTGTCAAAACAAACCTAAGGGCAGTATCGCGCTGAAATTTGACGTGTATGCCTAAATATGAACTTTAATTTGTTTTGCATTAGCATCGCATTTTTGCGGTCAAGGAGGTTACTTTTCACCCCACCTAGTAATAAGTTTGTGTAGTTCGATAAGTTACGTATAGCTATGAGACTTCAATCTGACAATTTTACCCATTATAAATTTAGCGGGCTCAGTTTAAAAAATCTTAGTGTGTAGATAATAAAGAAAGCTTTAAAAATAGGTTTTTATTGAAATATCTCTGGTGGCTGCTTTCAAAACGTGGCTTCGAAAATAAATGACAATTAAAGTTTTCATATTAATTTCCGCCGCAATCCACCATACCCGAAAGAAACAGCTGAAACTTAGTGAATTTCTTCAAACGGATTTGACGAGTATACATATTTGTGACATGTTATACTTTCAAAATACGTAAGAAAAAAGGCTCTAGCTTCTTCAATGACTGCTTCTTCACATTAAATTAGAGAAAGTTTCTAGAAGAATTAAAAAATCTAAAACCAAAAATCGCCCTTAACATGAATTACTCGAGTATTTTACTTTTTCTTCTTCTTCTTATTTTTCATTAATTTGCAATCGAGATTTTCAGTATCGGACTGGTTCATCTCCCGTCAAAGTCAACTTAATACATTTTGGGTATTCTTTTGTGACTTGGCTGGGGGTGAGATTTGAGCTCGTGATTAAATCTCCTCCTTGATCTATGCCGCGATGCTCTCGGGTCTCTGAATGAAAAATTACGAATTTTGAGGCGATAACAACTGCAATAAGAAGTTCTAAATTTGGCCTCTTTGGACCATACCGGGATCCCAAAGTATCTGAAAGTGTCCAAACCAGTAGGTCCACAGCAAATGTTCTTTGGCATATGAAAACCAATAAACGGTACATGAAAAAAAAAATAGAATCGTAAATAAAAAAACAAATACATTACGCTTAAGGCTCTGATAAACATCCCTAAAAAATGGAAATGATCCATGAAACTCGTCAATATAATCTACGCATTTAAAATGTAGAATTTAACAAAAAAGAAAAAATCAAAATTGTATGTATCTGCAAAATGATCGATAAAATTGTAAGAACTTCCCATAAACATATGGCAAATGTATAAATGGTACAATAAGTTCCCTTTAACTTGAAAAATTGATGAATTGCATATAACTGTTGTGCACTTAAATTTATGCGTATGCTAGAATAATAAATGAATCAAACCTATAACATAATTTAAAAAAATGATTTGCTGAGGATTATTTTTAAAAGTTAATGGTTCATTATTTAACATTCCATGCATCATTAGCAATTGATTAAGGGAACATTTTAATTAATATACGAATCGTATGCTTATATTTTATTGCACCAAGAAAACATTCTGTGAGTCAATTTAGACAGTTCTATCTAGAAGCCCCATACTTTTGGATACTTTTGAAGAAATTTATATCTGTAGATGAAATCAGTTCGTTTTTTTTTGCATAACTGGTTTGAATTGTTACCAAATTAATTATCTTAGAGATAAAATCGTCTAGCTCAAACCTTTGTAGGGGTAAGGGCGGGACCATCATCATCTTTAGTTTAAGACAAGTTATAGAACCTTTTAGAGATTTGCAATAAGTTCATAAGTAAATCGTTCAAAACTATCGATCACTTCCTGCACACTAAACTCAAGCTACACTTTTGATCTTCAAAGCTAATTTTTTTAATATAAGTTATTTTTAGGAAACATTTCTTAAATTTTATAAGAGAAAACTAAAGGATGCCGTGTACTCAGAAACAAAAAAAAGTCGTATAAAATGATATTCCCTACAAAAGTATTGTTGAGCTTCTGTAATTTTGTCAGTTATCATTATTTTCGACTAGAATTTTGAAAAAAATATAAGCACTATGTTGAAATTATATGACAAAAACGACCATACTATATTAATTGGTTGGTTACAATCATTAATGGAGTAAATTCACATCAGCTTGTTAACACCGCTTTTTCAATTTGGTCAATACCGGCAGAAAAATTGAAGTGTGTCAAGTTTGACGCTGTACTTAAGTGAACAGTCCATAAGTACAGCGTCAAACTTGACAAGAAGAATGTTTATTTTCGAACACATTCAGAAGTTTGCTTCATAAATATGAAAATCAATATACATATGACCGAATTCACGAGAGTTTGAATGTTAACATCTCATTTTTGAAGAATGCTCTGACTTTTCTCTCGATACCTCCCATTAGATTCTGCACAACTTTCTCCATAACTTTGTGTTGTGCTACAGTCAACAGAGCTGGCTACTCTTCCATTTTTCTTAAGGTGCCGCTTGATTATAGCCCAGTATCTTTCGATGGGATGCAGTTCAGGGCAGTTTTGGAGATTTTGGCATTTTTCGACAAAATCGACTTTTTCCTCCTTGAGCATCTCCAACGTAGCAGAAGCGTAATGAGATGATGCCAGATCCGGCGAAAACAATGGAGGATCCGTATGTTTTCGGCTGTATAGAAGCCGTTTTTTTATGCATTCTTTTCTGTAATTTTCACCATTGATTGTGCCTGTTATGAAATATGACGAACTCTTCAAGCCACAGGAACAAATAACTTGCCACACCAAAACCCTTTCCCAAACTTTTCGGTTCGGGTGTATTGCATACTATCAGGTACATCTGTCCTTTGCTCAGCGTTGAAAAATTGCGGCCTGGTAGTGTACTGGTATCCAATTTGACGTACATCTCGTCGTCCGTCATACTGCACCGGTTCGGCTTTTGGAGGAGAACGTCATACAAGATCCGTGACCGTATTTTCGAAGAAGCTTTCAGGGAATCCGTCCTTTTGGGTGCTTTCTGCTTCTTGTAGGTTCTGATATTGTGCGCTTTTTGATGTCCACTTTTTTGGCAAATTCACGAACGGAACACGGCTTATGCGATTTCAAAAGGCGTACCGCTGCCAGTACCTTTTCCTGGTCCAATGGCCCCATTTTGCGTCCAGATTTCAGTAAATCTTCTAGAGAACACGTTTCTCCAAACTTCTTAACAATCTTGAACACTGTGAATTTAGTGCACTTCACCTTTTTTGCTAATTCTAGGAGTTGATAATGTGTCCGACCCATTGATGGAAATTTCTCACTTTTTTTCGATTTTTCAGGCGTGTCTTCTTCTTCTTTAGCATTTCAAGCTTATTGCTGTCACAATTAGCTTATTACTTGCTCTCAACTTAGTGTTCTAGATGCACTTCCACAGTTATTAATTGAGAGCTTTCGATGCCAGGTACCATTTTTGCATTAGTATGATTGTGTGGCAAGTACAATCATACGCTATGCCCAGGGAGTCGAGAAATTTTCCTTTTCAGGTGTGTTGCCAAAGTAAATAATGTTTTTACACACTGGGTGAAAATTCACAATTTTTCGTTAAGTTTTGACCATAAACCATTGTGTCCCCTTTTGTTTAATGAACAGTCCTCAATAAAACAGTTCGAATTTTGTCCACATTATTTGCGATAATTTTTGAAGCTGTGGTGAAATTATAATAAGGTAAACTAAATTGTACACAATATTATTTGGATTTTTGAAATAAATTTGTCCAAAAATGATTTTTTTTAAGTTTTTATAATTTAAAATATATGCACTCTATCAATTTGCAATCGTTGATCATTGAATTTCAACATATTCATAATTCATTCCGTATCAACAAATTGCTTTTAAAGTCCAATGAATAGCTAGCTTAACAGACTTGGTTGTTTTCCCTAGTAAACGGTATTTTTGTTTATTTTTTGCTCTTTTGTATGGTATTTGTTTTTTTTTAACCTAATTTATTAGTGACCCGACTTAATTTATTGGATAAACCGCTTTTTTTGTTCAAATTATGTTCTATATACTGAGGCCGAAGTAACACAGCTTGAGCGATGGTTGTCAAAGAACAGTGGATTGTTTTCGGCCCAAAGATAAACCATTGAAAACTCTCGCTATTTCGATAGAACTGCTGCGTAAGATTTCGAGTTTCTTGACATGAAGACAGCTTTAATAGAATGCGTGTAGAAGCGCAAATTAAATTAAAAAACAACAAAAATAATTGTTACGGTTAACCACGAAGTTTGATATGTATGTACACGGAGTATTATATCTCCGGTTTCAAGTGAGATGTTGGGATATACGGCGTTGTCTTCGATGCGAGTCTGACAATCAAGGACTTGAAACGACCTTCTGGTTATTTTAAGGAATCTAAATTGCTCGTGAGCTTGTAACTATACTGGATGTTTCGGGTGTCACCGGTTGAGTTACCTCAAACTATGTCAAATTTGAGGAAGCTTTTTTCCCGATGTACTTGAATGTACAGAGGGTATACAATTGAACCAACTGCAAAAGGCTTGGACACTCGACCAATAATTGTGGCAACCAATTTCATAGCAGCAAGTGTGGTGGAAATCACACAGAGAATTCTTGCAAACAAGCGGTACCGAATTGTATTTATTATAGTGAGAATCCTCACCCTGTGCAGGAATGCAATCCCATCGAGTGCAGGGTACTATTTCTGTATGCTACAGGCAGGCTTATGCAGAAATACTGAAGTCTGCAACTGAGGATAAAATAACAAAACCGAGAAGGCCTGTGCTGCTCCAATTCCCGAGTAAGAGATCCAGCCATTTCCCCAAATCGACAAGATAAATAAAAATGCTACTTTTTCGAACTTTTCAGAGAGAATCCAAGTCCAATGAAAATTGTTTTAATTATTTGTTCACAATTTCGATTATGATATATTTACTCTTTGTGAAGCATGGATCTCTCTAGAAAGTGAAATCAGCTTCCACTATTTACGCGATTCTTATGGGATGTGCTTTTAGCGACCAAAAAAAGCTACCCTTTCTACAAAATTTCTCTGCCAGCTTTTTCGAGCTTCGATATTGTCGCTTCTCAAATAACTGCAAAGAATAAAGAGCTTTGCATAGCTTCAGTAAACGTTTCTCCAAGAATTTTTGCTCTAAGCTGTAGTCAACTGCAAAGCCTCATTTGGTTTTACAGTCCCAGTATTTATTCTGAGTTACATGAATTCCCATTATACTTGGAGGAATGTGCAATATTTTGATTATTGTTTTGAACACTGGTGAAGCGATACGCATACCTAATCCACCTGCTCAAGAAAGCAGACTCGACCTATCTTTCTATTCAACATGGCATTCATTGGACCATATGTGGAAAATCATTAATGATCCCCAAGGAAACAATTACTTAGCAATCGTCATTTTAATTAAGAGAGACCAACAACCTTCAAAACCATCTCTAACGCCATTGGACCTCACAAGAACATCGATTGGCAAAAAATTAGCAACGGCGATAACAATCGGTGGTATTCGATACGTTATCGTTATCGATCAAAAAGTTCATTTGAAGCACAAAAAAGAAAAGTTTCAAGTGCACCCTTCAAAATCCACACCTAACTGGGACGATGAATGCAGAGGTGTATGATGATAATGTGAACTACCATCTAATGTAGCAAGGCAACTGCCTATAGCACTGGACTGTTTTAATTAAACGGTTTGATCAAGGTTGCATTGTGGTAAATGTTTCATCATGTCCCTGTATAAAGGGCCAAACACGTATTGTGGGCCCGTAAGCAGATACACTTACGCGTAACCCAGAGCTACAGGGGTCTAAAGAGAATCTCCTTCCAGAAACAAGTTCGCAGAAACCACAACAAAACCAAGCCCCCGCCTAGTAAAAAGTCCCACTAGATGGGGTTGAAGAACCCACCCTTGATTCACGAAATGTTAACAACAGGAAGTTGGCAGTCCCACTCTTCCTATCCAAATCGCTTCAATCGGGTGCTCTGATGGTCCTTCTCTTTATCCCAGCATATGGTGTTATATAAATATATGCAAAATTTAGAGAAATAATTTGATATGATATGAGAAATAATATTCTCACAACGGCCGATCAGAATGGTTCAAAGGATGCATATGAGAGATCATTCCCGATGAGTTTCCACTAGTTTACTCAATTCCATAACGTTTAGTCATAGAAGACAAGAAACGTTTTACTACGTGCTACATTTGAGAATACCAGGGCAATGATCGCCCATCGCATCTTCAAGTGATCGTTACAAGCTGTCCATTTGGTTCAGACACTTTTGAACGTTGATGTGGCAGCCTATTCACACATGAAATCTTTCTGAACCGAAGGGCAGGGACGATGAATGCACAAAGGTGTATTAACAAAAACCTAACGCTTTCTAAGCTCTTAGTGGATACATGATTTCACACGCTTCGATGAATATTCAAAGCTTAAGGCAAAGCTAACACAACTGGCCAAAGCAAAAAAAGCAGATATTGGCGAAATGTTATCTAAAGACTCTCACGGAAAACACAAATGACCACCTTGTGGTGGGTGGCTTGCAACATGCGTAACCACTCATCTTCTAATGAGAGTAATAAATACTCCAACGGATGCATATTCGATGTCACGAAAAAAAGGTCTGTCCAGATTCTGTTCCCGCAAAACATATTTCCCGAGAACATTTCCAACCGCAACCGCCGAACAGATCATTCACAATGCTAGAATTCTCTATGGCTATTTTTACATCAGCATCGAGATGCGATGTGATGAAATTCAGTCTTCCAAAAAAACTCTCAGATAACGTATGAATTAAAAACAATGGACTGATTTTACCAATTATTCATAAAACTGCTGTTGTGTACAGAAATAAATGATAGCGTTATCAGTTGCCGAAAACAGTTGGCGAAAACAGTTGAGCAACTGGAGGAGAAGGACCTTTTAAAGGGTGTATTCGATAAAAATGGCACACACATATATACGCATCAAAATTAAACTGATTATCTTGGATTTTCTTGAAATTTTCAAGGAATGAAGAACTACTAATGAGTTTTGATTTACAACATTTGTTTTATTCAATTTCGTCTCCCATCCCGAATGCCCGCACCTTCCTTTTCACTCCACCCATCAAATTTTGTACAACCGATTTTCATAGTGTTTTTTTTTGTTTTTACCCAAATTTTCTTCAATTCTAGCTCTGTTTTTATAGTTTTGGGATGTTTGCGAAGTTCCGTTTTCATAATTGCCCAGAATTTTTCAATTGGACGAAGTTCCGGTGAATTTGGTGGGTTCATATCCTTTGGCACAAAATTGACTCCGTTGGCTCGGTACCACTCCAATACATTTCAAGCGTAGTGGCAGGATGCTAGATCAGGCCAAAACAGAGTTGATCCTTTGTGCTTCTTAATGAATGGCAAGAGACGCTTCTTAAGGCACTCTTCCGTGTAAATCGCACCGTTTATTGTTCCGGAAGTGATGAAGGGAGCACTTATTTCACTTCGACTTGGCAACGAAATATTCTTGCCCAGGAAGTTGACGGAAGTCGGCCTTGACGTATGTTTCGTCATCCATCACGATGCAACCGGATTTGGTGAGCAGCTTCGTGTAAAGTTTCCGGGCGCGGGTTTTCGCAGTGATGTTTTGTTTTTCATTCCGGTTTGGGGCTTTTTGCACTTTGTAAACATGTAACCCAGAACGCTTCATGGTTTTCTGCACAAAACCGACTGACACATTAGACTTTTTAGCGACATCTCGAATTGACATGTTTGGACGGTTCTTGATTTGTTGTACGACTTTTCTGGCCATTTTACTGTCCATTGGACCACTTTTACGACCACTCTCTTCCTTCCTTTGAACACTCAGACGCTCCTTGGAGGTTTTTATTACACGAGACACAGTTGTATTTGCAATTCCAAGCCTTTTAGCAATCCACCGGTGGGACGCCCCTGGATTTTGATTGTGACTGCACAAAATTTTCTCACGGACAATTTCTTGTTTCGACGACATGACTGGAACTACTGAATGTATAACTATGAAACTTGGCAGATGTAAATAATACACTATGGATAAGATCTACTCAAATTTCTAGGTTTTTTACTCATACGATTCAAAAGTTACAGAAGATTTTCTGTGTGCCATTTTTATCGAATACACCCTTTAAAAGTAAACGTTGTACCGAAGACCGTTAACTCTCATAAAATCCCCCAGCTGCAATCAATACAAATTTTTTGGGCAATCGGCTGATCTTCGATAATGTCATGGCCTAAATGGAGGCCTCATAAACCAGCGTCTAGTCATAACTCATACCCTCATATTGCTATGCTTTTGAGCATTAGAAATGATTGTCAAGCGCTGTTTTCCGCAGTTTAAATGGCCTTTTTGTACCAGGAGCATCTGGATCCATTTTTCATGGACATTAAAGGGGATTGTGCTTCAGTTTTCATTAAAATCCTGTCACATTATGTGGAAGATGTCATCTGGAAAACCTTTCAAATACCTTGGGGTCTTGTTGCTCACGTCATGTATTTGAAACCCAAGTGCCGAAAAAGGATCAACTTTCTTCGTTGAATTTGTGACATATTGTGAGGTGCACATCCGGAAGATCTCATAACTTTTTATAAAAGAACTATTCTCTCTGTTCTAGAGTATGACTCTTTTTGCTTTCCCTCGGCATGAAAAAGTCACATTTTAAAATTGAAATGAATTCAATATCGTTGTCTGCGTGTTGCTCTTGGCTGTATGCATTCAACGCATTACATGATTCTTAAAGTTCTGGCAAGAGTAGCACCTCTACAGAACCGGTTCTGGGAAATCTTGCTCAGAATATTAATCAAATGCGCAAAAGAAATTTTTTTAAAACTTCATGGCCGAACGTACAATTTTTATATTTCAGAATCTACCACCTCTACGGTTATGTGTCTTCCATATAATATTCCAATCCATACTTACTTCAAGAGCAATCGAAAGAATGTTGTACCCAAAAAAATATTCAGCTGTATTGAGAATCAAACTTTTGAACTCGGAATTGGTAAACCGACGCATTAACCGACTTCGCTATGAGTTTCCTCTTGGAACGAACGTTTCAGGTGTCTGTAGAAGGACACGTGTCCCGTGAATATGAGCTGGAAAATGGTGTGCCACAAGGCTCGGTTTTGTCCGTAACACTGTTCCTAGTCGCGATGCAGCCCATCTTTCGGGTAGTACCGCGTGGAGTTAGTGTATTGTTGTACGCGGACGACATCCTTCTCGTAGTACGAGGAGCAAAAAGCGAAGGCCTCCATCGCAAGCTGCAGACCGCCGTCAAGGCCGTAGACAAATGGGCGAAGAGCGTGGGATTCTCCATGTCAGCAACAAAGGCAAACGTATTTTACTGCAGTCCGAATGCACGTCGGGAACCTGCACAGGACATAACCATCGAGCGAGTCGCCGTTCCAAGGACCAACCGGCTGAGGGTTCTGGGTGTTACCCTGGATCGGACCCTAACATTCAAACCTCACTGCCAGATGGTGAAGAAATCGTGTGAGTCTCGATTGCGGATTTTGAAGATGATCGGTGCCAAGCTTCCACGTGGCAATCAAACATCGTTGCTGCAAGTGGGATCGGCCATAGTAACCGCAAAGCTGACCTACGGTATAGGTTTGCTGAGCCGAGGAGGGCCAGCAACTTTGCAGACTCTTGCTCCTTGCTACAATTCAATGGTTCGGTATGCCTCCGGAGCTTTCGTGACCAGTCCGATACTTTCGATTATGGCCGAAGCGGGAACCCTACCGTTCGAACTGCTGGCAGCACAGTCTATAGCGCGGACTGCCATCCGAATAGCTGTGAAGAATCGTGGCAACATCACCCATCCTTTGATTCAACGAGCCTCGAACCGCCTCGAAGAATTGACAGGTACAGCGCTCCCCGCTGTCGGTCAACTTGTGAGGCAGAGTGATCGTATATGGCACGCACGAAAGCTTACGATAGTGTGGGACGTAAAGAAATGCGTACGAGCCGGTGACCCCCGGGAGAAAGCCCCCCCAATCGGGCAACTTTTGGGGAACCCCCGCTGGCAGCGGTCGGGTGTGGTCACCCCCGGGGCTTTTGGGGGGGGGGGGGGGGGGGGGGCGGCTGGTTTCATGGGGGGATTTTTGGCTCCTACCGTCTCCCAAAAGCATGCGGGGGCTTCTCTGGGGGGGGGGACGCGCAAATGGTGGGGGTGACCGTCCCCAAACAAAAAACACACGCCAGAGCTTTAAAATCTCACATTCAATGCTCAAAATGCACCCTGACTGAGACAATATATTTTTCATCACATGCTGCCTCTAGCGAACATGAAGTAAACACAAATGTGCCTACATGAATCTGTAGTGCGAGGTGAATCATCTGATTTTTTGCTGCTTTACCTTCATCATTCATTCGTTCCAGAAAGCAGTGAATGTAAATAAGCGCAAACAACTCATTCAATTTCAACATTCTACCGTGAAGAAGAAAGAACAGTCCTTCATTTGAAGAATCGATGAAGTGACAAAACCAACGTATTTTGCTTGCACATATTTGCAGCAACTTCCTGAACCGATCCTGCAAAATGCCTTTTCCCGATCTCGAACCACACACTCTGTAGCGATTTCGGCCATAGATCGCTACAGCTACAGCTACAGCTTCGTCTTTTGGATTTCCATGCCTTCTGCCATGTTCGGGTATAATTGAAAAAAAAAAAAAGTCCTGCAGCAGATAAATTCACTCACGAACGCGAAAATGAATGACTGGATACTAGAACATTCAGTCAAGCAATCAAAACTTCTTGACGCTTGAATAGCCAGATCAGTGCTTTGCTGTGGTGTGAATGAGTTGCGTAGAACACAGGGACAATGGAATGACTGAACACGGCAAAACAAGTCGACAAGCATGTGTTGTTTGACTGATAGAACGAAATGAAGATAGAGAAAATAGTGCACACTGAATATTTTTTTTACTCGTCGTTCACGACGGCAGTCAATTTTTCCGAGCTCTGCACACGTCTAACACACACATACCTGTTAAAGAAGGAACCACCGCCCAATTGTGTATGTTGCCGGACGGTGATGGATGTTCGGCATTTAATTCTCGAATGTCGGAAATTTGTAACCGAAAGGCAGCAAAATAGCATTGGGACCAGCCTACGCGACGCCCTAGGAAATACCGAGGAGCAAGTAACACGAATGCTGGACTTTCTAAGGGAAACAAGACTGTTCTCCAAACTTTAGTGAAACCAGAGAATAGAAGAAGCTGAAAAAGAAAACGAAAACAAAAAAAGGTGAAACGTGTCCGATGCTAAGCCGAATGAACAAACAGAAGTCGATGAAGAAAAAGAAACGTAACACAATCGAAGAAGAAGAAAATCGAAGAGGAGAAAGTGGACGAATAGAAGTCGAAGAAGAAAAACGGAAGAGCAGAAGCACAAGAAATTGAAGGCGTAGAGAAACAAGGATAAAATCGGAAGAAGATAAGCAGAAGAAGAAAAGTGAAAGGAGAAAATCAACAAAGAAAGATAAAATACCAGTAATAAGAAAAATGCAAGAAGCAGGAAAAATTGAAGCAAACCAACGGAGCAATAGAAGCCGAAGAAGAGAAGCGTAACGGAATCAGCGGAAGAAGAAAACCGAAGCGGATGGAGGAAAAAATGAAAAGTGAAATAAAAGAAGACAACGTGAATGAAAGAAACGTAACACAATCGATGAAGAAGCAAAGCGAAGCTGACAAAGTGAACGAATAGATGTCGAAGAAAAGAAATCGAAGAGCAGAAGCACATGAAATTGAAGAAAAACGGAAGGGAAAAAAATGGAAGAAGAAAAGCAGAAGAAACAAAGTGGAAGAAAAAAAAGAAGCGTATCGGAATCAATGGACGAAGGAAACCGAAGCGGTGGAAAAAAAAATTGAAGAAGATAAGCAGATGAAGAAAAGTGGAAGGAGAAAACGAAACGTAACGGAATCAGCGGAAGAAGATAAACAAAGCGGATGGAGAAGAAAATAAAAAGCAGAAAAAATGGAAAGAGGCACAACGGAAGAAGCAAAGCAGTGGAAAGAAGCGAAATAGAAAAATGAAATAGAAGAAGACAACAAGATTAGCAGAAGAAGAAAAATGGAAGCAGAAAAAGAAGCATAACGGAATCAACGGAAGAAGGAAACCGAAGCGGATGGAAGAAAAAAGGAAAGTGCAGATGAAACTGAAGGGAGCCCAACGGAAGAAGCAATGTAGTGGAAAGAAGCCAAATAAAGAGTGAAATAGAAGAAGACAAAATGAATGAGAGAAACGTAACACAACCGAAGAAGAAGAAAAGCGAAGCAGAAGAAGAAAAGTGGAAGGTGAAAAATCAAAAGCGAAGGAAAAATAACAGAGATAAGAAAAGCAGAACAATCGCAAGAAGCAGGACAAATTTGGAGCAAACCAGAGAAGGAACAGAAGGATAAGTAGATAAGTTGATGAATAAGGGTTGAGAAGGGCGGAGCGAAATGAAGTGGGAAACGAATTATTGGATTATTAATATTATATGTGAACATCGGAATTTCGTTAGACACGAAGGCACCCTTCTGGTGTAAAGTGTCATTAATAAAAAAAAAAAAATATTATTATTATTATTATTATTATTATTATTATTATTATTATTATTATTATTATTATTATTTTATTATTATTATTATTATTATTATTATTATTATTATTATTGTTATTATTATTATTTTGCATAGTATCTGCTACACAGTTTCTATTAGCATTTAAGATAATAAATTGGTGAAGGATTTTCTTTTTTGTTTCCTGTACATAACTACAAAGCCCCAAAAAATAAATTCCATTGTGAATTTTCCATCCATTTTTGAAAGGACCATGGGTTGTTTCTTTTCGGCTCAAAGATAAACCTTTGAAAATTCTTGACATTCCAAGAGATTTGCTATGTTAATTTCCAGGAATCTCTGTCAGTAAAGAGAGATTAAATAGACTGCGTATAGAAGCGGATTATGAAATAGCACATAAGTTTGCTGACCACGAAGTTTTCAAAATCGAAAATTATATTTACAAGCTCTCACGAGATGTAAAGATAGAAGGTGTCTCTGATGCAAATCGGACTGTTAAGAACTTGAAACTTCTGGTTGTTTTAAGAACTCTAAAGTTGCTAGTGAGTTTGTATCCATACTGGATAAATAAACTTCATTGAGCATGATTGAAAGACGAATCAAATCAACTTTCAGTCTTGTTTCGGGTGACATTCGCTGGTACAGTTCTCCGGAAATTCATATGTAAAGATTGAAGGGCTTTTTCCGATGCACTTGTATGTACAGAGGGTACACAATTGAACCAACTGCAAAAGGCTGTGACACTCGGCCAATCATTGCGCCAACAAATTTCGTTGCGGCAAGTGTAGTGAACATGCTACAGAGAATTCTTGCTCATAAGCTGTGCAGATGTGTATTCATTGTGGTGAGAATCCCCAACCGCACCTGGATTCTCATAAAGAAAACGTTTTTCTTAGAAAATGAGCCGAAAGATAACAAAAGATAACCTCCAAAAGATTGCAATATATTCAGGCTAATGGGGAAGAAATTGTAAAACCGAAGGCTCCTGGATGCAGTAAGATCTTTCATCCAAAAAGGATAGTAATAAAAATTACGGTGCCCCTCTACCTTTCCAAAAGGGATCCACACCCGAACTAGGATTGATAGTTTTCACGGATATTGTGGTATTCATTTGAAATATATTCAATATACCCTCTTAGAAGCTTAACTTCAAAGACACTCTTAGAAGCTTAACTTCTACCTTGCCTCCGACATTAAATCATACTTGATGCAAATGACTGTTTCATGGCCACTCATAGCATCTTTCATATCATTCAATGGGTAATTATCGAACCAAGCAAGATTTGATTACTGTACAGCAGCACTATAGTGGAAGTGCTGGCACTCAAACTAGACTATTAAAATTTTTAGATCACAATTCCGATTATGATATATTTGCTCTTTGTGAAACAATCAAAAATGAACTCTACTTCCACGATTTTAGCACTATCGATATTTTTTAATATTAATCTTATAATATATTTTAAGACGATTCTTATAGTAGAGGGGTCCATTAAGGAATCAAAAGGAGCTACCCTTTCTATAAAATTACTCTTACTGTTACTGCAGTTACTTCACAGAACAAAGACCTTTGCATAGCTTCAGCTTACTTTGCTCCCAAAACTTCCATTAATCACAGTCAACTCTATAATTTAGTTTCAAATGGATCCGCCGATAAACCACCGTTCCATTTGATGAATATCGATTCCTTGCCGATCTGATCTACAAAAGGTTATTGGAAGCAGAAAAACAATGTCATACTTGGCTGTAAGGATGAATACACAAAGATGGATTTACAAAAATCTGACGCTTTGAACGTTTCCGCAGACACATGACTTCCACATACTTGGAGTAATATTCAAAGCTTGAGTCAAAGCAAAAACAACTAGTCAAAGTAAAAAAAAGAGAAACCCCAATGATCAAAGTGTAGAGGGTGGCTCGCAACATGCGTAATCGCTCATTTTCTAACGAGAGTAATAACTTCAGTAATGTCGGGATTCTGTTACAGCAAAACATATTTTTCGAGAAATATCTCCAAACGGCAAAACCTAGTAGTGCATTGTATTTAAAAGTAAGGAAACAGATGAGTGTTCACGTCGGATGATCATATTTTAAGTTGACAATTGGGACATTGGGACATCAATAACCTAAAAATCTAGGACGGCTTGTACCTTTCATCATTCATATTGTTTCATCGAGAGCACGGCTTAAGGGCCTGCACGTAAGTCATGAGTTTAGCCGTGTGATGAGTAGACTAATGTCCAACCACTACTAGTTAGATGCAGACCTCTATAGAATTAACCTCGTGGACAGCAATCTTTACCGGTGAGGAAACGGTTATGATGACTCGAACACGCAGTCTGGCAATGCACGGATATTGACTCTGCCAAAACCATACTTTTGCATACCTCAGAAGCCCGAGGAAGACAACGTTATGTTCCTATTAGAAATATCTCTCAATCTTTGTTATATGCAGTCAACTAGTGTGTTTCTCCAAATGTATAGTATAATAGTTTATTTATTATTATCATCGTCTTCGACAACAAGATCGTTCAGACTGTACCTATTATTACTTAACTTATATAGCTAAACAATTCGGATAATTCTGTTTTTAAAAATACTCCTGGACATGTTGAAATCAAACTCGTCAAAAATGTCATTGAATGACCGAATACATGCGTCAAGAGGGTTGTTGTTGCCGTAATTGGTTCGGTGATACGGAACAGCAAGCAAGTTGGAGTTCCGAAAGCGTCGTGGAGGAATCTTCAGCGGTATTTGCTCAAGAAGCGCAGGACTGTCGATGACACCGTTAATGCCGTTGAATATAAATAAACGCTGCATTTTCACTCTGGCAGACAGCAATTCCAAGCCTATCAATTGGCATCGCTCGAGATAGAGAGGGAGATTGTTTGGATCGTTCCAGTGAAGTAGCCGCAATGAAAATCTTACGGACTTTTTCTGCACTCGTTCAATTGAAAGAATATGCGCTACGTAGTACGGAGACTAAACCGGGGAAGCATATTCTAGGATGCTACGCCCCAGCGTGCAGTACAGTGTTTTCAAAGCATGTATGTCAGTGAATTCGGAAGCAAGTCAACGAATGAACCCAAGAACAGAAAATGCTTTGGAAGTCGTAATCCCAACATGTTCATTGAACCTAAGCTTCTCATCGATGGCTACGCCCAGATCGCAAATAGAAGTAACACGCTCCAGTGTTTCAATATCCATACTGTACCGGTGATGCACGGGATTATTAGAGCGGGTAAAGGATATGATCTTGCATTTCTTGCTGTTGACGCGCATGCCATTATCACCACACCAGATCAACATGGTGTTGATGTCCGTAGAATAGTGCAATAATCCGGGGACAGTATAGCGCGAAACATTTCAGGTCGTCGGCAACCGAAAGTTTAAACGAGGAGAGAAGCAGACACAGATCGTTCACAAAAATGTTAAACATCAGTGCACCAAGGACACTGCCCTGAGGCACACCGGACGTGATGCAGAATAAACTGGATCGTGCTGAGTTAACCATTGCATACGAAAATATCCACTGCGTTATCCAATTCGGAAAGCTAATGTGCTTTAGTTTATCGACGACTAGACTGTGCGGAACGGTGTCAAATGCTTTTGCAAAATCAACAAACACCGCGTCAATTTGCCTTCTTATTTCTATTTCCCGTGACAGCGTGGAAACGTAGCACATCAAATTTAATCTGTTTGTGTTATTTTTTACTTTTTATTTATTAATATAGGTTTGTTTTGTTTCAGCATCTTGAAGAGTCTCATCTACAACTATTTGAGGAGACAAAAGATTCCATTTCCATGTTATTTTGTCCAAACCATCCCCCAAAAATGTCGGGTAAACCGTGAGTAACGTGATTGAGCCGCTCAGGTAAACGAATTAGATAAAACGAAAAACTCCGAGACGCCTAGTCAGTAAAAACACGATATAACCATGTCGGAAGCCACTATAAAGTAGCAAATATATATCATTTTTTATATAATTTATAAAGTGTTAGTCAATAATTATTGCAACACTTTCAAACATATTTGTTTTCATATTTTCGCGAAATTAGCCAAATATTGTCTGGTTTCTCTTTAAAATGAACGTTTTCCATCCACTCTGTTCTGCAGTTGCCTGTAAGATTCCAGTCGAGGTAAAAGCAAATCAGCAAACCGTTTGCGAAAGGATTTTGTTCACCAACATGCAAAATCCTGCTTTGGCACATCGTGCCTTAGGATTTCTGATGTATATACATCATATGACCATGTAAAAGCTCCTCCGAAGGTTCCAAAAACAGTGGACCTGAAACCAAGACCTGGATGAAAACCTGGAACAACGCTGTGCGCTGATTGCTGATTTTAAGCTGAAAACGTGATGCTTAGCCATGTTTCGTCCAGAGGGCCAAGAAATGATCCGGATTGAAACGTACAAAGTGCAGAACTTCGTAAACCGTGACGAACGCCAGCGGAGTGTTGTCCAAGAAACTCTACCCAGAAACTCTACAAGAAGTTGCTAACGAAATACCGGTTCTACGTCATTGATGATAAGACCAACATCAAAGAGGATTTAAATCAGTTGCTGGGACAGGAGTATTTGATAAGCAAGGACAAGTTTGTTGTAGATGACCGTTTCAAACTGCAGAAGATATCAAAATTTGCTTTCAAGTACGTGAAAGCCATATACAGTTGTGGCAAACGGAGTGAACCATTCATGACCAGAGGGACCATAAACGATGAGATTTACAAAACTGAGTGCTGCCAAAAACGGCTTCTGCCGATTTTTGAGACAGCGCGATAATAAATCATTGGCTTGGCCAGATTTGGTTGCATGTCACTGTTCCAAACCCGTGCAGGAGAGGTATGCGACTAATTCTGTGGATTTTGTACCGAAAGACATGAACCTACTCATCTGTCCTGAACACCGTCCGATCGGAACCTATTGGGCCATGGGCCGTAGCATGAAATTCAGGAGACTAAAGGAGAAGCAAAAAACGAAAAGAAAATCACGAGGAAGTGGAAGAAAAATTGAGAAAAACGACCATACCGGGGTTTCCATTGGTTTGGTATCGATGATATTTATATAAGAGCATTTGAGAGCCAGCACACTTGTACCCGAAACTGATAAGCCAAAGCAAGCAGGATTATAAAACGCCATGACTACTTAATCTTCTGCCTACTCTCTATCTCTCTGGCCATATGAATAAACATTGAATGGTGTCTGCATGTAAAGATTTAACTCAACAATACTGAGTGATGTGATGTGATGTGAAAATAATCCACCATCATTGCAAGGATTACCTATGTCTGCAGGTTGCCCCGAGTGAATAGCCTACGTGATGGCTTGTTGTAGCAGGGCCAGTCGATCTCAATGAGGATCTTCGGAAGACCACGGCCAGAAACGCGTGTCTTCACATGACAAGAGACAGGTGATTCCACGAACCCTTGTTCAGTCAACAAATCCTTCGACTGCCTTAGGCTATCCCTATTTAGAGGTATGAGTATACAAATTGATTAATAGGTACACGATCTTCAGTTGCACACCCTCATTTCGCTTTTTTAAATATGACAACATTGCCCAGGCTATCCCAGCTAATCAGCGTCTCCATGTTTCGGCTGGCAGTCTTTTGTGATCATATGACTCGTGGAGGCGTGAGATAGGAACTTGTTAGGACCAGAGGTCGATAGCACCCTCCTTCGAAGTTGTCAACTCACCACTTGAAGCCCAAGATTTAAATTAACGATACTGAGTTAACGGAAACCTATGATTCTTTTTTTGCTTTGTTTGTCTCAACACAAACATAACCACATCTTTGTATAATTATTCTGAATCTCTTATTGCGGCTTTTTTTTAACTGGGGTGAAACATATGGACTACAATGAGGATAAAGATGGCGAGTTTTAGGAGCTTCGATTTGAGCTACAGATGAAACAACTCGAGATATTCTGCACGTCCAAACAAATATCCGGATATTAAACCCAGCCACCTCCATCAAAGTCTATAATGGGTTAAATTTCTAGTCCAGGCTTATATTTTTTGGACTGTAAAATGTCTTGCTTTCCATAGGCATTCAATATTATTGTATATGCCCCACAATAAAGAAATTTCAAAACTGGTACAGAGATCGAATCATGTTCTCATCTCAGTGCAGTCTTGTTTCAATTCCAGTTCACGTCGTAGGGATTTTCTGAGACGAAACCTCTCTGATCACGTGTTTCTTCGAGAAGTAAGAAAAACCGTTGGCAGCGCCCATTTATTGCTGGATTTGATATATATGGTCCAGGTCGTCTCCCTAGCATAACGAGTGGCAGCACAAGAGACTAAAAGTCACGTGGCAGCACAAGAGACTAAAAGTCACGTTAATACCGAATTAAAAAAAGCATCGAATTTTCTTTAGGGCACCATACTTGAATATATTGACCCAACGAAAAATTGATGACAATTATATTTAAAATAAACCTGCAATAAACTAATATGCAATCACTGCAAAAAAAAAGCAAGACAAAAAATATATATTGCCATACATTATTTCACTTCAAAGTTTCGCATTTTCAGTACCCAAAGGTGTACGAAACACATAACTAGTTCACCATTTTCTACTGCAACCTTACAGTGCAATATTGCTTTTTTGTGCATGTGAAAATCAATCCACCAATGGGCGATTCTTACAACAGCCTAGTAGTATATGATACGACAAATACGATTTGTGCAGGGTATTGCCGAATGTTATTTTGTTGTAAACCTCCAATTAACGAATTAAATCGCATCCATCTCCTGACGTTAAACAGAAGAAGAAGGTTCCACTAAAGGGTAATACTTCCTATCGAAATGCAGTATGAAGTCCCCCAAAAGGATCAATAATATATTCAGTTAGTGTGGCTTATATGACCATTTGTTTATTTATTTATTTAAATCAATACAGAACCATCAGTGAATAGACAAATGATAAAATGAGATTTTATAAATTACACAAAATTTTCTTCTACCATCCACATATCCATACATCCATTTCAGTATGTACGCTCAGTTTTTCGATTGTTACATTCACGACCAAGAGAGCACGTAACGTGTCAAAAAAACCACACACCATAATATAAGAGATTCAACGTGGCAGATGAAACATGTGTGCCACACGAGAACTCTTGTATTTACTTGTCCGTTTATTCTCTCTAAATGGGCCTGTTTTTAAACCACGTTTACTGACATTCCAATGCCGTCCTGCACTATCCTCAAGAAAACGAAAGAAAAGAAAATGTATAAAATTATATCGAAAATATATAAATACATACCCGTCGTTTTTTTCGAAAACTCTCAAAATCAACACATACATTACGTATTTATAAACATTTCAAACTTAAACACGTATTGCAGGGAGAGACAGAGAGAGAGGCCAGATATTTTATGTTTTAAATAACGGATTGGCTACTAGTGTTAATTTTGGCGTCGAGACGCTAACAACGTCGCCGGGTGCGAGTGAAAATAAATCAGTATGTAAATATATTTCCGAAAACCGTTTCTCGCCAGCTCAGAGCTGTAGTAAAATTATAATTTCGGAAATTTATCAATTTCTGCTGATTTGACTGACTAATGAAAAACAAGTGAACGATAACTGTCGTTTGTTGCCAAGACTTTGAATTGGTGCATGTGTGAATGATAAAAAAGATATTTTCTAAGCTGGTACTATTAATATAAATTGAAGGAAAACATACAGTGTTTGAGTGTCAAGGAGCTCACGCGTTTCAATACGATTGTGTTATGTGGAAATCCATACTACCTAGAAATAGTTAATTAAGATCGAAATTTAGTGAGAAAAACAACTAGATCCCCACGGGCAATTTTTTGAATTGGTGTTCAAAAGTACTGGAGCTAATACCAGCAGCGATTTATACAATACACTCTAGTTACGGGTGTGTGAACAGCTACTCCTGGGATTGGACTATCTCGCTAACACAACGTTGCTTTGAAAATAGAATAGTTTTGCCACGTCTCAAGTGTGCATCATCGTGAAAACGGTGGAAAATTGTGCGTCAGCAACATACGAGTAATATTTTCTGTTTTCTTTGAATATTCGCGACAGGCCACTGTTAGTTTGGAATTTGCCAAATCAATTATTCAATATAGATGTCTTACTGCTGGATTATTGTGATAAATAGCAACGAAAGATTTGATACTAAATTATGTTTAAATCCATTAATTGAGCAAGAAACTTGAAATAAATGGGTATTCCAAAAATAGAATTCCACAAACCTATCATAACTCCTGTAGAGTGATAGTATTTGCATTCACAGCATTTTGTTTTATATTTTTGATAGTTGGTAGAATTGTCTTGCCTATTGTCGCAGCTTTACGGCAATTGATAATGACAGTACCAAAGGTCGAGTATTATTGTCAGTGACAAAATTATTATGTTGACGTCATTGAATAAAAAGTGTATCCTATAGAAAACCGTCTAGTAAATGAATGAACGAAGGCAAAAAGTTTTTCCTGTAAAACATTCAAATCACAATGTTTTGTTCGATCAGAACAGTTTATTTAAATTTTCCAATTTCTACCTTCACAACTTTAGGTAAAATCCTTCAAACTCTGTTTATGGAACTCATCTCAGCTTATGCGGTTGGTTTATCTGTAATCAAATTCTAATGTTGAGTAAATTCAATTTTTTTTTCATTTTATATGTCCATAAGCAGAAGAAGTAACTTATGAATACCTACCTTATTTTGATCCTGATAACTGAGTTATGAACTAGACCAAAAGGAAAAAAGTCACGTTAATACAGCATAAAAAAAATATCGTGATAATTGAAGTTCGTATTGAAATAAAATACTAAGGAATAGAGCCTAAAATGGCATTAAAAATATCTTTTGAATAACAAAACAAGTTAATTTCATGTTTTTTTTTATCTCTTACGGCTGATCACCGACATGTCTTTTTCTATTTTCATTATTTTGAATAGCCCAGATCTTTCGATCATCAATATATCAACAAAAAATTAGAGACTGTATTTTATTTTAAATTTTATTTATTTTATTATATAAAATTAAACACATTCAACCAGGCTTGTGCATTTCAGCTCCGTTCGATTTAGATAACTGCACCTGTGGGGTACGAACAATTATACTCAAAAACCATGGAAGTCAATAATAATATCCAGGAGGTTTCGGGAAGTTATTTATTTATGACCAAAGGGGTCATCTCTCGGTCTAATTAGACATGTGAACATTTGGCTTAACTGCATAGGATTTTCATGTGATTTGATGTATTGCATGATGAGATTTCGATCATATATATCAAGTTCGAAACTGGCAACTTCCTTTGAGATTCCCGTAACCTGCCTGGATGTGGCCATTTTTATAGTTATAATCAAATAGAGTTATACTGAATATGAGCACTGACATACTTTATGTGAGCAAAATCAATCGCCTTTTTCCAGCTTGGAAATACTGATTTGTACCACAACTGAAATTGCCCTTTTCTTTGTTTTCAGGCTGCCATATTCTTACGGAGCTATCAATACTACCTCATCACATATTTCTGTAGTAAATAAATTTCCTCTTTCAAAGCCTTGTGTTTATATGAATGCCCTAGAAGCACGCTTATTGAATAAAGATTGTAGCAGCTGCTATACGAATTATTTCAGTCGTTAACAGATGCCTTAACTTAATGTGTATAAAGTTTGCTATTTGGAGAGTATATCCTCAATACAATTCAATCATCAATTTGATGGATGGAGTAACAAAAAGCAAAATTAGAACGTGGAAATTTTTTAATTGCTTCACATAAGGTTTACTAATAGTGTTCGTTCAGTAAAGTGTAGAGGTTCGAACACAACTCTTCATTCGATGTTGGGTCGACCCAATTTAGTCAAAATCTGCTCTGAAAATTATTAATGAATTTGGGAAACATAACAACTTCATGTTAATATTATCAAAATATTTATAATAATAACAGAAGAAATAAAATTAAAAAAATAGCACTTAAAGAGAGTTATATAATTATTCATCACTTTTTAAATTAGTTGCAAAAAATTTCGAACTAATACGGCCGAGACATAAATCAATTACTACCCTATTCCACCCTATTCCACCCTATTACAAAACCTGTGACCATGACTCATTGTAATAAATTACTATTTTGTACTAGAAGTATGTTAATTTTTTAGTGTTGGATCAAGCTTTCTGAATTGAATTTCAAGAGGTATGATATGCGTTGGATGTATATAACAGACTATTTTACGCTGATGATGATATTTATATTATCCGAATTTTCATTTCAAGGGAAAAAAAGCAATTAGATTTTATAGAATTTGCAGTTGTTTTATAAAGCAGTAGAAGCATCTACCATGTGAGGACTTTGACTAATTCAAAACTAAACTACCCACCATCTAAACCTTCTAATATGGAATACAGTTACTTCCTGAATGGGTAGGATTTAGAAATACACATGTACACTAGCGACACTTAGTTGAAGGAGTTAAATTCAGTTAATAAGTTAATAAGTACTAGATTGCCTCAAAAATACTGCTAACAACATCATCGTTCTATATAATCAGGATTTTGAGCTAGAGCATGCTCTGACATGTACAGGATGTTTTATACACACTAGTGCAGTAAGAATTTTTCTTTGCATTTCCGAGTAGTACAAGATATATTAGAAGAAGAAAAACAACGCTGAATTCATCAACCTTCCAAATAACCTAGAAATTGAATGGCAGCGGAAATAGGGTTGGAGTGAACACACATTGTTTTCTGCTTTGATCAGTTCAGTTGTTGATTATATAGCAATGAGAGATATTTTTTGTTATGAGTTAAAGCACATGAGTGGCACACACTTTTGGACACGATAATTTATAATAACCTTGTACTTCTAACTAATTATTCGATTATACTTTATTTTCTTCCATAAACATTATGATAATTTCAGATAACTATCTAATTTATTAGCTGATCATCTTCAATTTTGGCATCCATAAGCAATAACAGACATAGAAACGGTGACTCGAAAATAAGTTTATATTTTTTTATATGTGATAAGTGGCAAGCAGTCAAAAAACATTCAAAGAAAACACAAGTCTTACTCTCTTCCGGAAAATCTGTTAGTTTATTCTGCCAATACATAACGCAATCAGATTCATCGACGTCCGAGGTAAAGCTTAAATTTTTCATTCATTGTTCTTTCTGCACTGGATTTGAACAGAAGAAAAAGCTAAGCTTTCCAACTTGCGTTGGCCCTTACTGATAATATTATCTTGAATAAAGTGTACTAAACGCAGTGAAAGTGATAAAACGTTGACCTTACCGTAAACAAATAATTGTTCCTTGTTATACAGCGATCCGCCTTACTACGAAGTGATAGCAATAAAATGAAGAATCGTAGATTTCGAATTCTCGTAAAGGTATTGCTCAACCCAGTGATCAGTTTACGACTTTAGTGAATAATGAAACATAACCAGGAAAATATATATTTATTAACTTTCATCGGACCAATGTTACTCATGTTATCACTCGACGAGTGGGAAGGAAAGGAAAAAATCTTCTAAGCCGTGCGATCAGCTGTCCAATTTCAAACAATGTTGGATATATTTCGCGGTCTGAAAAGTTTAGTCAAAATTAGCCATGTAAATACCGATTCACCGGTGTTTCGATTACATTATTCTATAACGGTGATGATTCTGATGTCGTTCTCATTAATTGTAACTACGAAGCAATATGTTGGCAACCCTATCGATTGCGTTCACACGAAAGACATACCGGAAGAAGTCCTTAACACGTATTGCTGGATACATTCAACGTATGCATTGAAAAGTCTATTCCTGAAGAAAGTCGGTAGTGAGGTACCCTATCCAGGCGTCGGAAATTCAGATGGGAAGTCCACAGATAAGAAGATATACAAATACTATCAATGGGTGTGTTTCTGTTTATTCTTTCAGGTGAGTGACCCAATTATTACCATGGTAATATTTAAATGTAAACAGAAAAAAAATTTCGTCAAAAAAAGGCAAAGCCGATTGGTTACAATGTTAATGTACAAATAACAAACCATCACAACAAACTAAAACAATTTTTCAACTGTAATTACTGCTCAAAATGTTATCTGGCGGACTTGTACTACACTGTATTTATTTCCACACGCAATTCTCTTTTTATGTAACATGAATCTGCTACTCTGCCTTTGAAACCTTCGAAAATGGTTGTAGTAGTTTTATTGTGACTAATATGAATCTAAAATAAAACTCATCAGCAGATTTGTAACAAGTGTTCCGCTATTGTGACGATGGAGGCAGCCTATTTGCTGATGCAAACATACAGCAGTAAAATAAGTCCACAAAATAAGGACACAATAGAACAAAGCTATTTATGTTGGCTACTATCAAATACAATAAATAATGATGGCATAGCTAGGGGAGCCCTATGAGGTTCTTCTGATTTTTTTATTACGCTAAAGGCCGACAGGGAACGTTTTTACCCATGGAACTAAAATGACCATTACTATGGCAATACCCAACCGATTTGGAATATTTTGTCAGTTTTGGATTGAAAAACTCAACCGCTTTCTCTAAATTGTCTAATATGACCGATGGTCATCATATGTCTCCGCAAAAACCGGATATACGAAACCGTGTTCCGTAAATGGTATACTTATAAATGTTTCAATAGTAAACCAACAATAATGATACAAAAACTGTGGAATGAGTACACAGGAATATGTGTGATTGCCAAATGATAAGTGACTTGATCCTGAACTAGTCAACCCGGATCAGGTTCCCATGGGGTCACGGATGGCCAGAAAATTATTTGAATTGAGCCCTAACAATATTGTTGCAAAAATTCTTGGAATCGTTCCAGAAGAATGTTTGCCGTAGTTATTGAACCATCCGGTCATTTGGCTTTGGATTTTCCAGTTCATAGTAGGTTCTCATGAGGCCACGGATGGCCAGAAAATTATTTGAATTGAACCCTAACAATATGGGATTCATTAAGACTATTAAATATTGTCAGATGAATAAAATAAATAAAAAAAATAAAAAAATAAATAAATATGTGGCAGGCACCATTATGTAGGTCTATTGCAGCTGCATCACGTTCAGCTGAATTCGTTAAAGGTTCAGGCGTGGCTACATGTTCTGTTCCAACAATTTGATCAATAGCTGTCCGTGTGAAAAATTTGGCCAGCACTTTTGGATTGTCTATCCGGGATTCTATTGCCTACAAACATAACTGTAGTGATAGTTCCTGACTCGCGTTTCTTAATTTAGACTGGCCCATCAGTAGCTAAGTCAGCGAACGTACCGATAACGACAAGAAATTTTCTTCTGGAACGATTCTAAGAATTTTGACACCCATACTGTTCCGGCTCAATTCATATAATTTTTTGGCCATCCGTGGCCTCATGGGAACCTACAGTGAACTGGCCAATCCGAAGCCAAGTTACCGGATGGTCCAATAACTTTGGCAAACGTTTTTCTGAAACGATTCCAAGAGTTTTGACACCCATATAGTTAGGGTTCAATTCGAATAAATTTCTGGCCATCCGTGGCCTCATGAGTACCTACTCTGAATTGTCCAATCCGAAACCAGTGAGGAATATATATATATATATATATATATATATATATATATATATATATATATATATATATATATATATATATATATATATATATATATATATATATATATATATATATATATATATATATATATATATATATATATATATATATATATATATATATATATATATATATATATATATATATATATATATATATATATATATATATATATATATATATTCAGCGATTCCACGGGAAAAGAATAGAGTTGAAAAAAAAGTTGTCCGATTTTGCTCAAAATCGCTTGGTATGTTCTTCATCGAAAATAATAACACCAGTATTTTTTTATTTTTTTTGTTAGGATGACCATGTTTGATATAGGGTTACAAAAAATCGACATTTTTCAATTTTTTTTATTTTTTATAAATCATAACTTCTGAACAACTGGGTCGATTTGCAATGTCTTTCTATGAATAGAAAGCTCATTACTTGTAATTTTTATTAAAAATATTGATTAAAATAATTAATGTACTTAAATTTGCTAAAATGGTCAAAGTATTTGTTTTTTATGATTTTCGAAATGTTGGACCACAACGACTATTTAATTTTATATTTTTTTATCAAAATTCAAACATTTTTACATAACATATCAAAAGATCTCAAATGTTCTCAGAGCCGTTTTTGAGTTATATTTTTTTTGAAAATTTCAAGTTTTTTTTCCCATACACACATGGAATGAGCATCATTTTCCATCAATTCAAAATAACTGCGGGAAATATTTCATTGTAGTTATTTTATTTTAAATCAAAAGTAGCTGAACATATATTCAACGAAACTAAATGTAGCGGAAAGCATAGCAATCCACAAACAAAATCCCAAAAACTTGCTTAGCAAGGGTCAAGGAAACGGATATTCGTGGCTGTTTAAATTTATACCTTCATCACAAAAACAACTAACTAAACAACACAACACCAATTTGACTACCTTCAAACGAAGTAATAATGAATAACCTTGTTGGTATCAAACAACATTTTAGGTAACAAACAAACACATAAACACACTCAAGTACCTCCCCTACCTCACACACTGCGGTACCAACAAACCTACTATAAATACTAGACCTACTGTGATGTTCCATTCAAGTCGAGCACTCGAAGTCTGTAAGTAAGCTTCCAGTAGAATTAAAAGGAATTTGCTCGCGTGTACTAGCAAAAAGTTGAGAAAAGTGTTTCAATGTTTTATTTTTTATTTTTAAAAAGTGATCAAATGAAGTGTTAATTTTAAACGTTTAATACAATGAAGCACGAATGCTCAAATTGCCATGTTTGGAGTAATAGTTACAAGAAAGTTACTCCTAAACTATATGGTTATACAGCGGAAAGGAGAATAAAATTGGATAAAAGCTGTTCCTACATTTGTAATACCTGCTATTTATTGCAGACTTTATCGCTTTATCAAGAAAGAAAACGAGCCAGCAACTCCAAGTGCAGTTAATCTAGAATGTGGAAATCAAGAACTCACCGTTTCTGAACCATCGAAACTTGATGATCTCGCCGTTGATGTATGCCGGATATATATACTATATATATATATATATATATATATATATATATATATATATATATATATATATATATATATATATATATATATATATATATATATATATATATATATATATATATATATATATATATATATATATATATATATATATATATATATATATATATATATATATATATATATATATATATATATATATATATATATATATATATATATATATATATATATATATATATATATATATATATATATATATATATATATATATATATATATATATATATATATATATATATATATATATATATATATATATATATATATATATATATATATATATATATATATATATATATATATATATATATATATATATATATATATATATATATATATATATATATATATATATATATATATATATATATATATATATATATATATATATATATATATATATATCTATAACCAGATTTGCAATGTCTTTCTATGAACAGAAAGCTCATTACTTTTAATTTTTATTAAAAATATTGATTAAAATAGTTAATGTACTCAAATTTGCTAAAATGGTCAAAGTATTGGTTTTTTATGATTTTAGAAATGTAGGACCACAACGACTATCTATTTTTGTATTTTTTTTATCAAAATTCAAACATTTTTACATAACATATCAAAAAATCTTAAATGTTCATCGAGCTGTTTTTTAGTTACATTTTTTTGAAAATTTCAAGTTTTTTACCCATACACACATGGAATGAGCATCATTTTCCAAATTTGGCAACAAGCGCTGTCTGAGAGAATCTTGGGAGGTCGGAATTGGCCACAGGGTCGGGATTGGACCAGGCTCCGCTATATTAAGGAATTGGAGCTCAAATCTCAAAGCTTTAGACTACAAGCAAGGGTTTTCTCAGATTACCTTCAATTAAAACTCAGCATTTAATTTGATTATTTAATGATTTTGATTTTGCATGATTCATCAAAAAAATATATTACATAGCAAAATTCTTACAATTTAACGCACTTTTCTTCATCTGAAAACGAAAACCGTTTCACGATAATGTAATTTTCACTTTGTGGCTTAAAGTAATGAAACGATTGTGTCCCAGAGATTTGTTTTACACGAGTATAACGGTTCTTTATTTTCTTTTCCATTGCATTGTAATCTTTTTCCGAGAAAAACTCGTAATATATTTTGGAATCTACTTTAGAAACAGCCCAAAAGTAAAGTTCGTATGCAGTTGTAATATGATGACCTTGTAAACTTGCTTTTGAAGCGTTTCGCTTTAGAACACCTCCTAAAGCATCACAAGGCCCTTTTCCATGGCAAGTGACAAAAAAGTTCCACTCTGCATTAAGACCGAAGTCCTTGTACATGTAGCACAAATTGAAAGCAGTCATCTTATTTTTGTATTGACTGCCTGATCCATCAGAAAAAAATGGATATTTTTCAGGTGAGGTAGCTTTTTTTTTAATGAAATTCACACAATTTGTTATAAACAGCCGAACGGCAACATGGTTATGTTTAGTAAATTCTGCGATTGCTATAAAGCTTGTAAACTTTAAATTTTGTGCTTCATCCTTATAATATATGGCAAAAGGATGGATTGTGCATTGAGCGTTTGCCCAATGAAAACCTTGTATAGCGTCCTGAATAACAAAAGAGTAATTTTCAGAGTAGTCAGCAATTATAATAAAGTCAGTTGGTTCCAAATTAATTTTTAGTTGTTTTAAGTAGTTACCTTGTTGCTCTGCAATAAAATTATGCGTAGATAATTCGCTTAATTTTTCTAAAAATGTTTCCACAAACTCTTCTGCATCCATTCGCATTGAATTTAGATGACAACGATCTGTTTGCTTCCATTGCTTAAATTCTAAGGAATCGATATTTATTCATATTCAACCAACATTTCTCTGTAGGATTTTCACATAGTATTTTGAAAAACAAGTCATGATACGTTTTTAAATGGTTAGGAATAAGTTTCTTATCCTTAAGGGTTTTAAACATTAATTTAACATTCTGATGATAAATGCATACGTAGACAGTATGCGTTCCACTTGAACCAGCCAGAATACAATTTTTTGGGCGGCTGCTGGAAAACATTGAAAATCCAATTTTAAAAGTAGGATATTGCTCTTTGAAAATCAAATAAATTTCACGAAGGTTACATAAAAGTAACCTGCGCTGAACATGCACTTTTTCTTCTGCCATATTTTCAATAACGAAATCCTTTTTCCCAGGACATGCTCTGCTTATCTCGTCACTATTATAAAACTCCCTAACTACAGTTAGAGTATCATCGCTCAAAGATAACATATTTACTCTGGTCTCCGGTGTGCTCATAAAACCTTTTTCAATCTGTAATTCCTTTGCACGTTGAGCAGTTCGTTGCGAAACACCGAATTCTTGCATAATTTTGTATGCAGTCCAGGATTTGGGGAGAGAAGTTAGAATCCTATATCGATCGTTTCTGTCAGATGTTTCATCAAATTTTGCCTTCATCTGTTGAAGAATTTCCTGTCCGTCTCCGGGTTTCTGGGCAGCAGCGCTACCAATTGATTCAGCACTCGTTGATTCCAAAGAAAACAAAGATTCTGAAAACAAGATGGAAAAATATCACAATTAGGTAGGAACATTTTTATTTGTATAATGTAATACAGATTGTATTCGATTATTTGAAGTATGATAGGCAACTGCTCTACAAATTGAGCTACCAGGTCGGATTAGGTAAGATTATACGGAACTGATATTTTCTTAAATTTTCTGAATAATCGAGTACAACTTGTATAACGTAGCAAATCATGACGTCTGAATAAACAAAAAGAAGAGATTATTCTACTTACCAACACTAGGAACAGCGTCAATTTCCGATGATCTAGCGGCATTGGGATCGATTATTTCGAAACCACCATTATTGATGCTTGCTGGTGCGGTGAAATTGTTCACTCTAGATGGTCCGGCTACGGCGAAATTAGTGGTGGCTGATGGTCCGGCAACGGCGAGATCATCAAGTTTCGATGGTTCAGAAACGGTGAGTTCTTGATTTCCACATTCTAGATTAACTGCACTTGGAGTTGCTGGCTCGTTTTCTTTCTTGATAAAGCGATAAAGTCTGCAATAGCAGGTATTACAAATGTAGGAACAGCTTTTATTCAATTTTATTCTCCTTTCCGCTGTATAACCATATAGTTTAGGAGTAACTTTCTTGTAACTATTACTCCAAACATGGCAATTTGAGCCTTCGTGCTTCATTGTATTAAACGTTTAAAATTAACACTTCATTTGATAACTTTTTAAAAATAAAAAATAAAACATTGCAACACTTTTCTCAAATTTTTGCTAGTACACGCGAGCAAATTCCTTTTAATTCTACTGGAAGCTTACTTACAGACTTCGAGTGCTCGACTTGAATGGAACATCACAGTAGGTCTAGTATTTATAGTAGGTTTGTTGGTACCGCAGTGTGTGAGGTAGGGGAGGTACTTGAGTGTGTTTATGTGTTTGTTTGTTACCTAAAATGTTGTTTGATACCAACAAGGTTATTCATTATTACTTCGTTTGAAGGTAGTCAAATTGGTGTTGTGTTGTTTAGTTAGTTGTTTTTGTGATGAAGGTATAAATTTAAACAGCCACGAATATCCGTTTCCTTGACCCTTGCTAAGCAAGTTTTTGGGATTTTGTTTGTGGATTGCTATGCTTTCCGCTACATTTAGTTTCGTTGAATATATGTTCAGCTACTTTTGATTTAAAATAAAATAACTACAATGAAATATTTCCCGCAGTTATTTTGAATTGATGGAAAATGATGCTCATTCCATGTGTGTATGGAAAAAAAACTTGAAATTTTCAAAAAAAATATAACTCAAAAACGGCTCTGAGAACATTTGAGATCTTTTGATATGTTATGTAAAAATGTTCGAATTTTGATAAAAAATATATAAAATTAAATAGTCGTTGTGGTCCAACATTTCGAAAATCATAAAAAACAAATACTTTGACCATTTTAGCAAATTTAAGTACATTAATTATTTTAATCAATATTTTTAATAAAAATTAAAAGTAATGAGCTTTCTATTCATAGAAAGACATTGCAAATCGACCCAGTTGTTCAGAAGTTATGATTTATAAAAAATTAAAAATTTTGTAAAATGTCGATTTTTCTGGTAACCCTATATCGAACATGGTCATCCTAATAAAAAAATAAAAAAATATGGGTCTTATTATTTTCGATGAAAAACATACCAAGCGATTTTGAGCAAAATCGGACAACTTTTTTTTTCAACTCTATTCTTTTCCCGTGGAATCGCTGAATATATATATATATATATATATAAATATATATATATATATATATATATATATATATATATATATATATATATATATATATATATATATATATATATATATATATATATATATATATATATATATATATATATATATATATATATATATATATATATATATATATATATATATATATATATATATATATATATATATATATATATATATATATATATATATATATATATATATATATATATATATATATATATATATATATATATATATATATATATATATATATATATATCTATATATGCATATATGAGAATTCGGTTCAGGTATAATATTGATTTGGTATAGATTTCTTTATTTGGTCAACAAACGTAGACTAGTACATATACAGCCGCAGTTTTTTTTTTCCTAAATTCATTATAATTATATTTTCAGTGAGGAAAACTAAAATGAATGGATTTAGAAATAAAATAAAAAGTTTGAAAAAGTAATTAAGATTGAGCATTTTTATTATTTCGTAGGGTGTTTAAAAATTACTTTAATTTTGTATCGTGACATTCTGAGGTCAATGGTTTCGCAGTATGCATTGTAAGAAGCCATCATACGATTTATTGGTTCAAATGTTGCATATTTTATGCGATTATGGTTTTTGGCAAACATAGATTACAAATGATGGAAGTGGAAATGATGTCCAACCTAATTTACGAAGGGCATATGCTAGAAATTATTTTTGTACTGATTTTATTATTTTTTCGTTCGTTATTATTAACCTCACCTAAGCAATTTATAATGTTTTAGTTTTGCATGGAGCTTGAAAGTTCTAGCAAAATCCCTTACTTTTTCTTCCTAAGTCCCTAACTCTTTCACATTTTTCAACATTTTGATTTCCTAGTACAATGGTGATGTTAGAAGTTGTTTTTTTTTCTTCTGCTGAATGATATTGAATTGCAGTATTTTAAATTTATTTCTAAAAGGCTTTTGTTACACACTTTGTAGAATATGAGTCATTTCTTATTTCCAAAAAGAGCTTCATGTCGTCGGCTTAGATAAGAACTTTTATTTTTTTAGTATGAAGGATATGTAATTTACGTACAGTATAAAAAGAAGAGGTCCTTGAGTGACACCTGAGGTGACTTGAATTGGGTTTGATTCCTTTCATTTAAATTTAACTATTTATTGTCGGTTTGTTAAAAATGATTCCAGCCATTTCAGAAGTCCTGGCTCAATTCCATTTTTTGTAGTTTGAAGAGTAGCATTGAAATGTTAACACGATCAAATGCCTTGTTAAAGTCTGTGTAAAAAGCTTCTACATGGTTGCCATTATCCATTGCATTCAATGAAAAGTCTATAAAGGGAAGTAAATTAGTTGTGGTTGAAGGACCCTTTAAGAAGCATGTTAGTAATTCTATTTTTTTTATTTGCAGGAATAATTTTTCGTTGACAATTGCTTCGGAAAGTTTTGGAATGCAAGGGATAATAGTTATTCCAGGCATAGCAACGTACGTCAGATTTCAAGATAGGCACTAAGAATGAGCTTTTCCTAGTTTTCTGATTCCAGTGACATATTGTATAAAATGCATAAAATGCAAAATAATAGTGGTTGCGGTATTCTTCAGAGATGGTCTCTTCGTTCATATTCGTTAGCAAAAAGTCCAAATAACAGTTTTGATTAATTTTTATGTGATTAATTTGGCTAAGGGAACGTCCATCAATTATGTCACGCAAAAAGTGACTTTTTATACCCCCCCCCCCCCCCCCTTGTCACGTTTTTTGTATGGACCTTCTAATTTTTTTTGTATGGATTGTCACGTTTTCCCAAACCCTCCTTCCCCCCTTACTGCGTGACATATTTAACGGACCTTCCCTAAGCCCTAAAGTGGCAGTTTTGTCAGAGAAGAACTGCAGTGTTTTATTAACCCCAATGACTGAGAGTAGGATACATTCATTTTCAGAGTCCGAAATATAGTCGACATGGCGTTGATTATAGTCCCCATAGATGTGAACTTAAGTTCAGATACAATGTGTTGAACAATTTCGAAGATGGTTTCACAAGTGTTTTTATGAGCATGGTCTGATTGAAAATACACCGACGTGAAAACGTGTATGCGTTTGGAAATACACCCCCTGCTATGTTTGCTTTCACTCTGCTCAAATTCTTTAAATTTAGATGTGCTGATAATTTCAGAAATAATTGGCCGAGAGAGCTCTAAGGACTCCGCCGCCTAACCGCCAGATGTTTGAAAGTTTATGTTATCTCTGAATACATTAATGCGCTTCCAATCATTTCTTCACTTCTAATACATTCGTCATAGCTTGTTTCAATTGCAAGTAGGATCGGAAAGGAAGAGCTTAGTAAACTTTTGTATATCCTTCATTTTGGCTAATGCTTCTTACTCGATTGAAATGTTGACAGTAAATCAAAATTTCGTCGCATTCTGTTCATGTGCAGAGTTGTTGAAAGTCGCTTTACAATAAAATTTCATTATTTACCTCTGGTGACAGAACGTCATTAATTTCGGCTTATTTGTCACCGAAAAGAGTCATTGCTTCCAAAAATTAGGGTTGTAAAATTTGTTGTTGCTGTCTCCTATCTGCTGCAGGTGTTTTATTCGCTGGTCGTGTACATTACGTTGATAGGACAGCTGGGCCTCTGATGCCATCTGCTGCATAGGTGTGCACTTCTAAATAGATTTTCCGACGTTCGTCTGTTGAAGATGGTAGTCCTACGGATGCCAAATGAATTTTTACGCTGGATTTCGACATCCCTTCACGGCAAAACGATGGGTCCTTGTCATGTAAATATGCCAGATAAAGGCTAACAATGTACATAACCAGTTGCTACGCTGTTATTGCCAGATCAGCTGATATTACACAAAGAATCAATGTGTAGAATCTAAGGTATGCGCACAGCAAAATTTAGCCAAAGAAAAACTAGCAGAATAACATTATTTCTATTTATTTCTTAATCCGGAAAAAAAAATCATCGAAACAGAGGGTTAATTTATATGTATATGTATTTAAAAAAAATACCCTTCCATCTTGTAGTAGCTACTCTGTTACTGAACAAAACTAGTGTAATTGCACAGAGAACCACATAGATGAAGCTTGGGAGTAGTTATACATCTTCAATGTACAAGTTCATTAATTCTATTTGTAGATCAGTACCTGCGACAACCACGTCCTCACGATCTTTTGGGGAGGGGGGAAGAAGGACTATTAGTTTTGACAATCGTTGTTATTAGAGACCTTGTTCACCACTGTGTCTCTACAATTGCCAAGGGAAGGGTAGTTGTGTTAGTGAAACAGGTTATTTTTAGATCATGGATGCACTGTGGTAAGTGATGCAATCAATGAAAGAAAGCGCAGTACACTGCTTTTTATTTTTAAATTTAGTGGTGATAGAAAGAGGCAAGTGACAAATGGCAAGGAATGGGACCGGCCTGGGATTGAACTCCCGACCATTTGCTCAGTAAGCAGAACGGGTAACCACTGAGCTACCCAGCCACTTCACATCGTAACAAAGGGTTAATTTTTAACTCATTTGCATCAAAATATTCTTATTCGGACTTGTTATATCCGTATGCTCAAACTTTGCGTTTGATACTATCCATTAAGTTCTGCACAGTGTCCTCAGTCACCTTTCTGGAAGCATTGTCCCACTTTTTAGCAACATATTTCTCATTATTTGCTGCTCCTTTCGATTTCCCAACGTTTCGTTTCACAATGGCCCAATATCTTTCATGGACGAAGTTCTGGGGTGTTCGGAGGATTAAAGTCCTTTGAAACAATGTTAATGTTGTTTCCTGCATACCTTTCCTGGGCCGCTTTACCATAATGGCAAGACGCCGAATCAGGCGAAAACAACACAAAACTCGAGTGCTTTTGGATGAATGGTGGTAGCCGTTTTTGCAGACACTCGTTGACGTAACCAACAATCGTACGGGTAGTTATGAAGATTTTAATCTTCAAATCACAACTACAAATAGTCTGTCAAACTATGTACTTTTTAGAGAACTTCGACAACGTTTTGGCCTTGAAATGATCGTCAACCTTGCCACGTATATACTGCGTAATGCGGTCAAGACCAGGAAGCTGCTTGAAGTCTGCTTTGACGTTTGTTTCATCATCCATAATCACGCAGTGAAACTTTGTCAACAATTTGTCCTACAGCTTACACGCTCTTTTCGAACTGGTATCTTGCTTCTCGTTCCATTTTGGGGTTTTTATTACCTTGAACGACCTATATCCTGCCGCTTTCTTCACCTTTTCAACGAAAGAATACGATGTTTTGACCTGTTTAGCTACATCTCAGACGGAAAGGGACGGGTTTTGCTGAATCGGCCGAAGCACTGCATCCCGCTGGGATTTGAAGTTGTCGTGCCGCTTGCCGCCAGATCCTGGTTTCCGATCGAGAGTCAACCGATCCCGGAAGCGTTTCAAAACGCTACTTACTGTTGAACGAGAGACTCCGAGTGATTTTGCTATGTAATGATGCGACATAGACGGATTTTCCACACTTTTGTAACTAGAAAATGAGAAGAAAGATTAATAATTTCCATTTAATTCCAACTACCTTTATTGCTTATCTTGACAGATATGCGTAATTCGTTTACAATGTGCAGACCTCTTCCGTGTTGTCTACTTTATTTGACAGTCGATGTGGCTGTAGGTCATACAATTTCACTTTCAATTGAAAATTCCCAAGTAGCACACAAAACATCTTGGTTTTCAAGTTTCATTTTGGTAAATCTGCAGTAACAAAAAGCACATTTTGTTACAGCAGAGTTGATTATACTAGATATTTCATTGGTGTTGTTCAAATGGTTTGCCAAGACCATTCAAAACAAACATTGGAGTTAGTCGATACCTGTTTGTCTTTGTTAACTTGTATCTAGGTAAACTTAATCATGACGTTGCATATTTAATATTTTCCAGTGTATGTGATGTTTGTTATGAAGTAATTTTCACCTACAGTGCAACATAACAAATAATTTATACTCGTGTTCCAATGAAGCGTTCTGATACTTATTGTTTTCAAAATGCGTTTTTTTGAGCCACATGCGCAACGTAATGAGAACGCTCTATAAAGTCAATGAATAATGTTACGTTCTTGCAACGTTCAATTGCACATTACCACAACAGTGATGACAATTGAAATATATCCGAATGAAATGCACACTACCGACCACATGTGTTTTGATATGAATGAAAAAATAATCAATTCACAATCAGATCAAATCAGGTAAGGGTTGATTTTCAGAGGTTGTTGTTATTGTATAGGTCTCAAAAAGAAAATGACTTGAAGTGTTCATTATGCCACTTCTATAAGCTATGATTTTCATAGTAGTGGCTATTGCTATTTAACTTTTAAACAAGGATCACTCAAATAGTGAGAGCATAGTATTTTAATTTTTGGCTGAACTAACTAATTTATATAAATAAAATAGCTACCTGCATAAAGCTGAAATAAATTATCTTCCCAATCAAAATAAACAGTTGTGAAATTACTAGTTGTGCGTAATGAACATAAGCTGTTACGTTTTTGAATTAATTCTGCCAACTGTTAACATAAAAGCAAAATCAATGATTTCACAAGGAACCCGTAAACCCAATTTAAAGGACAATTTTTTTGCTATGTTTCCTACTATAACCTAATGTATTCATCACATAGTAAAGCTTTGGTATAGGTAAAATTTCCAATGTATCAGTACATGATTGTATTTTTTCCAAATAGCTTGTTTAAATCAAAATATCTGTAAAGTAGGGATTGTAATGTTTTGAATATGGAATAATCGATTGATCATAAGCAAAAATAATCATAATAAAGTTGTTCAATAAATTTGTAACATGAAATTTTTTTGTGAGTTAAGGAAATAAATCTTCAAGTAACTATAAAATAATCTTAAAGTAAAAATACAATAAAGTTTATCAAGATTGGTTTTAACGACCAACTTAAATGATGAGACAAAGTGTTCGTCTTTTAAAATAAGTTATTTAACTTCTCGTAGTTTCAGAACAGGAGACGACTTATTGAGCTCCTTTAAGCAATCATATGATTGAATTTGTAAGGCTAGTGGTTTTTCGTCATACACAATGCAATTAAATAATTGCAATTAATTGCAGTATAAGTTCTACATGTTAAAAACGGTTTGATATTCTCCACCTAAATATGCTAAGATAACTTCATTTAGAAACAGTTGTGTCTAAAGTAATTGAAATAAAACATTTTATTTTACCTTCTGCTCAAATATGAATGAGGTTAATTATTCTTCAATATTTGTTTTGTCTCCTTCAAAATAATCACCATTGGAGGCGATAAACATATGCCAACGTTTTTTCCATTCCTTATAGCACTTTTCATACGCCTCTTCTGGTATCGCCTTAAGCTCCCTCTTCGGATTCTCTTTTACGACTTCAATCGTCTGAAAATATTTACCACGAAGTGGAAATTTGAGTTTGGGGAAGAGATAAAAGTCACATGGTACCATATCAGGCAAATACGGCGCTTGAGGAACGATGTTAACGTTGTTTTTGGTCGAATAAACGCGAACTAAACGTGATGTGTGAGCTGGTGCATTATCGTGATGCAAAAACCATGACTTGTTGTCCCACAATTATTTCCTTTTGAGACGAATATTCTCATGCAAACGCTTCATAACGCCCAAATAATATTCAGCATTAACCGATTGACCTTTCGGAAGGAATTCCGAGTGCACCGCAACTTGGCTATCGCAGAAAACAGTCAGCATAACCTTGATTTTCGATCGACTTTGACGCGGTTTCTTGGGTTTCGGCTCATTTTGGAAGCGCCCTCCAATGATTGCTGGGTTGTTTCGACGTCGTACTCGTAGACCCAAGTCTCGTCACCAGTTATGATGTGCTGGATGTCCGTATCACTCATTGTGAGCATTTCCTTAGCGGCAGTTTTGCGTTGCTCTTTTTGAAGAAAATTCAACAATTTTGGAACAAGACGCGCGGACACACGTCTCATGCCCAAAACATCGTGTATGCTATGAGCGGATCCATTTGATATGTCACACGGCGATTTTGCAGCACAATTTTTTTTTCACTTTTTCGATGTTTTCTTCGTTTATTGATGTTGCTGGACGACGATCATGAGGCAGATTTTCAACTGATGTACGACCCTCTTTGAACGACTTGTACCAATCAAACACACGTGCACGCGATAGAGCAGATTCCCCATAGGCTTTCTGCAACATTTTCAATGCATCCGAAGCACTTATTCCGTTGGAATAACAAAGTTTTAAACTAATTCTTTGCTCAACGTTTGATTCCATGGTAAAATTCGAAAATACACTGGAGGTTGACTTGTTTATAGTGCCGCAAAAAAAAAAGGTTCGTGACAGATAGTGCTCAAATTTGACATGTAAACGTATAAAAGTCCTACCAATCTAAGAAAAAAAAATTGACGATATGTCATCCGCGGACCGTTTTATTCATAAAGTCTCTTTCATATTTGAGCAGAAGGTATGTTATAATACCATTAGAATTTTTTTTATGTGACTGTGAAATTACGGATAGTCAAATTGCGAATAATCCAGACTTCGAGTTCATGGAAGAATTAATAATACTAGGATTTTATTTAATTATTCCGATTGAACCTCTTAACGAAATCCCCATTAAATTGTTCTTCAGTTTTTTAAGTAAAAAAAAAACACGGTGTAGCATCTGATTTATACTAATTCTTTGATCCAATGGATTCAACACTTTTGTTGAAGGCGTTTAGGACATTATTGTTTTAATTGTAATGTCAGTCAAACATCATTATTAAATATTAAATTTATTAATAGTACAGTAGTTTTTAATTCTAAGTAAATTAGGTACACACAAACAAAGAAAACTGCCTATCAGACTACGACTGTCGCTACCAGATAGCTATAATTTTAAGATGTCTGCATAAATAAATATCATAGAAGTACTTCACGTGTTAAGAATGGACTCATGATTATTTGAGTCGGTAGTGTATTTGATTTGTTCGCATTCGCCATATGCCAAAATTTGCAATACAAAATGAGATTTTTAAATTTCACTCATTCCTCCACAGTTTGAACCTAACATGAACCTGTAACGATTTATAATTCTTCGAATGAGTCAGAAATCTGATTCATCCAATTGTAAACATAATTTTACACAAAATTTTCTTTTTCAAGTTCTGAAGCAATGCTCTATTCTCGAGGATTTATTCTGAGGCGTTTATATTTTTCGTAGTAGAACAGAATATTGATCCATAAATCCGAAAGCGTTTAAAAAATAAAATTATTCCAAGACGATTTTCAGATCATTTTACTTCTCAATATTTTGATCAGGAATGTTTGGTTGATAACGATATCCATTAAAAAAAAGTTATCCTCGCATTCATATAAACATCGGCATCATTTAACTTTCCTGCAACGCGATTTACAATATTTGTAAGTTTTACAAAATGCTAACGTACTTTGTAGAACCAGCGTCATGTTGCAAATAGGCTCCACCCTTGCACTTTTTGCGTTGCTGTTTTGTATGATTTTGCGGTACATAGCCAAATAAAACTATCCCTAATTTGTTTCAAGAGAGATTATTATGCTCTATTGAAACAAAATGTGCTACTTGGGTTGTCGTGTGACGATGAATTTAACATCCATCCCTTTCAATTGAAACACATTATCTTCTTTTGACAGCCTTCTTAGTCAATTTCAGCAAAATAATTTTCAAATAAACATATTCGACTAAGCTTTTCATTCATCGGTGTTTATTTTAGTGTCAAACTTGTATGAAGCAGGACAATTGAAATTCATGTAATTCGTGCGGATTTATATTCACTTCTGAGGTATTCATTATTTTTAAGACTAGAAACAGTGCCATCAGGTAAAGTTATTGTAGCACCGAAAACAGTAATCAACCATTTTATGAAATGAGAAATGAAATTACTGATATTTTTGTTGCTTTTACGCGATTCCTGTTGTGTTCACAGCTCCAGTGCGCAAATGCAACAAATGCAATTTCTATAAGTCACTACAGTATCAAACAGAAACGCGCTTGCCAGCTCGGGGAGTTTTATGTCGAGTAAAGTTACAGCAATGCGTGCATCGTCAAATGACAATACTTTTAGCAACACTGGCACGCATGTTTCGTTGTGTTCGCCAACCACTACTCGGGTGGGGGGGATGAAATCAAATCAATTTCAACGAAGTTGATTCACGCTCGTTCACCACGTCGTTTGAAGGAAGCCTGAATTTCAATTCAAACGCTTTTGACGGTGGCTAGATCGCAAATGAATTTAAGCTTACTCACGTTCGACAGGAAGTGAAGATTTATTAACTGCATGAAAGCTAATTGGAGGAATTTTACATGCTCTGTTATTTACATCACAATAAAAAATCAGATTTTCGTTCTGTGCACTTATTAACCATCTGTTCTATTCGCGAAGGTATAATCAATTATTTTGAATATTACAAACAATAAAATTAGACGACACGGCTTGATTTGTGTGGACCATGCATTATAACAAAAGTATTTTTATTATTATTTTAAGGACAGCATAGCAAGCATTATTATCTGTGGTACTTGCGCATTTTCATAATTTTTTCACTGTGTATCAGGTTTTTCTTTAATCGTTGCTGCGGATGCGAAGCTCGTTGGTCGACATTGGTGACACCGGGGTGGGCTTAAATCCAAAGGGGTGATTAGCGGGAAGAAACTAGATTCCAGCCGGCGAGGGCTACGAAGCGAGATGATGTGGTACTTTCGCTTGGTAAGGTTTCCAATGCGTACGGGTTGTCCGACGAATATGCGGCAATTCGATCAGTGTAATGGACGGTCTGTTGTTTTTGATTGTTTTAAGCCGGAGAGCGGTATTGGAAGCACTTTTCAATTAAAATGTCTTCAGGGATTGAGTGGAAATAGTTCGGGTAAAATAATACACGTGGCCCTATTGTTCGTGTCTTAGCCATGGCGACACACACTCAGTCAGCACAACGGGTTTGATTTTAGTTGCACTCCCGACGTACACTGTACGGATTTGCTATTCAGGACCATGGCATTGACATACTTCTACACTCGACCGACTCTACTATCCTCACCTTTTTTGCACTTTTAATCATGCGGTCTCAAAATACGACGTGACGCGCACTACCGTTATCAACGCTCCTCCCGGTCTGTTAACCAAATATAATACAAGAGGCCCAGGTAGCATCCCACCAAGCCTTATATATCCTCCCAAAACAATAAATCCCATCTCATATCCGTTCCCACGGTCCTTGCTACCACCTCGGTGTGATGATATTGATGAACGCTGACTGATGACACTTCTTCGATTGGTTAACGAGGGGTGACAATGGTTGGATTGCTGTCAATTTTAAATTTAAACTTGTTGCATGAAATTTCATAGCTTTTTCTCTTTTGTATATTAATTTTGAAGTTTTATTTTTTTTTAAATTTTAATTGGGTTGGATTGAACTAAAGGGACTAAATAATGTAACTTACTTACTAGAAAAGTAACACACCCAATAACAATAAAGAATAATGGTATAACTGAAAAATAAATATTATACTACACACTTAGAAGTTATGAATTTTACACGAGACGTAATTGATGTTTGTAAAAAGCCGGGAAACGTAGAGAAAGATTTCGTGTAAAATCATGTCTCCTGTAACTGACACATACGCAATTCGACGAAAGATGTGTTTGATTGAATTTATTTTCTCCTCTCTTTCAACTCATTCTTATGTGCTAAAAGACGCTTGCATGGGTCGGTCTCAGGGGACAGAAATTAAAATGACATTTTTGTAGTGTGTAATGCTTACACAAACGTTTACACCGTGTCCAATAATTTCTCATGCACTTTTTCCTTGATTGGTGTCGTGCAACTACTCAACATGCTTCACGTATGTGTTGGTGTAGTTTTGGACTATGTTTATAAAAACGCTTTTAGGTTATGTCCGATTGTTTTCATTCGGTGTTTATCTTTTACCAGCGATGAAGGAGTTTCGTGCTGTGGTGATAAAAAAGTTTTTGAAAGGTGAGCGCCCGGGCACTATTTTCCGAAATTTGAAAAACCTCGGAGTAAAGCGGGATTTTGTGTACCGAACCATATAAAGGTATCGTGACACCTGCTCGTTGGATGACCGGAAGAGATTCGGTCGTACTTGTACGGTGCGGACTGTACGAGTTGTTAAAGTGGTCAGGGAACGGATTAGACGAAAATCACAGCGCTCTGTACGTAAAATGGCCAGATCTGAATGCTTCGAGATCGTCAATGTACAATATACTACAAAATGACCTCGGATTCCAAGCTTTAAAGAAACGTAAGGTTCACGGAGTTTCGGAATCTTCCAAGCAGAAACGACTCGAAAGAGCAAGTCTGCTTTTGTCGCGGCACGGTGGGAAAGAATTTATCTTTTCCGACAAAAAGTTATTCGTCTTGCAACAATCCCACAATGCCCAGAACGACAGATTGTGGGCTCTCTCTTTGAGAACTGTTCCAGAGAGTGATAGGAATATTCCACGGTTCCAAAGTGCTGCGTCAGTGATGGTTTGGGGAGGAATTTGCAAGCGAGGCAAATTACCACTGGTTTTCATCGAAAAAGGCGTTAAAGTGAATGCCGTGTATTATAAAACGGAAGTTTTGGAGAAAGTTGTCAAGCCATTTATTCAAGAGGTGTTTGGAGATGATCACTATGTGTTTCAGCAGGACGGAGCGCCACCGCATACTGCAAATCTCGTCCAGGGCTGGTGCCGAGAAAATTTGACCGACTTTTTGGACAAGAATGAATGGGAGGTTCACCAGATCTGAATCCCTTGGATTATTTCGTATGGTCATACATGCTGACGAAGGTAAATGACCACAGGGCGTCTAATATGAACCAATTCAAAACCGTAATCAAACGAATTTGGGACGAAATGCCGATGGAAGTCGTGCGGGCCGCCTGTGATGGTTTCGAAAAACGTTTGAAGCTGGTCAAGAAGGTTAAAGGTGGTGTTAATCCAAAACATATACTGTAGTTGATCAGTATTATATTGCAATATAATGGGTAAAATTATCAATAAAATATGGATTATCGATTTGAAATAAATAGTGTTTTATTTTGTATGAGAATATATTGGACACGGTGTATATACAACGGAGCACTAACAGTAATTATCTATTTAAACATTTACTGAAAATAATTATAAAAAAAAATACTGACAATAATTATTAAACACATTTACTGACAATAATTTAAAAAAAATTTAAACCAAATCAAGCTGATAACGCTGTATATGATGGTTTTGTTGTAACCTAACAACGATTGGTTACAATACCAACAGTATGGATGCTTTTGTGGCCACTCACATAGTGTGATGATTGTTTTTATTTGTATAAAGGCTTGGATTTAAATCGATTTATACCAAGAGTAAAGCTGCACTCGCAAAATAGGATAGTGGTTTACTTGTTCCAAGTTATCCATTAGAATTGTCTAAACTGTAACTGCGTAAACTGTTAAAATCTGGAAGATGACGGAATTGTGAAATCAAAATTTAATCGAGGCTAGTTTATGCAGTGCACTTTAGCACGATTTATGCAAGGAGGGATGAATGGAAACTTGCTTAAAGTATAATTTCGTAAGCATAAATGTTCTAAGAGTGTTCAGTTGAGCATGATTGACCGCCCAAAGTTGCTACTGTGTATTTCCAGATCAGCTGTTATTACTCAGAGAACCAACATCTGATGATTAGGCTAAAATTCTTCCTCAATGTATAGGAACTGGTAATCCCAAACTAAGACATCACCGACACCTGCCCTGCTCAAATGCAGGTCAAGTAAGGAAAGAGTAGAAATGTGTAGGCGTGATACTCACTTTGTTGAAAGCCGTGAACACTTCTGCGCTTCCACGAAAAATCACTGGTATGATGGATATCATGGTTAAGTGACAGCAGAATTCGTTTTGGTAAACGATAAACGATTAGCTGAATTCACGCAACTTCTAGTAATTTTTTAAATATTAGTACTGATTTCCAAATTGAACCAATTTATACCGATTTATATTATTTATCTAGTTTACTTTGATTAGGAAAACAAGGTAATTTATATAAACGTCTGAGAGTCAATTTGAATCGATTGATACCAACAGTGTGAATGCTGTTGGAGTCATTCACATATTGGGATAGTGGTTTACTTGTTCAAAGATATGGTAGAATGGTGAACATGGCGAACCAATAGTATGGATCATAAATATGATCTCCAACACCGTAGTTGCGTTTGCTGATATTTTTGTCAAATTTTTGTGTATTAGCTGATTTTCGGCAACTTTTTCATTTGTTAGCTGATTCTCGGTATTTATTTGCTGACTCTTAGTAAACAGAAATGCCGAGGTATTCGGCTGTTGGATTTTCGGCGAAAACTAAGTGTGTACAAACATTCATAAAATCAGTCAAATATGGGGTTATCCATTAAACTACAATATTGAAAGGTGTGCAATTTCGAAAATGTTCAAACAGGTTTTAGGTAGTTATTAGAGATATAATACAATATTTCTTCCATAAAATCAAAAATGAAGAAAATTTTGTTAAGCTGGACTTACGACGAGAGGCAGTATAAGAAACATAAAAAATTAATGAAAATGTGGGGCAAAAAAAAACACAAAACAACGTTTGAATGGAACCAATGTTGTTAACATATCCAAACTGTAAAGCGAAGAACTCATATCTAAACTAGAAGTCATTATTGACTGCTTTATAGCAAATAGTAAAATGCACCATTTTCAATGAAAAAAAAAACAAGGCAACAAGTATTAACCAACCCGGGAACAACTTGACACTTCACATTGTCACTGAAACTAAAAAATTTGGTCCGGTGGTACTGTCAAACGTGTCAAACCGAAAAAAAAAATCTAGCGAATCTTCTAAAGAGGACGGAATGCGGATGTGACATGCGATATTATGAGCGATAAAAAAATTCAATGCAAAATTTGTTATATATTATGCTTGCAATGAACACAGTGGAAACATAAAAGTGTGACAATCGGTACAAAATTTTGAATTGCTCCATATAAAACGTGTTTCAAAAAGAAAGAGGGAACCGATTACCTTTTCCTGATGGGAACGGTCAATCATCAATTGCGCAAGAGTTTCAAGGGATCGTGCAAACATGAAGTCCATTGTTTTTGAATATTTCAAGCATAACTTTTCAAATTGACGTATCTAACATTTTATAGGAATTGAGAAAAATGAAGTCAAAGTTCCTGATGCTGTCATTAAATCCTGTTTATCTGCATTTCAAGTTTTATTCGATCTATTGATTCTATCATTGTTAAATAATATTAAAAGTAGTAAAAATCCTGGTGGTTTCATTCACTTTCGCTCTATGGGAAAATTAACACAAACGCCGGTTTGCCTCCATACCATACACATACACCATGTTAGATACGTCGGTGTGACATCTTGATTGTAACATACACCGGTTGGATACGTCGGTATTTCAGAACGCTTAGCACTTGCGTCATGTCAGATACACCGGTTATAATTTTTAAGCGCAGATACGTCGGCTTGCTGTGTGGTGTATCTGAACTATTTGCTTAAGATTTAATAAGATCAGATAAGTCGCAAATGAAATTTGGCTCATATAACTGAATAATTTTGATAATGACAGGATAGAATGAAAAACTCGATATGTCTACATTTGTGACATGCGTCCTTTTGAAAAGTTATGCTTGATTTTTTGGTTAACCGTTTGAATATTTCTGAACGCAAAATAATGAATGGGAGGCAAAAGTGATTATTAGATTGTTTGCTAAATCATTAGTCAAAGATCGTTTTAGTGTAGATTCGTGTAGAATAGATTTTTTTTTTGTAATTCAGTCATAGATATTCCATGTAACAGATTAAGACATATCAACGGTTTTTCATTAAATGTTTCAGAGCTTACCATTCATACTTTTTTAAACTAGGTAGGAAAAAGTTCCCAAATGTAGGTCTATGGATCTAGAATTCGACCAATCGATAAAATTTGCCTGTCCTTAAATTTTTCCCATATTGATATGTCAACGAGGTAGTATTACTGTATATTTATGATTTTAAGGATAAAAACGGTAAAAACATATTTACCTCAAGTTTTAGGCACAGGCCGAATCCTAAATCCATAGACCCACACTTGGGCTTATTCCCTTTTTAAAAAAAAAAAATTCTCCGTCCCGGTTAAATTTTATTAATTTTCTTTCGAAAATGGATAATTTTTGGTAATTTCTGTGGGGGGGGGTGTGGGGGGGGGGTAGCGGGGGGGGGGTCCTTTTTTTACATTTTTTTTTTTTAAATTATTTTTTTGCGGGGGGGGGTTTTTTTTTTTTTTTAGAATGGTCTCCATGTACAGGGTGCGGCAGAAAATAATGCGAAAATTTGTTCTATTTCTTTCAAATCCCATTTTCAACTAATTCAAGCAATAATATCAACATTTTCGAAAGCAGTTATCTTCATAAAATCCTTTAAACAAATTTATTCAATGTGTCCTCCATTTTTGTTAATAACATCCTCGAGCCGACGCCGGAAGCCAGAGCATGCCTTTCGGACGTAGTCCTTTGACATTGACTGCCATGTGCGTGTTATGGTTGACTTCAGGGTTTTCACACTAGGGTGTGATGGTTTGCAGGCTCGTGCTTCAACATATGCCCAAATCGAATAATCCAACGGTTTAAGATCTGGACTGCTAGGGGGCCACAAATCCTTCGACCAAAACTTCATGTTATCGTTCAACCATTGTTGGGTTCGATTGGACGTGTGACATGGCGCTCCATCCTGCTGTAGGACAACGTTTTGGTCCTCGGAAAAGTTGGCCTTCACTCAGGGAAGCAATTGGTCCTTAAAAATACCGATAAACACTTCGGTATTGATTTTAACTCCAGCATCAATGAAAACAGGTGGCATTTTCAAACCGTTGGACGCCACCAAGCCAAACATCATGACACCAGCCGGATGTTTGGTTTGAAATTTGAATTTCACTTTTTCCGGAACGTTCTTTATTTTCTGCGGTGAAATGAACCGGTCCGTGTGGCTGTTGGCCACAGCATAGATGCTGAAAAGCTTTTCGTCGGAGAACAGTATTATCATTTTTTCCTTCTTCAACAAGGAAAGCAATCTCTTGGAACGAGTCACTCGTAGTTCCTTGACCCGGTCCGTAATCAAGTGGGATTTCACTTTGCATGCAGGTCTTCTTTGATGATTCTCCGCATGGATTTCTCCGAGATATTGGCTTCCTTTGCAAGTTTTCTTATGGAATGCACCGGGTTCCGAGCAATTTATGCACGGACCGATTTGATCACGTTCGGCGTGCATGCAAAGCGCGGACGTCCGCTTCCCAGCTTCCGCTGCTTAGGAACATCCTGCAGGGACTTTTTTATGCGGTAAACTGTTGCCAAATGGCACCCTACCACGTTGGCAATCTCTTTCGGCTTCTTATGGGCGAGCAACAAACTGGTGATCACTTCTTTCGCGAACATTTTGACGAATTTGCAATAAGACAAATAGAATGTGTGGATGCAGCACTTGAAAGTAAACGTAAACAAATACACTTTCGGCAGAAATTAGTCACTAGCTACACGAATTAACCAAATACTCAAGTTTGAACATTTTTGCATTATTTTCTGCCGCACCCTCTGCCCAAATTTTGTATTAAAGGGTGTCCACGATGAAATTGCCACACTATGAAATTGCTCTAACTTTTCAACCGTTAGGTAGAATTTAATGAAAATTTGGGTGGATTTAGTTCATAGTGCATTATTAACATCCTACAAGTTTTAAAGTCCTGTGATCAAAACTCGCGGAAATGGAGTCGAAAGAACAGCTCGTGCGTGATAAAATCTTGCGCATTCATCACGAGAACAAGGATCTCTCGCATCGTTCCATCGCTAAAACGTTGGGAATCGCGAATTCCACGGTGTCGCGAGTGATTAAGCGGTTCGAGGAACGGTTGACCACCGATCGGAAGCCCAGAAGTGAAGGAAGAAGTATTCCGTACAACACCAAAAATCACAACCGCGTAGTTGGGGCCTTCAACCGAAATCCGAACGCCTCCGTTCGGGATGTGGCTAAGAAGCTGCACCTAAGCCGAAGTTTTGTCCAGAAGGCCAAAACTAAGGCTGGGCTTTGAACGTTCAAGGTACAAAAGGCCCCTAATCGCGACGAGAAGCAGAACAAGTCCGCCAAAACCCGTGCCAGGAAGTTGTACCTCAACATGCTGACGAAAGTTGAATGCTGCATCATGGACGACGAAACATATGTGAAGGCCGACTTCAAACAGATCCCCGGCAACCTGTTTTTCACGGCCAAGGATAAGTTCAGCGTTCCGGAGCATGTCCGCACTCAGAAGATGTCCAAATTTGCGAAGAAATTCCTGGTTTGGCAAGCCATCTGCACGTGCGGGAAGCGGAGTGCACCTTTCGTGACCCAGGACACGATGAACGGACAGGTGTACATAAAAGAGTGCCTCCAGAAGCGGCTGCTTCCTCTCCTGAAGGCCCACAACGTCCCAACAATCTTCTGGCCGGATTTGGCCTCATGCCACTACTCCAAGGACGTGCTGAAGTGGTATGCGGACAATAAGGTCAATTTCGTGCCGAAAATGTTCAACCCTCCCAACACTCCGGAGCTCCGCCCCATCGAGAAGTACTGGGCGATTATGAAGCAGCACCTTTTTAAACGACCTAAGGTAGTGAAGACAGTCGAGGAACTGAAGAAAGTATGGGTTTACATGCAAAAAACGGTTGATTCACAGGTTGTGCAGAATCTTATGGCCGGGGTTAAGGCCAAGGTGCGGGCATTTGCGTATGGACTGTAAATAAAATACGAGTAAAATGGTAAAATGAAGTTTAATAGTTATTTCTCAATTCCTGAAAATTTGATGGCAATCGGATGAAAACTCGAATTTTGCGAATCAATTTTGTGTGTGGCAATTTCATCGTGGACACCCTTTATTGCAAAATCAAAATCAAAATAAGAAAATCAAAACTTAATTCACTTGTTACAAATATTGCCGAAAAACCGCCTAATCACTTCAATCTTTCACTCCTCACTCGAAATCTGCACTTGAAAAAACTCTGCAAACGAATCTTACATCCGAAAGCAAACAGCTACTCGATCAGATTGATACGAGTACAGTGACAGTTCATCAGAAGTGTCAATGATTCGTTATAATTGTGGGTAACGCAATTTTTGGCAATTTTCAACTCTCTCTCTCCCTCACGTAACAAGATAGTATACATCTATGAATTTGACATCCGCTTCTTCTCAACGCAAATGTAAATCTTTTTCATGAAGTTCCTCAGTAAAAGAAGCCAAAAAAATCATTGTTCATACGGTTTCTAAGGCCAATCAATAACCTTCAATTATTCTCAGATTCATTGGATACAATACACCGCGTGACTGGAGTAGTGTTCACAAAATGCAACGCGGTGTAACACTTCCGAAACGAACATCCGCCCAAGCAACACAAAGCTTTCATAATTGGTTGCAGCTACTTGATTGTGACTTAATTTGGTCACATTGAAGTTGATTTTACTGATTTGCAACAAGTGTGCTGCTAGGGCGGGGTTGAGGAAACGCCGCGGTTGTACCTTTGCTCGGAGGAAAGCCGCTTGATATATTTATTTCAATATTTAAATGACTAAAATATTTACCTGCACTTAGTAATTCAGAAAAAGCACCAAATAAGGATAGAAGTGCCACTAAATTATTAAGGCCTGTACCAACAAATAATGTGTGATCAGCATTAAAACTTTAGGAATGATCAATAATAGATGAGAAATGATCTTTGGATAATCTAATTGTGACCGGTAAATCTGTCAAATAAAGCAACAGCTATTAGTATATGTGCAAATAAATATGGCTTGATTTCCGCCGAATGATGTTATTTGAGTACTAAACTACTCGCATATGTCTTGGATTTTTATTTGATTTTCCCATAAAAATAGTAAAATGAGCAATAAATAACTGAATAACCACAATAAAAAAAACTCAAATGTCCTAGGTAGTAGATACTGTTACCCATCTTTAAATTCAAAAATAATTTGATATCGTGAAAACTTTCCCATGAAATATTCAAAAACACCATTTGAAAACTGAATGGGTTCCAGAGAGTAGAAAAAAATGCATGCATAAGGTCGGTATCGAGTTCGAAAGAAATTTCTTTTTCTTTCTCAATCCCATGTTAATTTCCGTTTACTGAAACGGAAAAGTAAAGAATCGAAAAGAAATTTCTGCAGCAGTATCCACCTGAAAAGAGCAAAAAAATAAAATTGGAATTTGTAAGGTTTCCACGTAAACTAATGGGAGCTGTCACTTTTACTTTCGGAAAAATATTCCGCTCGATTATTCTGTAAGTGAAGGTGACATTTCGTTCCATGTTCCTGTCAACATTCCGCTTGGTAATATTGAACAAAACTCCGTAACCTCTCTACTTTTTAAGTCGATACTGGCCTATAAAATTGGGAATGAGCCATAAAAAGTTGTGATGTGTTTTAGGACAAATTTTAAAAAATCACAAGGAAGAGGTAATATGAGCAATGAATATTCAATAATGCGCAATAGACAATGATATTTTTGCAAATGGATTAATGAACGTATACATTCCAAATAAGAGTTGTTGAGCTTCTACAATTGATATTTTTATCAAATGATGTGTTGAGTTTACCAATAACCATAAGACTGTCGCTTGAATGGAAAAAATATTGTTGGTAAGGATGATCATTTAATGTGGTTACTACTTATAAATACGGTTGAAAAATGTTTCCATGCCAAGGAGAAGTACAAAAACCAACCTGTTCAGGCGCACAAATCAAAACAGCAATCGGAAATAAAAAATATGAGCAATTTTATAATATAAAGCAGCACTTAGAAAAAGACTACTCATTTAAATGGTTTACATTTTTCAAAGCAGATTGGTAACAACGCCAGTAAATTCTTATTTTTGACGAACATAATTCATCATTCAAAAGTCCTTGTAATTGATCTACTCATCCGCCACACCGCGATTACACACAGTTCAAGGGATTACCAATGGCTACCAAAAAGAGTTTAGGGGATTCCGTTAAGAGGTTCAACCAAAATAACAAGATCGTTTGCTTTTTCAAAGTCAGATAGCTTCAGTTTATCACACATTAAAGAATATTCGAAAAACATCTTATTCTAATTTATCATCCAATTTCCAAGAATCAGCATTAAATCTTATTCGAATGACCCTGTATACCCCGGATCAAGTTTACGCAAAGATTACGTTTTTCATTGTAGCGGCTTTCTCTTCCTAACCCTTATGTACCTTCACCTTAACAGAACGCCAGTTATGATAACTTTTTTAAGTTCATAGAGACTCCTTACAACTTTTGTAATTCATCGCAACTTTGAAATCGTTAAATGTTGGAAAATAACAATTATTATTAATTAATGATTTTTTTAATTCTATTTTTAATTTTATCTGGACGATTTGATCTAATCATTTGCCAGTTATTTGTTATTTTTCCAAAAGTTCATTGCACATTTTGAATTTAGAAATGCTCCTTTGATTTGATTGATTAGAAAATTGCTTGATGTTTCATCGCGAATTTGGTGAGAATTTACTGGCGTTGTTACCAATCTGCTTTGAAAAATGTAAGCCATTTAAATGAGTAGTCTTTTTCCAAGTGCTGCTTTATATTATAAAATGACTCATATTTTTTTACTTCCGATTGCTGTTTTGATTTGTGCGCCTGAACATTGATAATGGTTTGATGACTATTTCAAAATTATCACTGGTTGATTTTTGTAATTTCCCTTGGCATCAATACATTTTCAACCATATTTATATATCCTATGATCTTCTTTACCGACAATATTTTTTCCATTCAAGCGACAGTCTTATGGTTATTGATAAACTCAACATATCATTTGATAAAAATATCAATTGTAGGAGCTCAACAACCCTTATTTGGAATGTATACGTTCATTAATCCATTTGAAAAAATATCATTGTCTATTGCGCATTATTGAATATTCATTGCTCATATTACCTCTTCCATATGATTTTTTTTGAATTTGTCCTAAAACACATCACAACTGTTTATGGCTCATTTCCAATTTTTTGCATGCATTTATTTTCTGCTCTCTGGAACTCATTCAGTTTTTGAATATTTCATGGGAAAGTTTTCTCGATATCAAATTATTTTTGAATTTAAAGATGGGTATCTACTACCTAGGACATTTGGGTTTTTTTTATTGTAGTTATTCAGTTATTTATTGCTCATTTTCCTTTTTTTTTGGAAAATCAAATAAAAATCTAAGACATATGTGAGTAGTTTAGTGCTCAAATAACATCATTTGGCGGAAATCAAGCCATATTTATTTGCACATATACTAATAGCTGTTTATTATTTTATTTTCGTCAACAGATAAAAATGTTCATCCCAATGACCCTTTAAAAAATTAAATTACATATGAAAATTAACAAAACTTAACAAAGACATATACGGAAACAACGCTTATTAACATCACGGGATACATTAAAATCAAACACATTATAGCAGCTGTTGAAAACGCGGCACATGCTTTGCACAGGTTCGTGTTTTCCGTAGTTGGTCCTTGAGTGCCGGAACACGAAGAACTGTTGTAAACGGAGATTTCGTCGTCGAGTGTTGATGGTCAAGAGATCCAGTAGAACGGAACAATCAACATTTCCTTGAAGCAGATCACCAATGAAACACGCTTTGGCTACCATACGCCTACCTTCCAACAGTTCCAGGTTGATGAGCTTGCACCGACTTTCATAACTTGGCAATCTGCGAGGGTCTTGCCAGCGAAGATGTCGCAAAGCAAAGCGTATAAACCTTCGCTGAACAGCTTCGATCCTCTGGACTGCGTTTTGGTAGAAAGGGGACCAAACGATGGCACAGTATTCCAAGAAAGGGCGAACCAAAGAGCAGTATAATGCCTTCAGACAGTAAACGTCCTTGATGTTTTTTGCGAAGCGGAACATAAATCTTAGCTGCGAAGAGGCCTTGGAAACAATATACGAAATGTGAACCTTGAACGACAGTTTGGAGTCCAGCATTACTCCCAGATCCTTGACCGTCGTTTCTCGTTTCAAGCGCGTACCTCGAAGGATGTAGTCGTGAAGATACATCGCACGTTTTCGGCCGAAGGAGATAGTTGAGCATTTGGATACATTTAAGGACATTCTGTTGATTCGGCACCAGTTATCGAACACTTGCAGTTCCTGCTGAAGAAAGTGGGCGTCTTCCGGACATTTTATAACGTAGTACAGCTTCAGGTCATCCGCGTAGGATAATTTCAGGCATTTGAGGACCAAGTTCACGTCGTTCATATATAGCAGGAAAAGGAATGGGCCGAGGTGGCTACCTTGAGGAACGCCGGATGCTACCGGAAAGCTAGATGAGGCGTAATCGGCAATCTTCACGGACATAGTTCTACCAGTCAGGTATGAACGGAGCCAGTTCAACAACTGATCGTGAACCCCCATATTGCCGTATTTAGAAATGGCAATCTGATGGTTCATTTTATCGAAGGCCGCAGAGAGATCTGTGTAAATGGCGTCTACTTGATGACCGCGTTCCATTTCGCGCATGATGAACGATGTAAATACGGTTAGATTGGTCGCCGTCGAGCGCTTGGGCACAAAACCGTGTTGGTCTGGAGAAATAGTCTGTGAATAGTCATTGACCAGCCTTTGGAGAACAATTAGTTCAAATAGCTTGGATACAGAGCTTAGTGCAGCAATCCCACGATAGTTGGCGACGGACCGTTTGCATCCCTTCTTGTGTATTGGGAATACAAATGACTCTTTCCAGCATTCAGGAAACTCGCCGGAAGTTACAGACAAATTGAACACCGTAGCTAGGGGCGCAGCAAGCGTGTTTAGGCAACGCTTCAGGATAATTGAAGGAATACCGTCAGGACCGCATCCAGTTGAAGTTTTCATCTGCTTCCCGGCTGAAATCACCATATCACTATGAATAGTGAAAGCAGAGCCAAATACAGACATCCGGGGAACATTGCTAGTAGCCGATTCGAGGCTCTCGGCGTCCAGAATTTCGTCGCAGAAGACACTGCTGAACTGCGTACGGAACAAGTTGGCGATATCCACGATAGTGTCAGCTTCAAGAGTGCCATCAGTCATAGTAGAGGGTAAGCCGGTTTCTTTCCGTTGTTCGTTCACAAACCGCCAGAAGCTTTTCGGGTTCGTTTTGAGACGGCTCTGCAATTGAAACTGATTGTTGCTTTATTTGATAGATTTACCGGTCATAATTAGATTATCCGAAGATCATTTCTCATATATTATTGATCATTCCTAAATTTTTAATGCTGATCACACATTATTTGTTGGCACAGGCCTAAAAATTTAGTGACACTTTTCTCACTTTTTATTGCTCAAATCTTTCTCTTAATTGATGATTAATTATGCTGCCATACATAAATAACTTATAACTGAAGTTATGCCATGAATATAAAAATAGACTCTTTTGATACGCCACGCTTGCTTGTTGTTTTGCAACCACTCATGGCGTAACAAAAACATGCTGCTCCAAATAGAACAATCGGTGCATCTGCCAGGGACGACCCCAATGTTTACGTTGTGGGGCGACATCTACGATTTGCAAGTGGTTACACCAAACTAAATTAATCTGTCATGTTGTGGGGGGGTTGGTATTAACGGACTATTGCACTATAGCAAAAAACTCGTTTCAATGACAACTTTAAAATAATAGTAGACAACATAATAGTAGATCTCGAATATTCTAGAAGTGAGGAAGTAAGGAGTTTAACTCTAAAAAACACACAAAACCTTCAAATAAAACACTGCTGGGTTTGAGCTTGAGCTAGCTTGATATTCATGTTACCTCTACATACACGTAAAAAAATATATGCACAAGTTTTCTTTATTTTAATACAAACTAAAATTATGTTGAGATGGCTTTTGAAAACCACTTTGCCTCTTTTTGCACTTCCATGCAATGTAAAATTTAATACAAAAGTGAATTTAAAGACATATAATACCACAAAACTGCGAACGACAAATTAACACCGGCTAAAGCTATATGGATTGTTTTTTTCTTGAGCAAATTTCCTTATAATTTGAGAAATTTGTTTAAATGAGTGCTGTGTGGGAAAACTGGAAAGTTTCAATTTGGGTTTTCCGGAAAACCCGACAACCTTGATTTTTTTTGTAAAAATTCGTTCTTAAACTCTAAGCCTCGACAAAATTCCATAAAAATTTTAGAGCCTGCTGCCCAATCTGTACGACAATTAACAAAAAAACCCAGCTATCCAAGCCGTTCTTTTTTTTATAGGGTGTCCCAAAAAGTCTAAGCACGATTTTGATGTGCCACTGTTGTTTCCTGATGACGTTAAAACAGCTGATCATTTCTGTGTATCATTGTTTATATTTCAATCCATAACACTGTGAGTCTCAAGTGCCAGTGCATTAACTTTTCATGAAAATGAACAGATCGTTCACAAATGGTGTACTTTTCCCATCGTTTCGCTGAGTCAGTTGGCGAAAATGGAAGGTGTGAACATCGAAGCAGTTCATTACACGATTCAGAAGTATGGTGGGGAGTCTTCCTTTCAGGACAAGAAAAAATCTGGACGTAAACTGGGCCCTGTGGACCAAAACCTGGACTGGAAAATCACGCAAGCTTTTTCCCGTTAAAAGGGTTCTTCCGTTCGAAATGTGGCCAAAAAAGCTGAGAATACGGTGAACTGCTGTGTGGAAAATTGGCATGCGAAATTATGCAGAATGAATCCTACGTGAAATTTGATTATAAGAAGCTTTCGGTTGACCAGTTCAACACGGTCCGTGTTGGTCAAACTTCTGATAATGCCGATAAGTCAATTTTTACAAAAGCATTGGCTTGACAAGCAATTTGTGAGACATCATTTTCTTTCATTTCATTGAATATGAAGTAGACTTGTCAGAAACTTAAAATATGAATCGATGATAATCAAACACGTGTTTTTTTTTGATTCGGCTTTCGAAAAAAAACCAACACATTAAAGGGTGTCCACAGTTAAATTGCATCACTTTCAATAAGCTGTACCATTTTGCCCTTTGGGTTGATTTCAACGAAATTTTGAGTGAAATGACCTCAGCGTGTATTGTTAACACTGCGTGAGTTTTATTGTGAAATGTGTCGTATTTTCGAAAATAGAGTCGAAGGAACAGCAAGTGCGCGAGAAAATTTTGCTCACGCACCTTGACAACCCACTTCTTTCGCACCGAGCCATCGGAAAGATGTTGAAATTCACCAGTCTACAGTGTCTCGTGTCATAAAACGTTTCGGGGAACGTTTAACTGTCAATCGGAAGAAGGTGAGTGGTAGAAAACGTGTTCCGTACTGTGTGAAGGATCACAAGCGAGTGGTTGCTGCCTTTAAACGCAAACCCAACTGTTCCGTTCGGGATGTCGCGAAAAAGTTGCACTTGACCAAAAGTTTCGTGCAGAAAGCCAAGAAACAAGCTGGCCACCGTTCATTCAAAGTTCAGAAAGCTCCAAACCGTAATGAAAAACAGAATAGGACAGCTAGTTACACGTGCGCGTAAGCTGTACACACAAATGTTGACGAGACCACACTGCTGCATCATGGACGATGAAGCACACGTAAAAGCGGACTTTAAACAAATTCCCGGCAACCAGTATGTGACTGCGAAAGACAAGTTCGATGTTCCAGAGTCTCTCAGGAAACAGCAAGTGTCAAAGTTCCCCAAGAAATTCATGATTTGGCAGGGGATTTGTTCGTGTGGTAAACGGAGCAAGCCTTTCGTGACAACTTCAACGGTAAATTGTCAAGTATACATGAATGAATGTCTGAAAAAACGACTGCTTCCGTTTCTCAAAACACACAACGTTCCTACAATTTTTTGGCTGGACCTAGCCTAGACGAATGGTGTCAATTTCGTGTCGAAGGATCTCAATCTCCCAAACTCTCCAGAGTTGCGGTCAATTGAAAAATATTGTCTATAATGAAGCACGAGCTTCGTAAGCATCCTAAAGTTGTCACTACAGAACAGGAAATGTTAAAGTCATGGTTGAAAGCGGAAAAAAATTTGGTTCAAGCGTTGTACAACTATGCGTGGTTTTAAGAAGAAAGTTCGGGCTTTTGGAGTTGGTGAAGAAATACAGTGAAATAAAAATACCCCAACCAAGATTATACATTGTATTTTATTCCCTGAATATTTCATGACAATCGGTTGATAGACTTGTTTTTGAGGACGAGTTTAAAGTGATGAAATTTAACTGTGGACACCCTTTACTCAACGTAACGGTTACTCAACGGTATCTATTAAGTATTTTGAATTTTGTGTTTGCTTGCAAGTATAACAAAAAGCAAATCGGTTTTAAATGTCCTCGTTAATATTTTTCGACTAAACATCCCACCACGTACTGAACCGGAATAAGGTCTGAGGATACGAGCAAAGACTTCTCACATGTTTAAGTACAACTACACGATTGTATAAGAACAAAACTCCTTCTTCAATGCTTTTATTGTTTAGTTACTTACTTATTACTTAATTTCTCCAAATCACACGGTCCAAGGCTACACTTCGCTAGCCTTTCAGTTTGCGGTGACTCCAGCAGGCCTTAATCCGTATACCTTCTACCCGTCCAGTCCTCCCAGCAGGCCTTAATCCGTGCACCTTCACCCCATACGTATATATCCACAGTCGGGATCCCTTTGATATGTGCCAAATTTCAGACTCCATACCATGCAAACGCTCCCCATACAATGATATTCCTACCTCCATGCTTCATTGTCTTCTGGATTTATCTATCCTTGTGTGCTTCACCAGAAGTTCTCCAAACTCTCGAGCGCAGTTTTTTGTAGTTGAATAGCACAAACTTACTCTCATCCGTTCATTGAAATCTGTTTCTAGAAGTCTACCGACATACCAGCGTATTTGAGCCATTAACGAACAGTACGTCGATCGACACTTAAATTTGGTGATCCAGCAATCTCTCTCGATGAAAATTTTGGATTTTGCTTAGCCAATCGAACATTCCTGACATCCTAACGGTGTGTTGTTTAACGATGACGTCCTTACCCGGATATTTTTTTTTTTTTCATTTTTCCTTAGCTTTTGTACTTCATCCACATGTGTTGCACAGCCTCAAGTGAAACTGAGTATTTTTTAGCAATATTCCGGAGGGTAAGGACGTTTTCACGATCGAAGATTTTCTGACATCAAGCGAAATTTGTTTCCCGGATATTTTAAACTTTTTGAATACATATGAAACCAATTTTGGAGGGCACATACCACATCTGCGCTGTGACTACAACTGTGAAAGTTTGCAGCGCTGCCAAAATATTAAAACTAAATTTAAAACTATCATAGAGAACTCCGATTTATAAGATGTATGATTTATTTTAACCAAGAAAAAATATCGATTCTCAGATAAAAACTAATCTGGCAAAAACAGTAATAACATTAAATGATTCACGTCTTTTCCTCTGAATGTAGCCCTCTAAATAACAAAACTTTCCCAAACATGCCACCGATGTATCTGTCAAAATGTAAATAAAATAATATATAATGCGTTTTCAGGCCAAGTGTATGATTTATTTTGTCGAGTACTGTACGTCTTTTTTTGTATAATGGGGCGTGCATTTTTTTTCTATACTGGGGCGGCAGTTTAAAAAAAAAAAAATTGTGACCGTCAGGAAAAGTGGGTTTGAGTGTTAATGTTAATTTTTTTTTGTGCCAATCGATCGGAAATCGAGTCCAATAGAGGAAATTGTTGCATTTGGGCCACATACTAATGAAAAATTTATAAATGTTAAGCCTTGTCCTTAAAAGAATATTTTTGCTAAGAATATTGCATTGTACAATCAAAATGCATAGGCGTAGCCAGGATTTCCAATAGGGGGGGGGGGGGGGGGGGGCAAGCTTAGTTTTTTTTAGAGACAGAGAGAGAGAGGGGGGGAGAGAGAGACAGAAAGAGAGAGAGAATTACACCGTCTTCAACCAGTTAGTTGGTTATTTTTCAAAACCCGTCCGATTTTGGCAACAAGATTAAACTATTCTAGACTTGATCTGGAATGAAAAAAAGAGATTTTAAAAATTCTCGATTTTCCCCAAGTTTTAAAATCGCATCCCATTAAATAGGAAACATGCTGAAATCTAACGGGTACTGTAATGTGTCAAAATATTCATTTTACAGTCATGTTGGATTTTTGTATACGACAACCACAACAGTTTTTACTGAAAATGTACTTTTCCTCGCGACCCGCTCGCCCACACTGAAAATTAAATTTCGTTTTTTTTATTACGAAATCGAATGTAGAACTAACAAATCTATTCGTTGTTTTCTACACCGAAATTGATTTGTACTTTTCAAGAAACCACCTTCGTATTCAATGCCACAATGCTGTTACATAACTGTTAAAAGCACGAAGCGTTAGTTGATACAGAAAGAACACTCGTTCATTGTACGAAAACAATACAAAATGCTACGAATATTTTGTTATCAATAAGAATGCATGGTTACATGATTGAATGACAGAACTTCTATATCGACTCAGTGTGTAATTGAAAAAATAGCACAAACCACGAGGAGTTGCTCAGATTTTTTTTAAATATTTCTGAAATGAGGTTCGAACCTGTATTTTTGGGAAGACTTGTTATTGAATCCGTGGTTGATCTCACTAAGCCATGGTGGCTCGTTAGAAGTCACTTGATTAATGAGTATGAACTTATAACTCTCGATAGCGCTTTAATTTTTATTTTGGGATAAACCAATGATTCCAGCCCATCCAAGCAGCAAAACCAACATGTATGAGTACGATTGAAGAAAAGCAGTTATAGGGTGGTCTTCACAAAATTCATTTCGTGCATTGTACAAAAAGGTGTAAAGACAGCATTTCACCAGATGACTAGCATAAGGAATGTTTCATACAAATTACGAGGAATTTATTCTATGAACAAAATCCATGTTTACGAAACAAGGGAAAGCTAATTCACGAAAATAAATTTTCAATGCATATACTGACAAAGCAACACCGCAAAAACATCGTTTTTTTACTCACCGTGCTCACACCGCTTCAATAGATTTTTTTAATGGTTGTTCATATAATAAGTGGTTAGCTTTTAACAAACATACATTTTGAGTTTTGGTGGTATATAGCTTATGGTTTGTGTCCTCTTAACTTACCTTCAGTTTAATTATTTTCTCTGTTTTATCTAAACAGGCAAATCATGCATGACTTTATAAACCGACGTAAGTTGCGATTGTAAGCAAGCTTTGATTTTTGTGATAAATTGTTGCTACTTGTATTCCTAATACACGAGTAATAAGAAAGAATTTTGGAAGTTTTATTCATCAATGACGAACAGGAATTCATATGTGTTCTATCTGCTACTCCTCAATATTTTTAAAATAGTTCAGATACACTGGTGCATCTGCGTTTTGAAATTTGAACCGATTTATCTGGTATGATCCAAGTGAAACACGATCTGTCGAAATTTTGTATCTAACACGGTGGATGTAGCAATCATGGTATAGTGTCGTCGTATCAAGCGGAGTGTATCTGAGTAGTATAATACAAAAACGGTGTATTATTGAATGTTATTAAAATTGTTGTTCAAATTCGAGAAAAACCATCATTTTGCAAAATTATGCATCTTCGTGGTTATTGCAGCGGCATTTATTTAGTTTGTTCGTTTGTTTCTTTTAATTATATTGATAGTACTACTAGATAAAAATAATAAATCAAAGAATTGCTAATAATTTACAAAAATCATTGCGCAATTCACACAATGTGCACTCAATTCACCAGCAGAGCACTTTTCCGAAATCAAATTTAGAATGAGAAGTAATGAACATCGACATTAATAGTAGCTTTCTTCTGGGTTCATGCAAGTGTTCTCGACTTGTTGTGGTATGTATTTGATTGATGAATTTCCTACCAATGAACCTATTCAACTTAGTATTGTTTTAAAACCGAGTGCTAACGGAGTGCTTATGTATGTATTCCGTTTGTTTCAAAAATTATTCTATTTATGAACACGCGCCGAACCATCGCACATAAATTCAGCGCGTTTTCTCTCATAGAAACGGATAACGTCTTTGAAGGAGGGGTAAGTCATCGAATCTTCCAGTTCACCTCTAAGCATCTTGCTATGAGGTACCAGGTGAGTCTCCACCGATTGCCTGTCGATTTGCCAAATTTGGAAGACGTCTGCATTGAGTTATCTCAAATTATAATAATCCCTCCACTATATCACAATATATGGGATTAGTTGGGCAGATTGGAGATAATGAAATCATTGGGTATAGGAAGAGCCTGGACATCAATAGAAGCATAAAGTTGCCAGAAGGCACGAAATGCATCTACGCACACTTATTTTTACCAAATCCCTCAATCTCAATTTAAATGGATTAGCATAGATTGTTCTTAAGAAGCTTCTAGTTGATTGATACAGTTGTAAAAATTGAAAGTTCATGAAAAAGAGTTTGTTATAACAGCTGATCTGGCAGCAACGGAGTAGCAACCTTGGGCGGTCAATCATGCTCATTATCTTGCTCATGCTCATAGAAAGGGATAAAATCTTTGAATAGGATAAGACCACTGCAACTTTTCGCACTGATTAGCATGCTGTCTTGCTTTCTCACACGCTTATCAAATTACTGGTCTGAAAATCGGATACGATTCGTCTCGTTCACCTGGATTTTATCGTAGCACGTGCTCCATTAATATCTCTTGGATACAGAAACAATATTTCAAAATACTGAATCAAACTGTAAGATATGATTAACATGTATTCTCAATAATACGAAACGAAAGTACCGTAAAACGGGATATTATTGATCAGCGGGGTAACATTGATCGGTTTGGCCCATATCATGAATAGTTCAAATATACATTTTCCGTTGATACACTTTCTAACTATGAATTATGAATTATGTTTCTCAATCTGGTGTTATTTGATTTCCGAAAGCTATAACATTGGTTAAAATATTAGGTTTTTTGATTGCCAAGAACTGAAAATTGAACTGAGTATAGCTTTTTCCACTTTCAGCTAGCGGGAAAAAAGCAATCAATGCTTGAATGATAGTTAACATTACCAGAGATATTTTTTCAGATACGCTAGGTTAGCTAGGTTGGGTTTACTATTTAAAAAAAATCTCATGGATGTCCACTTTTTGCGCTTTTTGCGCTTTTTTGCTACAACTTATTACAAAATCGAGGCGACTTCGCGTTTTTTCATTGAGGTAAAGGGACAATCTCACAAACATTAAAAATAAATAATAAAAAATTGAAACAAACATTAAAAAACTAAAAATAAAATCAGAAGTTAGGGGGGGGCAACGGCCCCACCCTGCCCCCCTCTGGCTACGCCTATGTCAAAATGGCTTATCTTTAGTAGCGTAGTCTTACTTCATCATTTCGAACAACCCAATGGGGTTGTACCTTGTAGTTTTTTGCCTCATTGAATACAAATTTCAAGCAATGACACACTTATTACACTTTTACAATGCCCAGTTTTGTCTATGAATTCGAAACAAGTTATCCCAACGATGCTTAAGTTCGGCCAAATAACGAGAATACCAGCGGTTTCTGCATTATTGATGATTAGTTTGACAATCGTTGGTTAGATACCGTGTTTTCTTCTCCATGCCCATAATTGCCATGGAAAGAGCAGTTGTTTCAGTGAGGTTGGGTTAGTTTAATATCAGGGATTCACTTTGGTATGTGTTTCGATCAATGAAAAGGCAGTAGACTGCTGTTAATTTAAATTAAGAGGGATTTTTTCTATCCACACTAGATTTAAAATTTAACAGTGAAAATGAAAATTGGCAAGGAAGGGGATGGGCCTAAAATTATACTCCCAACCTTCACAGTTAGGAAAGCGGGTAACCAATGAGCTACCCAGCCACGTCATTATCTCTGATTACTTACTTAAAAGAATTTTATCTAAAACCACCACTTTACTATCACTTAGACTGATATCTTATGTTGATACTTCATGCTTTAGCAAACTACAATAACTCATCTGATTATAACGTGTCCAAGACTTGATTGCAATAATACTGCAACTTGGTATCACCGAAATTGTATCGTGATCCAAAATGCGATAATGTTTTAATATGTTTGCTTCACAGTATTTACTGCTAGATAACAATTTTTGTGTTGTACATTTGAGTTATTCGGATATTTTGCTCAACATACTGCATAAGACCATACACTTCCATAACGCGATTCAATGCATGCCTCTCTCCTATTACATTATAATAGATGTTGAAATCTCCACAAATTATATGTTCGAGCTGATCGTTCAACGTTTACGAAAACCATTCATGTTCGATTTGCAAGGATTTCTTGTTGCTTGAACGTGGAGAGTGATATCATATTAGCCACCAATAACCAAATGTTGACGTCTTACTTTTATTTTTATTGATAGAAACGTATTGCCGTTTTTTCTTGTCATTTGGTATCAAATTCACTCTTCACCCGTTTGTCATGGTTACTACACCAGTTTGTCTCGAGTATGCTGTACAATTGACCATTTGATAACCAACCAAGCAGTACACGCCTTCTTGACAATCTTCTGTTTAATGAATTTCCACTAGTATCACCACTGAAGGTTTTAAATAACTTACAGTAACAGAAATGTTATCAAAATGAGGAAATAATTCAGCCGCACTCATGTAAACTATAGACTATTTTAATTGCTATTTACTGCAGTCAACCAGCTCTCTCGCTTTCTTCGTTTTTGTTTATAAGGGACACACTAGCTGAAATCCCAATAGCAGATATCCAATTGATTATGAATTGGAAAATCTTGCTTTATTTTTCGATTATACTCATCACAATTGACACATTTTTAATCTCTGAATTACAAACTTTAGACTCATTATTATCTGCGCTCTGTTGAAAACAAGCTATTTATTTGCATTTATTAAAATTATTCTCATGACCTGAGCACTTCCAAAATCATATTTCAAATATTATCGAGGTTTTATTGCCTAGTACAACCCCGAATCATGATCTACAGAGCCCTTATTAAATTCAAAATTACTTGGATTGTAGCACCTGATCATACTAACTGCCAAAAAGACTCTGCATCTAATATTCACAAATTTCATCTTCAGTAATGAGCAGGGCTGGCAAATGTCATTTTCGATGAAAAATTACCTACGCTTTTGACCGCAATACGCCCGAAAATCTCATCATGATGGAGATTTTCTTTTAACTCTCATCGATTTTTTCGTCATGATAACGCGTGACAGTGTTTTGGTCATCGCTATTACAAACTACTCTATTGATGTGATTGCTAGTTTCATCACAAAACATCAAATATAATTTCAACCCTGTAGATTACATATTATTCAACTTTGCGCAGTGGCGATATCGTAACCAATAAGGTACAACCGAGGTGCGATTATTGCTAGTTTGAAACTGATTACATATTGGCAAAGGGTAAATGCACCCTTCTTTTTGTGGAAATGCTCCTTAAACTTTCTAAAAATGCTCCTTAGATGCGTTTGCCCGGTATAATGTATACGGAGGTACTAACCTTCTGGTTAGCGCTTGCCGGTTGTTTTGACAGGTCTTAAGTTTCTTCAAGATTGTATAGTTTTGACGGGTCTTAAGTTTCTGAATTTAAGAGTCGTCAAAACGAAATTAAGACCCGTCAAAACGAAATTAAGACTCGTCAAAATGAAATTTAAACCCGTCAAAACTCCCTAGAAGATTGCAGAGCGAAGCTCCGCTATACAATCTTGAAGAAACTTAAGACCCGTCAAAACAACTGGCAAGCGCTAACCAGAAGGTTAATACCTCCGATTGCATTATACCGGGCAAACACATCTAAGGAGCATTTTTCCATAGCTTAAGGAGCATTTACCCTAAAGGAAGGGTGCATTTACCCTGCTGCCATTACATATTATTGTTTGGCTAATTTCAACTAGTTGGAAATTTATGAAACAAAACGTGCGAGAAAAATCTCATGACTGCATGATGCTGTGAGAATGACAAGAAACCTCATGATACTACTTTTCTTCTCGTGATAGTGAGATTGCCTGGATTTTCTTTGTCGCATGGTGGTAGACCTGTGTGCCGATCTATTTGGATTCGGCGGCGGCGTATATGGTATTTTCAAACGGCGGCGGCGGCGGCGTGGATCGGCGCGGGCATAAATTATCCCCTCAACATTTCCTTATGCTTATCCCTTTTAACTGTTTGGCTTTCACGTGCACTGTAAAGACTATAGGATCATTCCAAGTCTTATATTTTGATAGAAGGCCCGGATATCCATAGTGTTATATGACTCAGGTCGATGAATTGACGTGAGTATGTGTGTATCTGTATGTGTGTGTACAAAGATATGAGACTTAACATTATAGAATGTGTTCATAACAAGTCGACGGGGAACGTGTAGGAAAATAGTTTAGTTTAGATCTTCACGAAGATGACAAGTCAAGCTGAAGAAAAAGAATAACGAATGATGATATATTCAATAAATAATATGGTACTGAACACATATTACTACAGAAAATCTAAAAATCTAAAAATCTAAAAATCTAAAAATCTAAAAGTCTAAAAATCTAAAAATCTAAAAATCTAAAAATCTAAAAATCTAAAAATCTAAAAATCTAAAAATCTAAAAATCTAAAAATCTGAAAATCTAAAAAAAAATCTAAAAATCTAAAAATCTAAAAATCTAAAAATCTAAAAAACTAAAAATCTGTAAATCTAAAAATCTAAAAATCTAAAAATCTAAAAATCTAAAAAACTAAAAATTTAAAAATCTAAAAATCGAAAATCTGAGAAAATTTATGAAAGTTGGCCATAACATACCTTTCTTTTTATTGTAGTTTGCCTTTACACTCTGTGAATCTTCTGGCAAAATATGAGCCTAATCAGTTTTAGAAAACCCCCCCGACAATAATAGAAGAAAACCGCCGAATCCGCCATTTCCTCTATCTTAAAATCTGAAAACAAATATATACAAAAATCTTAAAATTTTGAGCATGAGCATGAGCATGATTGACCGCCCGAGGTTGCTACTCCGTTATTGCCAGATAAGCTGTTTCTACACAGAGAACCAACAGATGATGTTTGGGACCAGCATACTTCCTCAATGTGTAAAAACTGGTGATCCCAAACCAAGGCAGTACCGGCGCCGGCCTCGCCCGAATGCAGGTCAAGTAGGGAATGGGTAGGAATATGTTGACGTGATACTCGCTTTATTGGAAGCCGACACCTCTGAACTTCCATGAGATGTTGGATAAAATGGTTAGGTTTGCAGCGGGATCCGTTTTGGTAAACGGTGAGCTGAATTCAACTGACGTCGGTAGCGAATAAGATATATAACTATGTTCCCGATTTATTCTCTGTACATTAAATTTATTCAAATATTGGCACCGATTCAAACCAACAGTAAGGATGCTGTTGGGGCCACTCTCAAGTTTGGGTGGTTTATTTCAATGGAATACAAGAATACGTTAAAAACATCGAGTTTGAGGACCAATGGAGATTCAAACTTGAACCCCATAAGCAATTGGAATTAACCCCATTATTCGTCCCCCAAATAATAAAATGCATGCGCGCTTGTATTAAAGGAAGTAAGGGGAATAGAGATTGTAATAAATGGTTCGTGTACTGTCGTAAGCAACATTTATTTTCCAACGACGTCTCATCAACTCGATAGACTACAAAAAGCTGAACACAGAGACGCTTATTTATCTATTTATCTATTAATTTGCTACTGCTGCCATTGATTTATCGAACTCGTTGCGTAAGCTACGTGAGATTACTCTGCTCACGAAGACAATGATGTCTTGTTGACCCAGATGAGAAGCCATCAATACTTTTACGCTTTCCAATGTTATGCAACATCAAACAGATCGCACAATGATACGCAGCTAAATATCATTGAATCATTGAATATTAAATCACGCATTAAATCGGGATCACATCAGAATTCGGCGGGGGGTGAACAACATGCCCTCAAAACGAATCGTTAAAATTAGAGCAACCTGGGAATAGTTTTCTATCCCACAAACATGCGCACCCAATCCTTTTTTCACGAATTTTTTGCACGGTTCTTCGATAATATCGAGCTGCTTGCAAGAATACTAACAATGTTATGAAACTGGCCTGCAATTACTTTTCGCGCGGGCTGCGTTATACATTAGCAACAAATCCTTCTCTAAACGTTTTCTGAAATCATTTCAACCCATAATCCCAGTTATACCAATACAACAATTTTCGTTGCAACAGTTGAGTTGCGTTCACGGTTGAGTCACATCCATGGACGCAGCAGTTGTTTCGTTTGTCTTTGTATTGGTTCATCAGCACTAAATTGAAATCTATCCTTAATCTAGATATAATCAAAGACTACAGGTTTGATAAAAGATTACACTTCCAGAAAACTAGTCATTCGTCATGTTGTTATTTTAATTAGTATAAAGAAATCATGGAAATAATTAATATGGGACACGGGGCTTTAAGCTGTTAATTCTTTTCTGGTCTTGTCACTTAATAAGTTATACAATAAATATAAGGACTAAAAATCGTTCCTTTGATTAGTCATAGGTCCTGTTTCTTTAAAACTTTCTTTCTTAGTTTAAAGCAAATAGGACTAGGAATCGATGGTACATCTAGCACTTTAACGCACCACGAAAAGGTGAATAACGAACAAGTACCAATTTAAAGCATTCATTATACTAAAGTTTGGAACATATATGTTAATGGTTGGTATTCAAAATTATCAAACCTCTGAAATACAAATAAGAATATTAAAAAAAAAATGAAAGTATGGTTTTCAATAAATATCAAAATATTAGGAATCTCGAGTAATTCATGATTAGGACCCAAAAGCACCTGCAAACAATGACTCCAAATGCCAATCTCTCACGAATCATGAGAATCCCACTATATTCAGCTACTCCATATGGTAGAACTAACACTCTTACACAATCTGCTGCTTTCATTTCACGAGAGTGATTTAAGACTCAAGATAAATCGACATATAAAGTCACCGTCTACAAATGGCTCCAGGCCCCTAACATTAATTACTCGAAAAATAATCAAAAACTATGCAGTCCAAAAATTAGAAAGGGCTGTTCATAAACCACGTAGACATTTCTGCGGGAGGGGGAGGGGTCTGACCAAAGTCTACGGTCCATACAAAATATCAAAAAATTGTATGGAGAAAAGTCTACGAGGGGGAAGGGGGGGGTCTGAGATTTTAAAAAATGAGTCAACGTGGTTTATGAACATTCCCAAAGGTCTCACCGCATTTTCGGGAACACTGCCGGATCTCATTTAGCAGCTGTTGTCGTTGCTGCCATTTTGAATATGTGACAACAAGCGGCCCCCACACACACACACACACACACACACACACACACACACACACACACACACACACACACACACACACACACACACACACACACACAACACAGCTCATGCTAGTCATCATCATCTAGCACATCGGGAACGCTAAATATAACGTTGTTTTACCAGCATTTTTTTCCTGCACTTTCACCCCATTACCCGTACTCTCACTTTTTCCAGACCCGCTCTCTCCCCAAGGAGTGCAAGACATTTTTGAATGGCCGAATCATCAACATATTACATCATCAATAAGGCCATAATAAACGCCGATCCACCAACACCAACACTAAACAGCAAAATATGACGGTTATTCCCTTCGTTGCTTCGACGATTTTCGACTGAAAATCACCACCACCAAATACTTTTCGGAACACGTCTCCTTTCTCACTCCTCCCGATCTTCCTGCTTTTATTTTATATGGACACCACTCCCAAGTAACATTGCTAACACCATTCTGCTTTATTAAGTTTTATTAAAGTTTTATGAAAGCCACTTGAAATCAATTTGGTTTTATTAGCACCGACGTCTTCCTCCACAAAAATCTTAAAAATTTTAGATTAAAATATTTAATAATCTTAAAATATCAAAACCTAAAAAACATACATTAAAAAAATCCAAATTGCTTTAAAATCCATATATTTAGGAGCTTAAAGATCAAAAATTTAATCAATTATAAAAAAATTCAAATCAGGAGCAGTGAAATTGACCGAACTATCAATATTTTAATAACATTACTACAATCACGTACTTTCTCACGCCTGCCAAAATGCTATTAAGATGTGGAAATAAACGCTATTTGTTTTAGACCCCGTTCAGACTACGAGCTATATTACCTAATATAACAAAACTTGATATGAGACGTCAAATGCATTATTTCCAGTGAAAACTAGATGTACGATCATTGATATCAAGCTACTTTACAGGGTGTCTCACTATAGGTGTCACTTAAACAAAATTGGATTTCGGCAAAATAAATCAACCAAATCATAGGATTTATTTTTCATTTCAAAGATACATGTTGCAGAAAGAAACCATATTAATTCAATTCGAATCTCTATCCCCTTTTCTTTGATATCTTTGCGCAAACACTTTATAAACCCTTCGCAGCTGGCACGCACGATTTCCTGAGGAATTTTGTCCCAAATATCAACCAAATGTTTCTTGAATCGATCTAAAGTAAGCCCTTTCGTAGGGCCTATATATTGAAGCATATAATCCCAAACAAAATAGTCCAGTGGGTTGAGATCCGGTGAAGATGCAGGCCATTCTTCGCTTGTGATGAAACCGGGAAAATTTTCCGCGCACCACAATTGTGTCTTGTTTGCATTGTGAGCTGGAGCTGAGTCTTGTTGGAAACAATATGGTGTATTCCCATACAGCGTTGAAGCATGAGGAAGCAGATGGTTCTTCAAAACCTGCTCGATGTAATATTCAGTGTTGATTTTGTAGGTTTTATGAAAATAAGTGCAAGTTTTCCTTTTCGTGAAACGACGCCCCATACCATGATTTTCGATACATTCTGATAGCGTTCTAAAGCTAGTTTATCTCTTGGAATATTGGCAAGACTTTTGCTATACACACGATCATTTTGTTGATTATGACTGTCCTGAAGGAGGAAGAGATTTTCATCCGGAAATAAAATCTCGCAGTCACCGTGCCGAACCAAAATCAATTCCACTGTTAAAATTACCCAACTGAAGTAAACCAAGACTGAAAAAAGGTGACAGCTATTGTGAGACACATTGTATATTAAGTGATATGCTCGTAGTCTGGACGGAACATTACAGTTCCTATTATTTTTGACCAAATCATGAAATACCATTCAGCAAATAATAAAAAAAATATGAAATCTTGAAGGTAACCTTTCCCCTACCATATTAAATACATTACTTAGCAGAGATAGATAGTTGTGTTTTATTCGCCAGTATTCACTACAATTTAAGTTTATTTCTCAATTAATGATAGTCGCATACCTCGGAATGTTTTTTCGCTGGATTTTGATCCCAGTGTATGTGAAATGTGGCCGGATTTTTTATGTTCCGTGTCAAAATTCCGTCAATCTCACCCCTTTAAAATTACATGAGAACAAAATCCTTGGACAAGATTCCCGAGGGGATAGGCTACATTAACCATTTTCAATTTCAGAACAATCGAAGTTTTGAATAAGAAAAAAGTATACATAGCCATGCAACCTATCGTTACCTTTTTTACCAAGAAATTCTAAGAAAAATTAATCAATTTCATTATTAATAAAACATACTTGCCGAATGTTAACGACCTATCGATTGCAGGATCGTTCTCAATATCTTGATCCCTGTCTTCCAACAAATTAAGCCTTTCGTTTTACTTCGAAAAAAAAACATGCATTGCATAACACTTTTTCAGGAAGCAGATGATGAGTAAAACCATTTTTGACATATTTTAGTGCACCAAATTTTTTACACACATCGCTAGTTCGATTACCATTATTTTTGGTATCAATATGTACACTGCCGATGGAAATTTTCTCGATTTTTAAGGTGGACAGTTTTTTTTTTTTATTAAAACTCACTCGCGAAATTGCTGAAAGCCGAAACACGAAAATGTACATTGCAGTTGCTAGAACTAAACGACAAAGCTGATCACCATCTCACACGCATCCCTCTGGATGGCACATCGCATTGAGTTGTCATCATTTGTAATAAAAGCAGATTTCTTAAGGGCTAATGAACATAACTGAAGGGTTGCATACACGGTGAAAAATTTCATCGGCTCGCTTCAAACTGCCCGGCGGCGCACATTGGCACAATTCTGAAAAATGACGGTCAAAAACATTTTCACCCTTTTGTCATCATTTTATCGACTAGGTGTCTTCAGAAGAGTTGCTCAAAATATTATTCCGCATCTTTTGAAAAAACACGCCTAACCTTTCATAACTGCTTAACTACACTTTCAAATTATAACTTTTTCCAACTACGAGGTAACGGGTTTTTGTCTTTGACAAAGTTGTAGAGCAAGTAATTTTAAGAAAAGTTGCTCAAAATACTAAGTTTCTAGAGCCTAACGTTAAAGAGATATAATTGGTTTTCTTTCAGCACTACCTTAAAACCGGTTTTTGGAGATACTAAGTACTTTGTTCAAATTTGACGATTTCAATATGTTCTAAGAAATTGTAGGAATCCTTAAAATAAACATTTTTGCTGAACACATCAATGCTCTCTGGTGACCAAATTTTGATGTATGGTAATTCAAGTGACTGTATGACGTCATAATCACCCGCCTTAAAAAGGGTGGGCGGGTCCTGGCGGGGTCTTAAACAGATTGTTTTTGAAAGATTATCTTATGAACTAGTATTCCTGAAATTTTCAGCGTTGAGTACTGAAGGGTACCTAGTAAAACCTCAGTTTGAAATAGTACAGGTTATAAGCCAATTTATATGCCACATGTGACGTAATGTTCAACAAACTAAAAAAAATGCAGGGGCGCGCCGTGGGATTTACCAGCTCTGATAATAAGTAATGAGTAAAGAGTCAGAATCAACTTTAATTATTGATATTACAGCACATCGCATCAGACCTCGATATCATAACTTCGTGTATATCCCTGTCGTTTTCATCATTTTTGTAATCAACACCACTTACCTTTGTTTACTTGGCTGTCTAATACTAATGTTAAACTTTTGCCAAGCTTTGCCTTCTTTAACGAAAAACACCAGAATTTTTCTTTGAGCCATTTACCATTAAATGGAATTCTTCAAAACGCAACGAATAGATCTTCATCTTAACCGGATTGAATAAGGATCGCAACTCTGACTTATGAGCATCGATTTCTTGTTTGGGTTTGAAACATACAGTTTCATCACTTGGTGATTTTTGAAAATGTTAATTGATGATCCGAAATTATAGCATAGCAAAGAATACCTGCACATATCGTGGGAGAGTCAGTGAGATAAGCCTCACTGCTTTCATCAAATGTTTCATCAAAAGCACTTAATGTGGTAGATCCGCTTCTCTTTGCACACCTGTTCACGTCCTTGCAACTGTTTGATATAATTAGATATTATCTATTGTCGAAAGTACTAGGAACCCAAACAACCGTTAGAGATTCTACAGATAATAAATTGGTAAGTTGAAATATTGAAAAATATGATATGGTCTTGAAGGATAAGTACAGTCAGATGGGAGGTATCGTTCACCTTATGTGATAAGTCGGCAACTACAAAAAAACATTATAAAACATCACCTTATATTTGCGTTGTTTTTTTTATTGTCATTCACAATGAAATGTTTTTTTTTCTTAAGTTGTCTTCAATTAAATAAAAATTTCAGTAAAATGCAAAATAAAAAAACAACCCGAATTAATCCACCGATGCTGAGACTGAACCCTTCTTACACTTCACCCGAATTACGAACTCAAATATAGAAATTATGGATACTTATTTTCATCTGTAATTCCAGGAAACTCAAGAAATATATGATATTTCATATATTCAGTTTATGAACTGTTATACAATCTTAAACAATTGGATTCCTTCAATTTGATTTGATGAATTTATTTTAATTAGCTGCAAATAAACATGAATCAGCTCGACAAAAAATGCGCAGCTACTGAATTAAGCAACATAAAACCGCAGACAGACGTTCGACTTCATCTCATTTACCTGTGTAAAAACATGGCTTCCTTCAAGATATCAAGTAGCAATAATCTAAAAGATGGCGCCATAAATTTATTTTCATTGGTAAGGAAAAAATGGGTTGCCGGTCAAACTGTCAGATTTAATGTAACAATAAGTTGACTAGGCGGTGCTACTGTGTAAGATGATTCCAAAGTTATTAGATTTGAAATTTTACACAACAAATTTAAATTCTTTACTAATTAATTTTTTTTTTTAATTTTTTTTTTTTTTTGTTCGAGCTTAAGCGTCTGTCTGCGATAAAGCTTTGCTTTCCTTCAACTCATATGTCAACAGTTCAACCCTACAAATATCAACAAATAGTTTCAGACAACGCCATCTAACTGCAACTAAACTATCATAATTTGCACTGAAAATTCAAGGAGGCACCTGAAATATAAAAAAAAATCAAAATGAATCAGAAATGCACACGAAGAGTTTATCAATCGGAAAAAAGTCGAACTTGTTGAATAATTTGAAATATATTAAACTTAACATGTTCTTTTTCGGAATGGGTCGCATTTTTACAAATACTCCCTAGCAGATCAATTAATTTTCTCATTGTAGATGTATATTCATCAACTTCGTTACATTATTCTCGATTATTCCTGATAAATCAATATAACCATATTAATCCATTTTATTCCTTTCCCCTGCAGGCTATTTTATTCTATACGCCGCGATGGCTGTGGAAATCTTGGGAAGGAGGAAAGATACATGCATTAATGATGGACCTCGACATAGGCATTTGTTCCGAAATAGAGAAGAAGCAAAAAAAAAAATTGCTTCTTGATTATTTGTGGGACAACTTAAGGTAGTTATCATTATTCATTTGAGCAGCATTGGTTATAAAATTTTCTTTTAAGGTATCATAACTGGTGGGCGTATAGGTACTATATATGTGAATTTTTATCACTAGTAAATGTGATAGGTAAGATCTAACATTTTAACTAGGTTGAAATCTAAAAATACATATGTGCAAAAAATTTATCATGTTTTCCAGGCCAAATGTTTCTAATGAACCGGTTTTTTGACGGCGAATTTATGACGTTTGGATTAGACGTAATAACGCACATGGAAGCAGATCAAGAAGATCGCATGGATCCAATGATCTACATATTCCCCAGAATGACCAAATGTACTTTTTATAAGTATGGTGTCAGTGGAGAAGTAAGCACTCTGTTAAATTCAATGATGTTATCAAGCTATACTAAATAAATTTATTTTCAGGTCGAGCGACATGATGCCATATGTATTCTTCCACTGAACGTAGTCAATGAGAAAATTTATATATTTTTGTGGTTTTGGTTTATTATTCTAACGATACTGACAACGTTAACGGTATTTTATAGAATAATTATTATTTTCTCGCCTCGAATGCGAGTGTATTTATTAAGACTAAGGTTTAGGTAAGTAATAGTATATTGAAAAAAGCACTTTTGTAACTTTTACGACTTTAACATACATAAAAAATACCAAAACAAAGAAGCTAACATCGTTAAGGTTTAAAAAAAAGTATTGGTGTGCTTTCTATCCTTTTTGGAAGTAGAACTTTTAAAGATCAGAGCCACAATACAAGGTATTTCCAAGGTGCATCAGAAGTTTGGGAAAATTCATTCTAATACTCAATTAAAACCGTTATTTAAACAACATTTGTACATGTTTTTAACATACAGCACGTTTGGATTCAAAAACGATTATTCTAAAGAATTCAAGTTAAAAATTTGGAGGGCGAAACTCAACATAGTAGAACATGCGCGAAATGTGTATCTCAAAAAATGAGCATGCATCAAAATTTTACGTAAGGAATCTGCAAGGTCCTTTCTCAGTAATCCATGTTTAACTCTAGAAGAGTGGTGCCGAAATCGAACTTGTTTGAACAGGAATTCCAATTTTTTAAGAAAATAAGTTCTTCTGTAAATTTTTACCCGTTTCATTACCAATTGTGACTCCAAAATAAAAATATATGATCACAACATATTCCGAAATTCAACTATTCAAAATAAATTCACTGAAATTTCTAGGAAATTAGTAGGCTCATAACGTAAAAGTAGAAGTAGGCTCATAACGTAAAAGTAGAAGAAGAATGTGTCGTCTTTCATGTTTCTGACACATTATTTATTACGCTGAATACATGCTCTCACCTCGTAGATACTAAAGTTAGAGCTATGAGGCAGTAGACAAGATTGTTGGAAGGGCCACAAGTTCATCATACATCATTTTTTTAAACTCATTCTCTAGAATGTGATATAGGCAAACGAATGTGAGAAAATTCTCCGTTGCTTTCATCTGTGCTTTTTCAACAGGCTCGAATGTGCACAACATTTTCACAATCAAGGTATAATTGATACCCGTCCTGTGCTGCTCGATTCTAGTGTGAACGTCGTTAATGAAGTCGCAGAGTTTGTAAACCTTCTTATTGATCTCTAGTAATTTTGTTCTCCAAAACTGCATACAATCTTGGGATGCACTACTGCTAGATTTGAATATCTGGCAAAGTGCAAGCTCCAGTTTTTTGGGAGTTTTTCCTACTCATGGCTTTCTGCTACTTTACTGATACATATTCGCTTCGTTTTCTAACGTTTCACCATTGTGCTTCATTTTTGTTTTTGTTTTTGCTCTCGTCAATTTGTTGACTGCAGATTTCACAAACCACCTTCTGTTGTGTGTGTGCACTCACAACTCATTTGACTATGAGCTGGAACGAAAAAAAAAAAACTCTGTTGAAGTAACTTCAATGTAACTCCATTAGGTCACAATTAAGTTGCTGCAAACTGATTAAGCCGGTTTGGTTTTGCTTGGCCTATTCTGTTTCGTTCGATTCAAGCTCGTTTGCACCGTAATTACCCAGGCTGGACCTTCATAAAATAAGGCCTGTACTTGAAAAAAATGCACCAGACAAAAGTGTTCGCCAAAAATTTATTTTAATTCGGATTTTTTGAAACTTTCAGAGAATGAACTTATACATATGAATAATGAATCAGCATAATTACTTTATTCGATTTTCTTTCCATCGCTGAAATCCCGCACCTTTCCCTTAAGACCCCTCATTACATTTTGTGCAATGGTGGAGCCGACATTTTTGGTCACTTTCGTCCATTCTTTCTTCAACTCCAGCTCGTTCTTAAGCACCTTGGACGATTTTCGAACTCTGGCCTTCATTATGGCCCAAAATCTTTCCACCGGACGAATCTCTGGTGAATTTGGGGGCTTGGCGGTTTTTGGTACATAAACAACGTTATTGTCTCTGTACAAATCCAACGTCCAAAATAATGTCTCGCCTCCGTGGGACCGCAGGAAGGGCAACAGACGCTTCTGGAGGCACTCGGTGCGGTAAATTTCGCTGTTGATGGTACCCGTTGTGATGTACGGTTTACTCAGTTTACCGCATTGGCATATGGCCTGCCAGAGCAAGTATTTTTTGGTGAATTTGTCCAATTTCTTCTTCATTATGTCTTCCAGAATATCAAACCGTGATTTGGCAACGTAGAACTCCAGCCCCGGTATCTGCTTTGCGTCTGCCTTGATGTAAGTTTCGTCATCCATAACCACACACATCGGTTTCGTTAATCACTCTCGATACAGCTTCCTTGCGCGGGATTTGGCCGCCGTGTTTTGTTGATCACGCTGGTTCGGTGCCTTGCGGACCTTGAATACACGAAGCCCAGCTCGTTTCAAGGTTTGCTGAACGAACCAGGCGGAACACTCTACCTTCAGAGCCGCGTCGCGAATCGAAAGGTCCGGAATACACTTGAAATAATCCAACACCTTCCGGGTCTTCACAGGGTCAGCTGTCTTCGATTTTCTTCCACTTCCAGCCCGCCGCTCGGTCATCTGGTACTCCTTAAACGATTTTACCACCCGAGACACAGTTGTTGTTTGGGTGATTCCGATAATCTTTTACCATACGCCTGATTGTATACTACCTTCATATGCCCTCCGCTCGTTTTCAACTTGTATCTTTCAATTTTCATAACCTGCCGTTACTCTATACGGAACTATCAATGCTTTCTCTTCAATTCTCTTAGTTCTAGCAATAAATTACTGTCCATTCCTAGAGCCTCTCATATTGATGGAAATTATCTGCTTCTGACATATTTCATCATTAGATATCATTACTCCACGCATATGGAGAATGCAACAATAACAACAATCAAAGTGTAGTTATACCGAGATTTTCATCAATTTTACCCACGGACAAAAAAGTTACACACGGATAAAAATTGTGCATTTTTTTCGAGTACAGGCCTTAGTATCGACGAGGATACAGAGCCAGGAGTCGGTTTTTGTTACAGCTAGGATCGAAGTTGTTCGGATTGATTTTGTGTGGAGTTTGACTCAGTTGCCGGTGGCACATTTCAGAAGATGAATTTAAAAAAATGGTATATGATGAAATCATAGTGCTAAATTTTTCCTACAACTTTGCCTGACATTAAAGGCTGACTAAAAGTTAATTGGTACGCACAAAAATACCTGTAATTTGTGATTCAATAAGTTTAAAAAGTCCATTAATGGTTGCTTTACTTTACTACTATTAACACTTAAAAGTTACAGAATAAGATGCTTAGTTCAAACGAAATCTCGAACCTTCCTCTTGTGGTAGTTCATCAGTTCCTGCACAGACACGGATTCGGCGCATTTCTTCCATTTTACCCGCATTTTCTGGAAGGCCTTCGTTGAAGTCGCTGCTTTGGAATTGCCCAGTATTTTTCGATTGGTCGAAATTCAGGACTCATTATCTTGGGTTAAAAATCGATCTTGTTGGTAGCATACCACTCCAGAACCAACTTGGAGTAGTGGCAGCTAGCCAAATCGGGCCAAAAGATGACTTTGTCCCTATGCTTGCGGATGAACGGCAATACACGCCTTTTCAGGCATTCTTCGATGTAAACTTGGGATTTCATCGTCGAAGATGTGACGAATGGTTCTGTTTTGAGGCCACAACTGCAAATCTCTTGCCAAATCATGGCCTTCATCGCGAACTTGTCGAAAAACACGAATTTCCTGGCCGGGAAGCTGCTTAAAATCGAGTTTGACATATTTTTCGTCATCGATCAAAGTGCAGCCCTTGTGTTTCGTCAAAACGCGGTTTTTGGCCCTGCACGATTTTTGGCCACGGAATTCTGCTTCATGTGCCGGTTTGGATGTTTACTGGCCTTTTACGACTTGAATCCTTCCCTGGCAAAGATGTTCCACACCGTTTGAAAGTTGGCGTTGTACCAGAGCGCCACATCTCGGATCGAAAGACGGGTGTTAGCTTAAACGCACCTCAACACCTTGCTGCGCAGTGACGATCCTTGGTTCCAGTTTTTTTGTAGGCCCACTGATTCCTTTCCACACTTAGGGTTTCCTTGGAGGTTTAAAGCACTCGACAAACTGTTGTATTCAGCATCTTCAGCACTTTTGCCAGATTGGAACCGGACCACTCCGGATTTTCCAGGTGTCTGTGCACAATTTTTTTTCTTTTGAGTTCCATTCGACGTTCTTTCTGAACGCGATCGACTACTTTGATCAAACTTGTTCTCTATAGAAGTGTAAACAAACCACTGTCAAAGATTCGATTCTCAACACTAGAAGCGTGCTAGCGGTGCGCGAGGGGCGTACCAGATTACTTTTAATCAACCTTTATTATCTTCGTAATTATACATCTATGGCGTGAGAGCACCAATAACAGGAAGACACACTCAATTATGGTAAGACCCATTAATTTAAGGTACATTACTATAACTAGTACTCTCACGCGTTTGATATAAGAGTGTTAAATTCACTTCACTAGACTTAATTGTAAAAAAAGACACGCTCTACATCACATATCACATTTTGAAATTTACCTTGTGATATGATTTACCAACAAACTAGTCTAACTCACACAAAATGAGTCTTCCCATGCCTCGTGTGGATTGCCCGGTGCCTTCTCACAGGCATAGCCGGTGTGGTTTTTAATGTGTGAATCGTGGTCGATCATCAGATTTTTCAGCATGCATTGTACTAGCATGCCCTCAGATAATAATTTCCGCCCACTGCGGTTACTGATCAACTGTTTTGACTGGCTCTCTGCATGCAATGGATCACCTCGGTTGACTGGATACTGACAATCCATGCTTACGCCATTAAGCTTCATCCGACTGTTGAGGACATTTTTTTAAAGTATGCAGTAGACATATTAACCTAAGCGAAGCTGGGCTCCCAGCGCCTTTTCTACCTCAGGCAACTAGACTTTCTTTGGAACCTTCCATTTGTCTGGAAAAATACATTCCAGCAGTATCCTGAGCATGCCTGGATCCCCGTTTTTAATGTCACGTTGAGGAATCTATCCGGACCATAACTTTTCTCTGTCTTCAAGCCTTTAGCTACGACTACTAGTTTCTCGTTGATGACCTGAGCAGAGATGGCATTTCGCACTAATGTAACGCCAGCGCGTGAGATTTGTACCTTCACAGAGGATACAACCATAACTCACCGCAGATAATGCTAAGTGCTCTTTTATTCGGTGGTAAATAGACAGAGTGGAAGTAGCGCCAGTGAGGGGATGGCTTGGAGTGAGTGAATCACTCTCTCTTTGAAACGACCGCTCTCACGTGCTCTTATCTGTCTTCACCCACGTGCTCTCGCCTGCGATCGCTGCCGCGTACACTTGAGTGAGACACACCTGCGTCTGTTGCCCTTCCTGCGGTCACACTCTCTCTGTGATTCGCTGGTGCGGTTGATATGGAAAACTTCGTCGGATTTGTAACAAATGTCCGAAAAAGCGAAGCGGGAATGAACATTCTTCTTTCTTCCTTTGTTATGAAGCGCCAAAGCGAATTTGCAATCCCTGCTGTATATGAGCAGAAGAGCCCACGCCAGTGAGCTCACTGGGGCGCACGCGTCAGGGAATTTATCTGGATTCACTTCTGTGAATTTGAGAGCTCTTTTTCTCACTCTAGAGCGATCGAGTGTTGTGTCCATTTTTTTACACTCACATGCGCTACCCGCAAGAGAGAAGAGCTCTCGTTGAGGTAGGAAGAGTGTGTGGAAAAATGTAAATCTTTCTTTACCACACTGAGGATATGGACATCACTGGACCTGAGTACCTTCGGTGTTGACTTGTTTGTTTTACTTTTGGTATTGGTGACCACGTAGTTCAGGAAAGTAATATATCTCTACCTTTACCTTGTCTGAGCTCAGTTCGTCGGGAGTCATTGGACCTCGAATTTCTGTCATCATGACGGATCATCGGCACGGCAAAGTTCCTTTTAGCAGTTCGACTGGCTCAGCTTTATCCCTCGTTTCAATTGCTACTTCATACATTTCATTACGCTGCTCATTGTCTGTTCCGGTGTGTTCTCTGAACGCGTCTTCTGACCCTAAACCAGCTAGTCCGAAAAGTGATGAGTGTTTTATTTCATAAGCACGCCGATCACTGGCTATTCCTTGGCTGTACCTCCCTCAACATGTTGACGTGATACTCGCTTTATTGAACCGAGAACACCTCTGCACTTCCACGAAAAAAACACTGAGATTGGGGCCACTCACAAAGTGTGATGGTGGGTTTCATTAAGAAAACAAGGTAATTAGTATTAACACTTGAAAGCCAATTTGGATCGACTTATACCAACAGTGGTTTACTTATTCTAAGACAAAATTTATTATGATCCCCAACACCGGCCAACCACACCCGGTGAAACATCACACCTCACCAGGAAGCCTTTTTTTTTGTTTTTTTTTTCTGTGCTCACTCGATTCCTCGCGCCACCTTACAATAGGTAACCGGACCAATAGATAATGCGCTAAGCCCGATAACAAAATATAGTAGAGCAAATTATGGACACAACCATTCACAGCCGCATAGGCGTAGCCAGGATTTCGAATAGGTGGGGGCAAGCTTAGTTTTTTTTAGAGACAGAGAGAGAGAAAAGAGAGAGAGAGAGAGAGAGAGAGAGAGAGAGAGAGAGAGAGAGAGAGAGAGAGAGAGAGAGAGAGAGAGAGAGAGAGAGAGAGAGAGAGAGAGAGAGAGAGAGAGAGAGAGAGAGAAAGAGAGAGAGAATTACACCGTCTTCAACCAGTTGCTGCACAGACTGAACACTTAACATTATAAAGGGTGATACGGTCAAAATTTGGTCAAGCGAAAACGCGTGTAAATCGGTGAAATCGTTTATTTAAAAAATCAAATTAAATTTCTTTTTCAAGTTCAATTAGTATAAAATTCAGGAAAAATATTCAGTTAGGCTTCCGCTTTTCCAAATCCGAATTGCCGGGCCTTACGCTTGACCCCTGCCATCAGATTTTGTACAGCCACCTTGTCCACCTTCTTCGCCGCAGAAAGCCAGTTTGCCTTGAACTGCTGCTCGTCCTTAGCAGTTTTTTTGGTCTTCTTTAGGTTCCGCTTGACAATAGCCCAGTATTTATCAATTGGGCGGAGCTCTGGCGTGTTGGGAGGGTTCTTGTCCTTGGGAACCACCTGCACGTTGTTGGCGGCGTACCACTCCATGGCCTTTTTACCGTAATGGCAAGATGCCAAATCAGTACGGAACAACCGTGTTTCTTCAGGAAAGGCAGCAGACGTTTATTCAAACACTCTTTCACGTAAATTTCTTGGTTGACAGTCCCGGAAGCTATGAAAATGCTGCTTTTCAAGCCACAGGTACAGATGGCTTGCCAAACCAGATATTTCTTTGCGAACTTTGACAGTTTCGTGTGCTTGAAAATATCTGCTACCTTTCCCCTTCCTTTTGCCGTATAAAACTCCTGTCCCGGAAGCTGCTTGTAGTCGGCTTTGACGTAGGTTTCGTCGTCCATTACCACGCAGTCAAACTTCGTCAGCATCGTCGTGTACAGCCTCCGGGATCGCGCTTTGGCCGTCGTATTTTGTTTATCATCGCGATTTGGAGTCACTACCTTCTTATAAGTCGATAGTCCGGCTCGTTTTTTGACTCGATGCACGGTTGTAGACGATACACCCAGCTTATTTGCGGCATCTCGGAGAGATAGGTTAGGGTTTCGCTTGAAACTACCGGCAACTCTCTTTGTCGTCTCAGCAGCTTCCGGTTTTCGATTTCCCCCCGATCCAGACTTCTTGGCTGTCGACAAACGTTCCCCAAACACTTTAATTACATTTGTAACGGTTGATTTGGCAACTTTTAGCGATTTTGCCAACTTTGCGTACGAGTAGCTCGGATTTTCGCGAAGCGCGAGCAAAATTTTGATACGCTGCTTTTCTTGCTTGGACGGCATTTTGACAACTGAAGAGTGAATTCCAAAATCAAAATAGGAGCAACATTCTACACACACACACCTTCAAAATGAGGGGTGTTCAGGTTTTTTAAATGCAAAATTGAAAGAAATACGTCAAGTTGATATTGACCAAATTTTGACCGTATCGCCCTTTACAACGGACAACACAACGCCCGGTGGACCCATATAGTAGGGACATTATCGAGTTCCGTCGGCTGGAGCGAGAATCGAGCCCTCACTTTGTGACAATCCACCTGAACGACGGGTGGATTAACTTTTCTGCTCTCACCCAAAGTATTTTACAATACCCGTCCGATTTTGGCAACAAGATTAAACTCTCGATTTTCCCCTAGTTTCAAAATCGAGTCTTATTAAATGAACCATGCTGAAATCTTACAGTTTTTACTGAAAATGTACTTTTCCTCGCGACCCGCTCGCCCACACCGAAAATTAAATTTCGTTTTTATTACGAAATCGAATGTAGAACTAACAAATCTATTCTTTGTTTTCTACACCGAAATTGATTTTTACTTTCAAGAAACTACCTTCGTATTCAATGCCACAATGCTGTTATATAACTGTTAAAAGCACGAAGCATTAGTTGACACAGAAAGAACACTCGTTCATTGTATGAAAACAATACAAAATGCTACGAATATTTTGTTATCAATAAGAATGCATGGTTACATGATTGACTGACAGAACATCTATATCGACTCAGTATGTAATTGAAAAAAAAAGCGCAAACCACGAGGAGTTGTTCAGAATTTTTTTTATATATTTCTGAAATGAGGTTTGAACCTGTATTTTTGGGAAGACTTGTTATTGAATCCGTGGTTGCTCTCACTAAGCCATGGTGACTTACTTGATTAATGAGTATGAACTTAAAACTCTCGATAGCGCTTTAATTTTTATTTTGGGATAAATCAATGATTCCAGCCCACCCAAGCAGCAAAACCAACATGTATGCGTACGATAGAAGAAAAGCAGTGATAGGTTGGTCTTCACAAAATTCATTTCATGCATTGTACAAAAAGGTGTAATGACAGCATTTCACCAGATGACTAGCATAAGGAATGTTTCATGCAAATTACGAGGAATTTATTCTATGAACAAAATCCATGTTTACGAAACAAGGGAAAGCTAATTCACGAAAATAAATTTTCAGTGCATATACTGACAAAGTAACACCGCAAAAACATCGTTTTTTTACTCGCCGTGCTCACACCGTTTCAATAGATTTTTTTTAATGATTGTTCATATAATAAGCGGTTAGCTTTTAACAAACATACATTTTGAGTTTTGGTGGTTTATAGCTTATGGTTTGTGTCCTCTTAACTTACCTTCAGTTTAATTATTTTCTCTGTTTTATCCAAACAGGAAAATCATACATTACTCTACAAACCGACGTAAGTTGTGAATGTAAGCAAGCTGTAATTTTTGTGATAAATTGTTGCTACTTGTTTTCTTAATACACGATTAATAAGAAATAATTTAGGAAGTTTTATTCATCAATGACGAAAAGGAATTCATATGCGTTCTATCTGCTACTCCTCAATATTTTTAAAATAGTTCAGATACACTGGTGCATCTGCGTTTTGAAATTTGAACCGATTTATCTGATATGATCCAAGTGAAACACGAGCTGTCGAAACGGTATAGTGTCGATGGTATAGTTTCGTCGTATCAAGTGGAGTGTATCTGAGTAGAATAAAACAAAAACGGTCTATTATTGAATGTTATTAAAATTGTTGTTCAAATCAAACCATCGTTTTGCATAATTTTCTCTTCGTGGTTATTGCAGCGGCATTTATTTAGTTTTGTTCGTTTGTTTCTTTTAATTACATTTATGATACTACTAGATAACAATAAATCAAAGAACTGCTAATAATTTACAAAAATCATTGCGCAATTCACACAATATGCACTCACCAGCAGAGCACTTTTCCGAAATCAAATTTAGAATGAGAAGTAATGAACATCGACATTAATAGCAGCTTTCTTCTGGGTTCATGCGAGTGTTTTCGACTTGTTGTGGTATGCATTTGATTGATGAATTTCCTACCAATGAACCTATTTAACTTAGTATTGTTTTAAAACCGAGTGCTAACCGAGTGCTTATGTATGTATTCTATCCGGTGATCCGTTTTGTTACAAACATTCTTCTATTTATGAACACGCACCGAACCATCGCACATAAATTTAGCGCGTTTTTTCCCACAGAAACGGATTAAATCTTTGAAGGGGGGGTTGCTCTCGAATCTTCCGGTCCGCTTCTAAGCATCTTACTATGAAGTACTAGGTGGGTCTCCACTGGTGGATTGCCTGTCGATCTGCCAAATTTGGAAGACGTCTACATTGAGTTATCTCAAATTATAATAATCCGTCCAATATATCACAATATATTGGGATTGGTTGAGCAGATTGGAGATAATGAAATCATTAGGTTTAGGAACCAGTCTCCCCTGGTTGGTGCTAAACGGATGAGCCTGGACATCAATAGAATCATAAAGTTGCCAGAAGGCACGAAATGCATCTACGCACTCTTATTTTTACCGAATCCCTCAATCGCAAATTTAAATGGATTAGCATAGATTGTTCTTAATAAGCCTCTACTTGATTGATACAGTGGTAAAAATTGAAAGTTTATGAAAAAGAGTATGCCTCGAGCATCGGCTGTGAAAGGTTGTGTCGATGCTTAATTACGCACTATTTTGCTATCAGGCATGGCGCGTATCGTATTGTTTCGGTTATCTATAATTCAGCGATGCGAGGGATCAAGTGAGCATAGAAAAAAAAACTACAAAAATGCTTCACGGTGAGATGTGGTGGTTCACCGGGCTGGTGGACCGGTGGTGAGGATCACAATTAATTTTCATCCATAATATTGGTTGCCAAACTCGCCGTGTCACTTGAAGAAAGTAAGGCACTATACCTTTTTGTGAGTGGCTCCAATACCATCCTTACTATTGGTTTAAATCGGTTCAAATCAGAAATCGGTACTAATATTTAAATATTTCAATAAACGCCGCGTGAATTCAGCTTATCGTTTTCCAAAAAGAATCCTGCTGCCACCCAATCCTGTTATCCAAAATCCCAGTGAAAGTGCAGAGGCTTCCAATAAAACGAGTATCACGTCGACACATTCCTACCCTTTTCTTATTTGACATGCATTCGGGTGAAGCAGGCGCCAGTATTGCCCTAGTTTGCGATGACCAGTTTTTACACATTGAGGATGTCTTGCTGTCTTGCTTTCTCGCACGCTTATCAAATTACTGGTCTGAAAATCGGATACGATTCGTCTCGTTTCACCTGGATTATATCGTAGCATGTGCTCCATTAATATCTCTTGGCTACAGAAACAATATTTCAAAATACTGAATCAAACTGTAAGATATGATTAACACATATTCTCAATAATACGAAACTACAGTACCGTAAAACGGGATATTATTGATCAGCGGGGTAACATTGATTGGTTTGGCCCATATCATGAATAGTTCAAATATACATTTTCCGTTGATACACTTTCTAACTATGAATTATAAATTGTGTTTCTCAATCTGGTGTTATTTGACTCCCGAAAGCTATAACATTGGTTAAAATATTACGTTTTTTGATTGCCAAGAACTGAAAATTGAACTGAGCATAGCTTTTTCCACTTTCAGTTAGCGGGAAAAAACCAATCAATGCTTGAATCATAGTTAACATTACTAGAGATATTTTTTTAGATACGCTAGGTTAGCTAGGTTGGCAGAGAAATAAAATGTACGAAGAATCAGCCTACCGTTCTATCCTAAAGTCACGAACCCAATAAAAAACATACTCAAACGGCAAGGAATACACATAGTTTATAAAAGCGAAAACACTTTACGCGACGTTCTATGCAATTTGAAGGACAAGGTTCCACCGGACGAAAATTCGGGAATTTACCAAATTCCCTGCCAGGACTGCTCCTCGGTGTACATCGGACAAACCCGCCGCAAAGTAAAGGTTCATGGATCATGGATGTCCGCTTTTTGCGCTTTTTTGCTACAATTTATTACAAATTCGAGGCGACTTCGCGCTTTTTCATTGAGGTAAAGGGACAGTCTCACAAACATTAAAAATAAATAATAAAAAATTGAAACAAACATTAAAAATCTAAAAATAAAATCAAAAGTTAGGGGGGGGGGCAACGGCCCCACCCTGCCCCCCTCTGGCTACGCCTATGCACAGCCGATGCTCGACGCAGATTCTTTGTTTTTTGTTACTTTGAATTTTGTAAATTGATACCTAAAAATTTTTTTTTTTATTGAAATAATTTTTGGAAAAAGGAGGGTGGGGTGTAAAGAGCAATCTATACCATATGCCATGTATTACATATGAAAGATTTGCGGAAATTAGCGTCCTTAAAAGCATTTCGTGCCTTCTGGCAACTTCAAGCTTCTATTGATTTTCGAGCTCTACTTTTTGCAACAACCGGGCGGGAGAGACATGCTCCTATATCCAATGATTTCACTATCTCCAATCTGGTCCACCAATCGCTGTTTTGTGAAGTTTAGTGGGTGGAATATTATAATTTGAGATAACTCAATGCAGACGTCTTCCAAATTTGGCAGATCGAGAGGCAATCGGTGTGTAAACACCTGGTAGAAAGATGCATATAGGCGGACCGGAAGATTCGATGAGCTACCTCCCTGGAACAATGGAATGAATGATTAGTGATAAAGATAAGCAACAATTGTCGTGATATACACTCTGGTCTCTCTTCAAATGTCGAATTGTCGTGATATAATTGCAGATATCATACTTATTGCACTAGACTTGGATTTAGACAAAATTTCGCAAACGTTTAACAATTCTATGTATTTTGACATAAGGATATAATGTTTGGACTCAAGGTTAACTTTTGAAAAGGGCTTATGTGTTTTTGATACAACAGTTTAAGAAATACAGTAACTTGAGAATAGTTAGTTTTACAGTTAAAGTGTCTGAGGAGAAATGGTAGGGAACTAAAATGTCCATTTAAAAAAAAAAAACACTGAAAAAACAAATTATTTTACACGAAAAAATTACAGTTAAACCTTAACATTCAAATTCCACGTATACGTTATTTTCATTTTTTTTTTAATTTAGAAAGTAAAATTTGAACAAAAAGGTCATTGTTCAAAGGCTAGGACAAAATGGATAAAATAATGTTAGAAATTGTTAGTTTTCTAGTAGCAACTTTTGGAAGATTTTCTTAAATCAAATTCAAGTTTCTCATAAATACTTTTCAATGCCAGAATATGATTAAACATCAAATTTCTAATCGAAATGAGCATAATAATAATCTCCCTAAGAGTAACCGTTTTCAAGATATTTTGAATTTAATTTCATGAGTGCCTAAAAATTTACGAAATGCGCCTTTTTCATAAGTTAATCGAGATGTTTCATCAACAAAACTTTGTTTGTTTTAACACGCGTGGATATCCCAACAACTTTTTCTTTGACACTCACACTATTGGACTAATAGTTTGAAAGTTTTCGGAGATTACTTCAACATTATTGCTATTATTAGCGGATCCCCTGACGGTTTGGTCCATTCGATAATTAAACCCCGATAATTAAAGCTTTTGTTTTAACCGAAATAGTTGTTTTGATGTTGTGACTCTAAGTTTTATGTACATAATAATGTGAAATAGGAACTTCCATAAGAATCAAATAAATGACCAGAATCTTGTATTTCTGAGGTATAAAGTAGGTTGAAGTTAAGAGACTTTTTGTCTACTTTCAGGTAAATTAATACATGTTTACCTCCCTTGCGTTTTTTGACTTTGACATTAGCTTTTTAATTGTTTTTAATGTAAACAGTATTGTTGTACTAATTTTCTGTTATAATATTTAAATTATTACTTGTTCACTTTTTTATATACATCATGAAAGCTCCTTGCTTGTTCGCTAGAACGCAGTATTGCAGTTATTTTATTTTCGGAAATAGGTTCAAAACAATATTTCTGTGTTCCTGGTACTAGTTTTGCTTGTTGGTTTGTGCTATGCAGTTCTTCTGACGCTTGCGCTTTGTTCTTTTGTGACACAAAACAAAACGACAATGTGGTCAGGTAATTTTCATTCCGCTTACTAGCGCACTCAAACAAAGTTTTTGCACTCGTGATTGGATGCTCATGCTGTCTTGCTAAGCTTGCTCTAGTAGCCATCCTTTTCAAAGTCAACCAATTGCATCACAAGATTCTTTACCATGCGAAATTGCAAACAAATGTGCCATGATACGTCAATGTTATATTTTGATTTAAATTGACATAAACTTGCAAAGTTTATTTTTATTTTTATATTGCTGCATCCCAATATAAAAATAAAAAAAAACTTCATCAGACATATATATCATTATTTTTATTTGTATTCGCTTTTTAAAAAATTTAAAAGTTTGGAAACACTTGTACTACTATTGTATCATGACTCATGACTTCAGACACAACAACAAAACTCAAATTTTGTAATTCACTGGTCGACAGAGATTTTAAAACCCAGAGCTCCATGCCAGTTTCCGTTAGTTTGGGTCCCAAAACCACCGAATATCGTATTTTGACCTCATTCGATTTGCATTTTTCATCACAAATTGGCATCAAAAATTGAAATTTTGATATATTTTGAGAACCACTCAAATAACTGCCTAAGCTTAAATGTAAATGCTCCAGAAGCATTTTTATGAATTTTTCAGACTTTAACAAACAACTTTGCAGAAGAAAGCGTGCCGATCCAACTCCATCAGAAAAAGTTATGACCGTTGAAAGGCTGCATATTTTAGCAAAAAAACATGCGCGGATTCCCTTGAAGGGGGTCTCAAATGATATATGGGCTTCGACCTTAGTTTTTTCATCAGAAAATATCTCGTGATCCTTCGTATATGGGAAGTTACTTTTTTCAGCAAAGTTGTTTAGTAAATCAAGGCCTTTAGGATGGAAAACTTAAAAGTCCAGAATTATCTCACTACGTGGCGCTAGTATGCATGTAAACTTACTTTATAACCTGAATCATGAGATCCTTGACATTTAGCAAGTTGGCGTCTTCGAAAAAGATGTTTGGTTAATTAAGGCCTTAAGGATGGTGTTAACATTAGTTCAGAACTCGTCCGCTACGTGGCACTAGTGAACATGTGAACTTTGTGTATGACCTGTATTTTGAGATCTAGATCGTGTATAAGTTTACTGTTTTCAGGAAAGTTAGTTGTAATATTATGAGCTTCCAGACGCCTAACTCAACAGTTCAGAATTATCTCAATCCGTGGCGCTAGTGTGCATGTAAACTTAATGTATAATCTGGATCTCGAGATTAATGACATATAAGATAATAAAAGATACTAGAATGGTTAGAGCTTTTTTAATGGTGTACACATTAGATCAGAATTCATCCGCTACGTGGCGCTAGTGTTCATGTGAACTTTTAGCAATATCTGTATTTTGATATCTTGATCATGTATGAACTCATTGTTTTTAGGAAGTTTATTCGAGTAATCTTGGTCTTCCAGACGGTCGACTTCATAGTTCAGAATTCTTTCACTGCGTGGCGCACGTCTGCCTGTGAGCTATGTAATGAATGTTTATCGCTAATGCACATAAGTGGCTGATAAACCCAACATGGGTATTTTTGGTTCATTCTTCTAACTAATTCGGGTTAGTCCTTCAGAGAAGTTCTTCACAAAACTTCGGGTAAGTCATTCGGAGAACTTCTTGTAAGTTCTGCAGAGAACTTCAGGGAAGTTCTTCAGAGAACTTCAGGTCAGTTCTTCAGAGAACTTTATGAATATTCTTCAGTGAACTTCATGGAAATTCTGCAGAGAACTTTAGGGAAGTTCTACAGAGAACTTAAGGCAAGTTCTTCAGAGAACTTAAAGGAAGTTCTTCAGATAACTTCATGAAAGCACTTCAGAGAACTTCAGGGAAGCTCTGCAGTGAACATCAGAGAAATTCTGCAGATAAATTCAGGGAAATTTTCAGAGAACTTCAGGGAAGTTCTTCAGAAAACTTAAGGGATGTTCTTCGGTGAATGTCAGAGATATTATTCAGAGAATTTCAGGGAAGTTTTTCAGAGAACGTCACGAAAGTTCTGCAGAGAATTTTAGGGACATTCTGCAGAGAACTTCAGGGAAGTTCTTCAGAAGAACATCAGGGAAATTCTGCAGAGAACTTCAGGGAAGTTTTGCAGAGAACTTCAAGGAAATTATTCAGAGAACTCAAGGGACGTTCTTCAGTGTAATTCAGAGATGTTCTTCAGAGAACTTCAGGGAAGTTTTTCAGAAAACTTCAGTAAAGTTTTGCAAAGAACTTCAGGGAAGTACTGCAGATAACTTCAGCGAAATTCTACAGAGAACTTCATGGATGTTCTGCAGAGAACTTCAGGGAAATTCTGCAGAGAACTTCAGGGAAGTTGTGCAGAGAGCTCTAGGAAAGTTCTGTAGAGAACTTTTGGGAAATTCTGCAGAGAACTTCAGCGAAATGCTGCAGAGAATTTGAGGGAAGTTCTTCAGAGAACTTCAGCAAAGTTCTGCAGAGAACTTCAGGAAAGTTCTGCAGAGAACTTTGTTAACAGAGAATGTTAACACCATCCTTAAGGCCTTAATCAACCAAACATCTTTTTCGAAGACGCCAACTTGCTAAATGTCAAGGATCTCATGATTCAGGTTATAAAGTAAGTTTACATGCACGCTAGCGCCACGTAGTGAGATAATTCTGAACTGTTAAGTTTACCATCCAAAGGCCTTGATTTACTGAACAACTTTGCTGAAGAAAGTAACTTCCTATATATTTTTCTAGCTTTTCAGCATCCATTGTTTGAAATCATCAATTTTTTGACAGTTTTCACATTCACGAAGATAGCATATTTGGTCTGGTTGATGGATCAAAAACTTTTTTTTTTCCATGTAATGGATGTATTCAAGGTTCAAAGAATATTTTTTTAAGCTACGGAGCATTAAATTCACGTTTTCGTGGATTGTGCAAACACATACCTTATTTGTACCAGAACTACTCAATAATTTACAATACTTAGGTCGCAATGACGAAAATGAATTAAATCCAATTTTTGAGTTGAGGTTAATTTCACGAAATCTTAAGTATGTTTTGCACAGTGACATCATCGACAATCTCTTGATGCTTACCATCATTTACAACGGAAACATAATTTCGTTCACCCGGCAATGATCGAATAACGTCATAGTCGTTATAGTATTGAAGAACTTTATGTTTAACTTCATCACTCAAGCCATCAGTACACGAATACTAAGGCCTGTACTCGAAAAAATGCACCAGACAAAAGTGTTCGCCAAAAATTTATTTTATGTCGGATTTTCTTGAAACATGTGGATTATGCTTCAGCATAATTACTCTATTAAATTTTCTTTCCATCGCTGAAAGCCCGCACCTTTCCCTTAAGACCCCTCATTACATTTTGTGCAATGGTGGAGCCGACCTTTTCGATCACTTTCATCCATTCTTTCTTCAACTCCAGCTCGTTCTTAAGCACCTTGGACGATTTTCCACCCAAAATCTTTCCACCGGACGACTCTCTGGTAAATTTGGGGGGGTTGGCGGTTTTTGATACAAAAACAACGTTATTGTCTGTGTACCAATCCAACGTAAATCGCGCGTAATGACATGATGCCAGGTCCGGCCAAAATAATGTCTCGCCTCCGTGGGACCGCAGGAAGGGCAACAGACGCTTCTGGAGGCACTCGGTGCGGTAAATTTCGCTGTTGATGGTACCCGTTGTGATGTACGGTTTACTCAGTTTACCGCATTGGCATATGGCCTGTCAGAACAAGTTTTTTTTGGTGAATTTGTCCACTTTCTTCTTCCTTATGTCTTCCGGAACATCTAACCGTGATGATGCATTGTAGAACTCCAGCCCCGGTATCTGCTTTGCGTCTGCCTTGATGTAAGTTTCGTCATCCATAACCACACACATCGGTTTTGTTAACCACTCTCGATACAGCTTCCTTGCGCGGGATTTGGCCGCCGTGTTTTGTTGATCACGCTGGTTCGGTGCCTTGCGGACCTTGAATACACGAAGCCCAGCTCGTTTCAAGGTTTGCTGAACGAACAAGGCGGAACACTTTGCCTTCAGAGCCGCGTCGCGAATCGAAAGGTTCGGATTACACTTAAAATAATCCAACACCTTCCGGGCCTTCACAGGGTCAGCTGTTTTCGATTTTCTTCCACTTTCAGCCCACCGCTCGGTCGTCTGGGACTCCTTAAACGATTTTACCACCCGAGACACAGTTGTTTGGGTGATTCCCAGTTGTCTTCCGATCATCTCATGGTCGCAGTCGGATTTTCCATGACGGCGCGCAAAATTCTCCGGCGATTTTCTTCTTGTTTCGATAACATCTCAATAACCCTTGAACCGATTGTTATGTTTATAATTTTGCACATGTAAACAATTCACTCGAAACTAGTTATACCGAGATTTTCATCAATTTTTACCGACGGACAAAAAAGTTGCACACGGATAAAAATGGTGCATTTTTTTCAAGTACAGGCCTTATCTGGCGAAGATAATACTCCTTTTTGGTCAGTCAATGTTTCGACTTACAGAGCCATGTTCTTATTCATTTGGAATTTGAATTTTAAGTTTTAATTATGATTTTGGTAAGAAAAAAGGCATTGTCAAATACCATTTTAGTTTTTACTGCAAGATTTTTTTCAGTGTAGTGTTATACTGAAAACGTTTGCATAGTTTCGGCCAAATCTAAAATACTAAAGTTTTTTTATTTACTGATTTGGCGTGGAACCGCTCTGTATCATCTAGGTCGCCTTGAAGGTACCTTATCTAATCTGTTTATATTATGATCCAGTCGCTAACCAGTACATTTGTTTGGACAAATCTTATGGCTAAAGAATGATATTTTTTAAATGAATAAATAACTCATTCAAAATATTGAAACTCCGAATAAATGAAATAAAACTCAATGATTTTCTTCTTCTTTTTACGACTCGCAATTTGTTTATATTTGAAAGAAGTAGAAAGTAGAAATGTCCAGTACGACGTGTGAGCAGATTGAAAGTTTAAAAAAAAAATTAGAGAAAAAAAAGCTTATGATTGTAAGAAGAAAAGTTCTGCCATGAAAGTGCCCTAAGTTTCCATAAAATACTATGTTCAATAATCCATTTTTTTTTTTCAAAATTCGGCCCAATGGCCTTTTCGGCCTGATGACTTTCAGCCAAATGACTTATTTAACCTAACAGCCTTTGGCCAAATGGCGTTCGGTCCAATGGCATTCTGCCTAATGGCCCTACACTTAAGTTATCGTTGGCAGTCTGCATCGAAAATTTGTTGTTTATTTGGCCAACAACAGCTTAGAAGCCTCAACGCACAATACAGTTGATAACAAAATACATCAAAGTACCAGAAAAGAGTAATCCAATTACCGAATGTAACATTTACTTAATCAATTCAAATATTTTTTTTTGTCTTTCCAGGTTAGTTCGTCGCGACGCTATAGAGATTATTGTAAGACGTTCGAAAATGGGCGATTGGTTTTTATTATATAGATTAGGTGAAAATTTAGATAGTATTATATTTCGTGATGTTATGCAAGATTTAGCAAATCGTCTACATAATAATCAACACCATCGTGTACCTGGTATGAAAGGTGAAATACAGGATGCATGATATTGGCTATCATAGATCTTATTTGTTATCAATTTGCTATTTTTATTTCGTTTCCGTAATTCATTATATTCATTATCCTTTGTGGTTATTACTTGCAGAAACTTTCACTCATGTTTTTATTTTATATAGCAACGAATTTTACGTCATAAAAAATCACGACAAAAAGACTTTAGCATAGCTTGATAAATATAAAATATCGTTATACGTATATGTATATAAATATATGATATTGACGTATATATATACGTATATCAATAAATATTCGGGGTGCAACGCACCTAAATCTCAATTTCAAATGGGTGCAAAAGCACCCTCTAGCAAATCAATCCTGAAAAACAGAATGTATCTTTTTCATTTGAATACTTTTACAGGGTGCGGCAGAAAATAATGCGAAAATTTGTTCTATTTCTTTCAAATCCCATTTTCAACTAATTCAAGCAATAATATCAACATTTTCGAGTGCAGTTATCTTTATAAAGTCCTTTTTAACAAATTTATTCAATGTGTCCCCCATTTTAATTAATAACATCCTCGAGCCGACGCCGGAAGCCAGAGCATGCCTTTCGGACGTAGTCCTCCGACATTAACTGCCATGTGCGTGTTATGGTTGACTTCAGGGTTTACCCACTAGGGTGTGATGTTTTGCAGGCTCGTGCTTCAACATATGCCCAAACCGAGTAATCCAACGGTTTAAGATCTGGACTGCTAGGGGGCCACAAATCGATTGGACGTGTGACATGGCACTCCATCCTGCTGTAGGACAACGTTTTTGTCCTCGGAAAAGTTGGCCTTCACTCAGGGAAGCACTTGGTCCTTAAAAATACCGATAAACACTTCGGTATTGATTTTAACTCCAGCATCAATGAAAACAGGTGGCATTTTCAAACCGTTGGACGCCACCAAGCCAAACATCATGACACCAGCCGGATGTTTGGTTTGAAATTTGAATTACACTTTTTCCGGAACGTTCTTTATTTTCTGCGGTGAAATGAACCGGTCCGTGTGGCTGTTCGCCACAGCATCGATGCTGAAAAGCTTTTCGTCGGAGAACAGGATTATCATTTTTTTCCTTCTTCAACAAGGAAAGCAATCTCTTGGAACGAGTCACTCGTAGTTCCTTGACCCGGTCCGTAATCAAGTGGGATTTCACTTTGCATGCAGGTCTTCTTTGATGATTCTCCGCATGGATTTCTCCGAGATATTGGCTTCCTTTGCAAGTTTTCTTATGGAATGCACCGGGTTCCGAGCAATTTATGCACGGACCGATTTGATCACGTTCGGCGTGCATGCAAAGCGCGAATGTCCGCTTCCCAGCTTTTGCTGCTTAGGACCATCCTGCAGGGACTTTTTATGCGGTAAACTGTTGCCAAATGGTACCCTACCACTTTGGCAATCTCTTTCGGCTTCTTATGGGCGAGCAACAAACTGGTGATCACTTTTTTCGCGAACATTTTGACGAATTTGCAATAAAACAAATAGAACGTTTGGATGCAGCACTTGAAAGTAAACGTAAACAAATACATTTTCGACAGAAATTAGTCACTAGCTACACGAATTAACCCAATACTCAAGTTTGAACATTTTCGCATTATTTTCTGCCGCACCCTGTACTTGTTTCGTCTTTCTTTGCATAACGAGAAATTCCTGAATACACCTATCTATCAACGAGACGTGTGTTTGAGACCCAGAACAACACCAGACGTTCATTCAAGTTTGTATGGGCATTATATTAGGGTAATTTACGTCGACGAGCTAGTTGATACAAATATTGTTACGGTTTGTATTCACTTGGTCAAAAAAAAACTTTACTAACAATTGGGTGACCACTTTAAGATTGAACGCCTACAGAAATTCAATTTATCGATTCTTAAATAAAAGCATTCCGATCACTTGGCTGTTCTAAGAACATCTGTGCGCCGTCATATATACTTGTTACATACACTGACGGGCTAACAATATGATTCCATAGTTCTCGTACAGTTCTTAACATTTGATGGTACTTTTGGTATAACATTTATAATGGCTTTTTTTGAGTGAACCGCTTCTTTCAAATTAGGTACAATATATAACGTTTTGACTTAACGGATGCACACCACCGCTACCGTCGACCGTCGCCGATTAAAGTCAACTTTGCAGCAGGAAAAAAATAATGGTTCTCGAAAACCAATTATTGAAAAAGCAAAGGTAATCATAGCATGATGTAATCTTTATCGTCTTAATTATGAGACCGTGTTCGAAGCGCTAAAAGTTGTTGACAATAGTTTCAATATTTAATGAATTTTTGGTTTTCAACGATGATTGGATAAAAGAAAAATCATGGACTAATTTGAGTTTTCTTTTCTAGATATAGGGATACGGGATGTAATGAAAGCCTAGTCTCTCAATTCGACCTAGGCTCTAAACATGTAATTCATTCAGCAATAATTGACAAACCAGTATGACACCATGGCGATCATCATTGTTTTAAGCAATTGAGAACGTTTTTATGACTTTATTGTGATTTAATTGCGCATAGTTCACGATTTCCCTAACTTACGGTGGTCACTATTTTGATTAAATTTAAACAGCATTCATTGAGATACACCCTAAATTTACAGAAAATAATCACAAGTTCCGAATAAAGTATTCAAAGTGAAAAAAATAAATAGTGATTTTGAGAGAAAACCTAATTAATTTCTATGTCCCGAATTATGGCCTATAATAGTCATTACATAGTTTAATATTGGAATCGGTGAACCGATAATGGAGGTTTATAAGAGAATGGCTGTATGTTTTCTGAATACAAATATTGTGAAGTGGATAGAACGTATGCAAAAATCATTTCAGTGTTAGAAGTAAATTTATGCATCCATGAATAGACTTGACATGAAGCCTATGCACCGACATTACATCCATATCCCTCGAAAGTTTCCACCCTAAAAAGGAGGTTTTTCAACATTTTGGTGGTGCATAATAACAAACATTTTATCAAGATTATCTTAGCAAGCGTAGAACCAGTTGACAATCGTTTGCAGATCAATAATTTAATGAGTTACAATAAATTTATTCGTCCGCAATTCGTGGTTGAACGTACAAATAATTTGTGTTTTCTTTACAGCTTAAAACAAACGATAGTTATCTTCTTAAATTCAATAGCCTGGAAGGATTGGTTAGTAACTTTATTGATCGTCTTTCGTTGATTCTTTCAATGTTTATTTCAATTCTTTTGAATAAAAGGGATAACGTTTGGCCGAAATCAGATTAATATAACTGAACCCCGTTATAACGGTTGCTTCTGATTGTGCCACGTTGAGCGTGTTGCCGTTTCGCATAAAGCTCCTTTGCCGAAAGTCATTTGGCATAATGATTGTTTGGCAGAATGTATATTTGATATAATCGGCGTTCGAGATAATGCATAAAATATGAACGTCTATATGACATACATTAATATCGATTCGATCGATATCAATATGTATAAAAGGACATTACAGTGAATCACGATTGTGGTATTTTTCGTTTTTTGTTGGAGAGAGTAACAATTCAAAAAAATTAAAAACAAATCCGTTGTGGTTATCAATTGTTTCTGTCTTTCTAATTCTTTGAGCTCTATTGCAGAATATTCTTATCACTTTTCTTTACACTATTTTTTTTTTCATCCTTTTAATTTTACAATGTATCGTACATAGTGGAAGGAAAATGCAGAAAAAAAGTGAAGTGGAAATTGAATTGTTTATGGATGCTGTAGAGAATTCTATGAGCAATCTTATTTTTTTTTTTATGTTCCAGGTTCTTGAAATTAGCACTAGAAAAATATGTAGCTTGCATTTTTTGTTTTGTCTTAACAAAGATAAATTTGAGTAAGCCTTTGGATGTCTATTCCATGATTTGACAATTCATTAGAAAAGTATAGCTATCAATTATAACCCAAGTTGTTAGCATCTGTTCAAAACTCACTGTTTGAAATCAGATCTTCATGTGCCTGGCTTTTTTCGGGACTTGTCCTATGGTGCAAACGGTGGAAAACGTGATCTTTTTAGATGAAGCCAAAATGGTTAACCTTAAACACTTCGCAGGAGTTTCAAAGCATAATAAGTGCCATCTTAAACTTGCCGTAAATTATTCTACTGGAAAATATATCCATAACTCAATGTTATACAAGATGTCAAAAGAAATTTTTTGTCTTCAGCAAAGCTGTAAAAAAAATTGCTTTATACTTCCTCAAGCTTCGCGTGGTTACGAAAGCTTTGAGAGTAGAAAGTTATGCTTAATTACTCCACCAGAGCTTACAATTATATTCATTCTAAACATTGTAAATTTTAGGTTCACAAGATATTGGTCGGTGGAATTGCGACATTTAATGCATGGTGATTTATATTCAATGGTAATATAATCATTATAAAAAATGAACCCCGTCAATAATGTCCTTATATCTATCCATTTTTAATTTAGTGTCCTTAGACACAAAATTTCTGCCTCCACTTTGTTCAAACATTAATTTTCAAACTTCCTCTAAGTAACATGTTTAAAAAAAATGGTGACGGTTTAATGACAGCGCTACATGTGCTCTAAAACATCTTTAAGGACAGCGTAGTACACATTTTTCGCCGTTTGGGCCACTGTGGCAATGAACAGAACAATCTGATAATCGTAAACAAAAAAAGGGCATTTTATAAGATCCGAGTAACAGATGCCTTTCCTACTATTCCTAATATATACATTTGGCTTTTGGGTGATTTTCAATACGAAGGACATCGCCGAATTAAAACGTTTCATACTTTTTCTTATAAAACGGTATCTATATTCATAGGTATTCATATGTGTGAATAAATTTTTTTTTCGCTGCCCAATTAGACCATCATACGAATATTCAATGTATTTTAGGCATATCATGTGCAATCCTGGTGAATTTAAGGTATTATGTTAAGGGCTCGGCTAGGCCTGACGCTGCTATTGTAAAGCAAACCAGATGAAGAAATCGAACGATTTTGATCGAGATAATTTTTTTCTCCTAATAGGCCTGCGCTGTAGGTAGCAATTTGACAGTTACAATAGTACAATAGTTATACAACCTATCTGTCCCGTTTCTGTGAGCACGCAATAAACTCTTACTCTTACGTAGAGAAAATTCCAAAAACGACAGGCAAAAACTTGTAATAAAATTTTATAAATAAAAAATATTATTACCTGAGAATTGGGAAAATCTTCTGGTTGTTCAATATCAACCTTCAAACGGCGATAAACAACCATTTTACCGAAAAGATTATTTTATCTTTTGGGATGTTCCAATGCAAAATTTTCGCCATTCTCAGATGGGAGCAAGAAGGCGAAAGATGCTGTTTAAATAAAAAAAATGCCGTTAAAGTGCTTTTGAAACCCATTTTTAACAACTCATTTTTATCAAAAAAAAACTACAAAAATAGTCTGAACTGACAAATAATCATGTACTGTAATAAAATCCATCGGCTAGCCAACTTTTCTAAGCATCACTGAACAGATAATAATCTCGTGTTGATTTTGCTCGAGATTTATGTTTACACTATTTTGAAATATTGAAGCAAACACATGAACATGAGCGTGAGCTTGATTGACTGCCCGCGAATGATACTCCGTTATTGCCAGATCAGCTGTGTTTACACAAAGAACCAACAGATGATGTTTGGGACTAACATACATCCTCAATTTGTAAAAACCGGTGACCCATCATGAAGCAATACCGGCGCCGGCCGTACCCGAATGCTGGTCAAGTAGGGAATGAGAAGGGACGTGTTGACGTGATACTCGCTTTGAAAGAAGCCGCGAAATCCTCTGCACTTCCACGAGAAATCACTGGGATGTTGTCTAGTTGGGAAAAGTTTAGCAGTGGGGTTTGTTTTGGTTAGCGACACGCTGAAAGGATGTAACTAGCGCTGAAAGGATGTAACAGCAGAACATCAAACGCTAGTTGTACCGCACCCCGAATAGTCCGGCATGACTTAGTCACCGTAAACTCGTATATATATTTGATCGCTTTTTCTTCCTGAGTAGGCAATAGTTTCACTAGCTTCCTTTTTTTTTAGGGGCCGGCGGGCCCTCTTTTCTGTGGATATCCTGCAAATAGATATAAGACAAGTTGGGCCGCCCCTCCGATTGGTGGCCCATCATTGCATTAGTAAATGATATTGATTCTATTGATTCCTACACAAAAAAAAAAGCGTTCTCGAAAATGAAAATGGACATTGAACTAGTTCACGTTATCCGGATTTTTCCCTCTAAACGTTATTTAGTTCATGATAACGTGATTCAGTTCACGATATATTTTTGCTTGTTCTCGAGTTCATGACTACAGTTCACCCCAAGTAACAATTTGGGTTTTATCAAGGTTCTGTAGATCCCGATTTAAACTTGTAGAATGCTATAAAACTACGATAAAACCTTCAATGTTACTTGGGACGGATCTGGGCGCGGATTTTTTTTTCGTGTACGCTCATTAATTTGGTACCAACCGGAGGAGATTTGGTCCTATACCCAGTGCTTTCTTTATCTCCCATCCGTTCAACTACTTGCAATATGTTGTGATATAGTAGGCGGAATATTACAAAATTTGAGATAAATCTAAGCAGTCGGTTTGCCAATTCAACAGATCGACAGGTAATCGGTAGGTGAGTACTTATCACCAGGTACTTCATAACGAGATGCTAGAAAGCGGACCGGATGAATTAATGAGCGAACTCCCCCATTGAAGCAAACACATGACTCAGCAAAAGTAGAAGTATAAACAATATACTTTCCAGGGTTCAAAATAGTTCTAAAGAATAATTCGGAAAATCATAACACAATCACAATTCAAAGTCCAGTAGTTCTTCTATCCGCTAGACTATAGACATAACGACTATATTCAAGAGGTACCGGTGCTGAAGAAAATGGCACTCGACTGCGGAATGCGGGTTTAAAGAGATGAACCAACGAAGCTGAATTGTTTGAGACCTTGTCAGCTCTTTTTCAACGTTGTGGCATTTGCACTGAAGATGCGTTTTAAGCGATGGGGCAATAGTTCTTTTTAAACTTTTTGAGCAATAATTGTTGGGAATATGGAAAAGAAGAATGAATCACGAACCGCTCCAAAACCATATCCAGAAAATAACTAAAGCTTGAAGGGTACATACTGTCCAATGTACCATTCTAGCTTTAGTTACTCTCTGGATATGGTTTTGGAGCGGTTGTAAGGATGTTGAATAACAATCCCAAAAAAAATGTGTTTGACTCGAATACGCCCGTTTCAAGAATTAGAGGAGTAAGTGTAGACAACCGAAGAAATGGAGTCAAGTAGGCCTCAACCGAGTAGTTGTGTTTCCGATGCGGTTCTAATGTAACGTTTAACCAGCATAAGTAAGTAAAAGTGCTTTGATGTACCGAGAAGGAAAAGGTTTTTTTTTTTCAGGAATAAGTTATTTTGGAAACAATTTTGAAAACAAATAAATTAAATTTTTCGATACTAACTTTGAGAACTCTAAATTTATAAACCTAATCAATTAACAAAATGAAATAACGTTAGTGATACATTCTTATCTTTAAGAATCCTTTTTTGATTAAGATTCTAGGCAGGATTTAAGGTTGGAAAATTCCTTTGTTATATTGACCTCAATTTTTAAACCATAACAAACTGTCACTTTTGATTGAAATCGATTGAAATTTAGAAATATATGGTTCCAGCAGTTTTCATTTTATTTTCTTAGATTGAAAATTGAAAATTTATCTTATCTTTTTTTGTAACTTAAGGATTTCGTTATGTTTCGTCATAGACAAACAGACATAACAGTCAATATTTAATTATCGAATAATCGTTTAACGGCCTTCATTAGTAAATCTCACGGCACACATGCAACGAGGAAATAAGATCATCTCTTTATCACGAGAATAAATCTACTATGTATCTTGAGCTTTCTTGCCGTTATCAAACTGTCATGAGATTTTTTCTCATACTATGTTGTTTCTTAAATTTCTGACTAGTCTACTTGCAATTAGTCAAGCAAAAACAGGTTCTCGATAAAGTAGAAAATTGATGTAAAGTTTGGCAATGCAACTAACAATTGTATTAAAAACTGTGTTTGGAATATCGAACACTGACACGTGCCATGATGACAAAATAATCAGAATCTAAAAAAAATCTCCATCATCGTTCGTGTGTGTGTGTGTGTGTGTGTGTGTGTGTGTGTGTGTGTGTGTGTGTGTGTGTGTGTGTGTGTGTGTGTGTGTGTTTGTGTGTTTGTGTGTGTGCGGAGAGAGAGAGAGAGAGAGAGAGAGAGAGAGAGAGAGAGAGAGAGAGAGAGAGAGAGAGAGAGAGAGAGTCTGTGTGTCTGTGTTTTCGTAGGAGGGGGAAGTTTTTTTTTTTCAAGGTTTACGAAATCAATTTCAGATTTCTGATCCAATTTAACCCAAAATCAAGGGATTCGCAGCAAACTTTTATTCTCACCTGTGTGTCTGTGTTTTCGTAGGAGGGGGAAGTTTTTTTTTCAAGGTTTACGAAATCGATTTCAGATTTCTGATCCAATTTAACCCAAAATCAAGGGATTCGCAGCAAACTTTTATTCTCACCTTTGATTTTCAGTTAATTTACAACATTCGACTTTATTCAAATTTAGTACATTACTGTCCATAATTCCTAAGAAAATACAATTATAACATCTCCAGTACCATTTATTACACCTTTTGTACTGTCAAGTACTAATAGTACAGAAACAGAATTTCCATTACAGTTACCAGTCCAAAATTCATTGGACTGGTAACTGTAATGGAAATTCTGTTTCTGTACTATTAGTACTTGACAGTACAAAAGGTGTAATAAATGGTACTGGAGATGTTATAAATGTATTTTCTTAGGAATTATGGACAGTAATGTACTAAATTTGAATAAAGTCGAATGTTGTAAATTAACTGAAAATCAAAGGTGAGAATAAAAGTTTGCTGCGAATCCCTTGATTTTGGGTTAAATTGGATCAGAAATCTGAAATCGATTTCGTAAACCTTGAAAAAAAAACTTCCCCCTCCTATTGATTCATTACACCATTCATAACGGTGATAAATACGTGCCCTCACTCAAAACCATTTAACCTCTAAACCTCATTCCCACTATACTCCTTATCATATTATCGTCAACATTTCCACATCCTTTAGCAACTTCCAAGTAAGAGATAGGAGGATGTCATCGGCAAAACCAACTGTTCATGAATCCTTTTGGCATGTTCAATGTCAGTACTCCGTTATACATTGCGTTTCAGAACGATGGACAAGTATCAAGTCTTGAGGAACTCTGTCCCCCTTCACAGAATTCGGCACAGGTTGACAAGGTCCCTAATCGGCGATGGCCTTTGGTGCTATTGAAAGCGTTCTTGACTTAATTGTTCAAAAAAAAAATCCATCGTAGATCTACCTTTAAGGTAACTGGTTCTGTGATAATCCATCTTTACTCTCAAAACTTTACGTCAGCCTGTTTAGGATTATTCTCTTCAAGAGTTTTCCGCACGTGTTTAGTAGATATATATGCCAATACAATGATAGCTTCCTCGGTGGTTTTCCTGACTTTGACAACAACATTAACTTCAGAATCTTAAATTTGTTTGGGAAGTGACCATCTTCCAAACATTTCTTGAGCGCTATATTGTACATATCCGAAAACGCCTGGATCGACGTTTTGAATACCACGTTTTCAATTCCATCCTGACCAGGAATTTTCTCCGCCTTTTTCTTCAAACCTTAAGTTACACATAAAAGTGTGTATGGTTATTTTTTGCTATTATTGACTTGATTGAAACCATGCATTTGGATAATTTCATAAGGATAACAAAATCCAAAAACCGTGAAGCAAATCGGTAAAACGTTGATCCTGAGCTTCAAAACATTTCTATATTCTTATATACCAACTGATTTCAAAACAAAATTCAAATCGCCAATGGTTGCCAAATGAGTTCTTGAATCCTCTGACAAACGGTAAACATAGCACCAACTTTAACAATCTTCCATGCTCCAATACACTGCCGAAAAGACGGACTTGCGCATTCGACATCCCTATACCAATTAACAGAGAATGACAGTAGGCGACATAGCCTGGGCTCAAATTGAGCCAGCTGTCTGCCTTATACTAAATTGAACGGTTTTTGTTATTAATGCATAACATAAAATTGCATAGGAGCATGTCAAAACGGCCAACAATCTTTAGAATACTATTTTTTTGTAAACTTTTCCCTAAACAACTGAAAGACCTGTAATAAAACATACGACATTATTGGGAAATAGGGAAACTGCCATATTAATCTCATTGTTCCTATATTCATCCTACGATGAATCAAACAGTTGGGCAGTTGAAGGATCGGTTTCGTTTTCTAATTATGTTTGCTTACGTTAAATAACTACAACAAACATTACTAACTAATCCTGTCACGTGTATATCGTTTCATTTCAAGTAGGATGAATTGCAAAGTGAGAATAATATAGGTACATCTTCGTTATAAACATTTCCACATATGTCAATATTCATTGCTTGCATTAGCGATGTTCAGTTGGCGAAAAATATACGTACGACACTTGTTTGTATTCTCTTTTGATGTTTCTTTATGAATGATCTTTTGAAGCAATCCCCAAACAAGTAGCAACGCTCTCAGCACACGATGTTTATATCATTTTGGCACTTGGGCGCTTTGGTCACTGAGATGTTGTTGACGCGAGCAAATAGTCCTACATTAAAAAATTATAATGACAACAATATTTTCACCTGAAATGTCGATGAAAATATTCTATTTTTAAAATAATGCAAACGTAAGTTCATGTGATCTAAATTTATATTATTCTAAGTGCTTTGTATTTGGTACATCTACCCTACATCGTTTAAGAAAATTTATGCAGTTCAATGGGAGTTAGATTGTTCCGAAGTGTCTCAAATGCTTCATCATATTTGCTAAGACTTGCACTTCGTTTTTGTATATAAACTACAGTGTAGTAATTTATTGTTCAAAATAGTGAGGTTAAACAGCGTATGAAGTTTTATTCTAGGTGCATTATTGATAACATCCATGGTATGTCAAAAAGCCGTTCTTAGTTTACAATATTTCTTGCTAATTACAAGATTGCAACAAATAAAATGCATGTTTACAAGAATGAAAGTTTTCATCACATATAAGATCCAGACCATTTTATTTGTTGTCTTGGCTATAACGATGTATTTTTTAATGTCATTGTTTGAATACGCAATGATGCTCTTTTTCCAAACTTCTTGTCTTGTTACTTCACTCTACTTCATTTGTTTTTGAAACATATACTTTATTTTCTTTAACTATACATCGTACGCTATAGATTTTTTTTTTTGCGATATCATTAATATGCTTATAGATATACATTGTGCGCACTTTTTTGTTTATTTCTTTCTATCTGGTAAATCACCATCTGGCACAATAATTGAAAATAATTTAATTTCTTGTTTTTCGATGATTACATTTTTGTTTGCAAAGCTGTCAAATAAATGTTTATTCGTATCAATCATCTCAAAATAATAACAATACATCATAATATGCGCTAAAAGCTTTCTCTTGATTTTCAGATGTCGACAAAATTGAGTACGGATTCGGAGTAAATTTATTTTGATTTAAATTGAATATACGCCCGATGGATTTCACTAGTTACACACATAAATTACGGATTAAGTTATTCGAGAGCTTATGATGATCATTTATACTAAAACAAACGATTTGCAAAACATGTCTAGAATCGCATTACTAATCAACCGAATTACACACATAAGTAGCCGAAAACATGCATTTACAACAAATATTTTTTTAGTAGAGACATTCAAGTGATCTCACAAATCCCATCTACATAATCAACATTAGAGATTTAGAAAAACATAAAACCAAACTCACGAACAAAAAAGACAAAAACATCAAAATAAATCTAAAACAACTTACTAGGTCAAAGATTAATAACATCCGGAACTTTTTGGTTGCACCGCAAGAATGAATTCAATTGCACAAATAATAAAATATTTTGAGAGTTGGTATAATTAGACATTATGCCTATTTATAGTTTATATTCATGTAAAGATCGAAGGACACAATGTGTAAGAAATTTGTTAAATCAATACACAGCTAATGATTAGGTTTGAACTGGTTTTTCAACAATTTTAATATTTCTAGTTCATATTAAACATGCGTAATCTTAATCAAATGCATAACTGAATCATTACAGTGATTCAATATGCTACGAATTTATCATTAATGTATCAAATTGTTTTTACAACCTTCAAACACATTTTATTTTTAGACAATCGATTCGTTATTGACTTTATCATTTCAACAGGTCTTGGTAGCTGTACTTGCATTCAGATAAAAATTGGTTATCCAATATTCAAACCAGAATTGGATGAACAGATTCAGTTTTAAAGATATTTTCAGCAGTTAAACTCATTTGAAAGTATAAAGTTCAACACTGCCAATTTCTACATTCTCATGTCAATTTTTTTCAGCTCAAATGTAAACATGAACTTAAAATCAGCCAGTACTGGAAAATCTGTACACAGAAATATGCAAATACTATTTCATTCAGCATTAAATTGCCACAAGGTTTTCATACTCACCGATCCTGATTTTAAAGGATTTGAAACTGGATATGTTAATTTAAAAATAAAACTCATCAATTCGTTATCTCGTGTCACACCAATATATATATATATATATATATATATATATATATATATATATATATATATATATATATATATATATATATATATATATATATATATATATATATATATATATATATATATATATATATATATATATATATATATATATATATATATATATATATATATATATATATATATATATATATATATATATATATATATATATATATATATATATATATATATATATATATATATATATATATATATATATATATATATATATATATATATATATATATATATATATATATATATATATATATATATATATATATATATATATATATATATATATATATATATATATATATATATATATATATATATATATATATATATATATATATATATATATATATATATATATATATATATATATATATATATATATATATATATATATATATATATATATATATATATATATATATATATATATATATATATATATATATATATATATATATATATATATATATATATATATATATATATATATATATATATATATATATATATATATATATATATATATATATATATATATATATATATATATATATATATATATATATATATATATATATATATATATATATATATATATATATATATATATATATATATATATATATATATATATATATATATATATATATATATATATATATATATATATATATATATATATATATATATATATATATATATATATATATATATATATATATATATATATATATATATATATATATATATATATATATATATATATATATATATATATATATATATATATATATATATATATATATATATATATATATATATATATATATATATATATATATATATATATATGCACATACCCCTGCATACAGCAATTCCATGGGAAAGGCAAACAATTGTTGTTTCGTTGCTCCTCAAAATATTTAACAACTTTTTTTTATTTCATCATTATGTTGACACTTACCGCTTAACTATTCCAAAAATATCAAACTACTTCAACCACTGAACTGATTACGTTTTTGTCACAACCTACGTTAAAAATGACTCATTTAGGTTTGAGGTTAAATGTGAGAAACAATCATATCCTGATATTTTGAAATGGAAAACGATGATTATAACTGTAATCCGTCATTTGTATCCAATTTTATCTCAGTTTGAAGGTTTTTTTTTTGTTTAGTATATTTATTTATTTATGTCCATCTTTAAAGTTTTTTTTTTGAGTTATCATACAACGATGGAATGTTACTCGATCAAATGTAGCCTGAAAAAGTATCAAGCGATTTAACGTTCACCTCAGTGGTTGAAACTTTGTTAGGTCATCGGTGTTTTAAATTACTCAAAAGTGGTAATTGTCACTCTAATAACGAAATAAAACAAGTTTTTTTTCAATGAGAAACAAAGCTATCAATTGTTGCGAAGTTATGAGATCTCATACGGTCTGCTTTACGGAATTGCTGTATTTATTAGCGGGAGTGAGCAGGCGAAAGAAAAGCACGAAAGATATAAAGAGGGAGAGAAAGAAAGAGAAAGAAAGAGAAAGAAAGAGAGAGAAAGAAAGAGAGAGAAAGAAAGTAAGGGAGAGTGTGATAGAGAGAGAGAAAAAGAGAGCATTTTTTGTAAGTAATGAAGAATCAAATATCAACTTTTCATTCCAATTATTGAATCTTCAATAAAATAGTTTTGTAGAAAGAATTCTAAAACCATAAAAAAACACCTAAGGCTCGATAAAGGAACAAATGCTTCATCTCAAATCTAATCAAAATAAATAGATAGTGTATATAATTATCAATGAAAATGTAAATAAACTAAATTGGCAGTTTATATCAATAATTTAAAAAAGAGCATAGATTCAAAGGAGAAAATCGATAGAAAAAGTTGTTCCATGTTGACTCAAGAATCACTACACAAACGCAATATATTGAAGGCCTCTCTCTAATAAATTTATTTTTTCATTATCACTAGACATCACCATACAAGTATTCCCTGGTTATGCTAAAACTCCATGAGTGAAATTTGGGAAATTAAGTTGGAGGTAACATTTTGCCGTTTTAGTCAGTCCTTGAAATGAAATCCATCAGTTTGTTAGAGAGAGACATAGTATATAAAACAAAGGTCAAAATGAATTGAAGAATGAGAATTATGAATTTGGACCAATCATTACTCAGCATGCCACGGTAAAATTTATTTAGAAACACTCTAATTGCAGCTATCATTGGTAGTCATAATTGATTAATAGCAATGATACTACTGTGTTTAAAAAGTTTCTTATAAACTTTCTATGGCATGCTGTATGGTTGACTTCACTGCACCATTTATATTTGATAACATTCTTTATTGACTACACAATAAATCATTCTGAGTATTATTATAGCTTTATAATCCTCTTTCAAATTCATGCAATCCAGAATTTTGGACTATTAAATTAAGAGGCAATTTTAATTTGGAGTATTTTCAACGATAGTTTAATGTTTGCATTCTTTCGGATCAACATGATAAATAATTGCCTAACAACACTACGATAAAAACTCAAAGCGATCTAAACTATCGTGTAATATTACGGATTTTAATTTCAAAATGCAGCTAAACAAAATTCCACTTTGTACATAATTCGTTTCCATCGTACTATTAATTAGGCTCTAATATCAAAACATCAATCATTGCATCAAGGCATAGTTAAAACCAGAGTTGTTGCTACTTGTACACATAACAAATCGTGCAATCAATAAAAAAAATTGAAGCGCATTGGCGAATGTACAAGAATTTTGGCACCTTTAGATCAGTAACAGCAATAGAAAAATATCAGGGGTCGGCAAATGGTCTTATTTTGTTTTTTCTTTTTTCTTCTTTTTTTGCTTCCAAAACTTTTTTCTTTAAGTAATTAAGGCTTCAAGGAATCCATTTGATTTGAAAATCTATCCTTCAACTAAATTAACATTACATACTGACTACTGATACTGAAAAACTATGAAAAAATATGAAATATTTGTAAGTAATAATAAATAAATCTAATATGTATAAAACAAAACGATGTTATCGATAAAACCAAACGGCAAAGATCATAAGACCCACTCACATTGAGTGAATTGAACGTAGTACACAATGGGAACTCTTCATTGCACAACAATGTTCTGATCAAGGTAAATAAGTGATATGTGGGAAGTTCTCAGCGCAAATAGTTAACAAATTCATTTGCTTTCTAAACGAAAATTTAACATGGTTTAATGATTATTTGGATACGTTAAAACACCTTTATATACTCGCCTTGGTCCCGATCTAAGTCGAAGGCCTGGTGTGGAGGAGGTGTGATATGCACATGTCTGTTAGCTTTTTGAAAGAACTTGTCAACATGATCCTTCTACACGTTATTAAAGTCATACCCCAATCTCTTTAGTAAGCACCTGACCTAACGAGCTATCTGTGCAGCTTGCCAAGTCTGGATTCTAGTTTGCAACACTCTAAACTCCTTCGGCTAGCTTGTTTGATCGGATCTTAGTTGAGCAAAATAGAGTTAGCAATTTGTGCATTACGTTTTATACTGTGCATTTGGGGGCTGCAAAACGGATGCGTTTAAAATATAAGAAATTTTTTTCAAAAAAATACAAAAAATGTTGGTAAATTTTTTTTTTTTTTTTTTCCTTTTTTTTTTAAATTTAAAACCCTTTTGTTTGTTTCTTTTTTTTCTTTTTTTTTGTAAAGTGGGGGGGAAGGGGGGTGTTTTTTTTCCCAAGTAACAAATTCAATTTTAAGGTACACTTGAAGAAGTTCTCAAGACTCATTTGATAAAACCACGCATAAAACTAGATATTCTACATAACATCGATAAAACAGCCATAAAACCCTCATAAGTTCAAAAAGGCCCATACTACAGGAGGTTCTCAAGACTATTTCCCAAGATTCGCTTAAAACTTGATAGTTTTATCGGTACATACTTGTAATGACATGCAGGACATGCTTAAAACTATGATAAAACTACCACAAGGTTTGGTAGTTTTATGATTTTCCTCTTTAAGAACACTTCCAGTCCGTCACAAATATGTTTCAAAGATTCCATTTTTGGATTCGTTCTGCTGAATGGGGACTTTTTTAAGAGAAAAAAAACATCGATATACATATGATGTTTCTTTTCCAAAGTGGATACGTATGCAAATTAATTGTAAAATTGACCATAAATGCATGAGTTTTTGCCTGCAATTGATAAATTTTTCATGCGACGTTCGGTTTATTGGTGTTTTATAACATAAAAGTTCGAAAATTTTAATGCGCCACGGAATCATTGCTAGAACATTGATTTATTTGAAAAATAAAAAATACTTGACAAATCAACAATTAGGTGACAAGGCTGATAAATTGTTAGATCTTGAATAAATTGTGTCTACAATCCATTTTAAGTTTCAAAATGTATTTTAAACAGCAGAAATTGTTCGTAGCATTGGAAAAACGAGAGTTTTGTTGCATATATATGAAAATGGCTACCATACGGAGGGAATCCAGAATAGCCACGCTCGCCATTTTTTAAGTGGTTTTATCTAAAACTACCATAAAACGCATATAAAACTAATATTTCTTGCACAAGACTAACAAGATTTTTTTAGGAGTGCGATAAGTTCATCTTTACTTGTTCTATTCTTGAATAAGAGGAGTAACGCTTGAATAAAACTTGTTTGAATTACTCAAGGCAAACAAGTCTTTCGTAAGATAGCCATAAAATCATTGTGGAGAAGGCACATCATAAACAAAGAAAATGTGAACGTTCAAATCAAAAGTGCCTATGCATAGTTGTTGTTCATAATTACGGCTTATAATTTGTTGTTTTTAATCACCAGCGTAAGGCGATTAAAACATTAAAAAAAAAAACTCTAACTTGAATATGCTAACAATGGATTTGGGAAGAAGAACAGATAATAATATTGCGTCGATGGCTGAAACATCAGTTGAGCGAAAGATGATTTTTCTCTTGATCTGTACGCTGAACCTAGCTTTGGAAGAAGTGCACTGTGTAGTGGATCACTAAGCGATTCCAGCGCAGTACTTCCGACTTTGGTTTAAACGTGCGGATCATGGGAAAAATCGATTTTCGCTCAGATGATATATACTAATTTTTACTTGCAACGAGTATAAATATTGTGTAGCCTATTGGGAACGGAAATGCACGACTCGGGAGAATTCAACATTAACATAACATTTGACAATCTAGTGCACATTAAACCTTACGTCAAAAGTACTGCGCTGTATTTCCACGGCGGTGCGCCATATAACGCACTACCTGAGACGTTAGGTTTAACTAGCACAATTGGCATAAAATCAAATATCATGAGTTATGCATTTCGGTTTTCAACTGGCGACACATTGCACCATTTTATTTTATTCGTTTTACGCATAACGCATAGACCCTTTTGATAAGTTAGTCTCAGTAAGCTGCGAATCCAATGGAATGGTAAAAAAAAATTGTCGTTGGTGGCTGAGATGAAGGAGTGTTCAATATATTGGATAAGTTTTTATTGAATTTTCGCTTGAAAGATCCGCTGGTTTTTAATTTCTTCCACCTGTGGGCGTCCATTGTGACAGTTTGTTTATTTTTCACATAATGTTCTTTCTCAAGAATATGTGCTCTTATTTAAAATCAAATGGTTCTAAGAGAGTTTTATGGCAGCATTTCCAAGATACATTCATCTTAAAGAAGAATGTCATAAAACTTTTACAAAACTTTTATCAGGTTTTATGCAAGTTGCGAAACGATGTCTTGAGAGGGGGATCAAGTATTTTATAAATCTACTGATAAGGTGAATTACACTTATAAATGATGTAGTTTTATGGAGCTTTCTTCATGTGTTCTTTAATCACTCTTGAGAACTGTTAATGAATTAAAACCACCTTAACTTGGAAAAAATTTCAGAGCCGGCGTCGGTGGTGTAGTGGTAAGCGTGACTGCTACTTGGCACCCCAGTAGGGTCTGGGTTCAATCCCAGTCGACGTCGGTGGTTTTTCTGAGGCGAAATAATCTGGTCACGTCTTCCTTCGGAAGGGAAGTAAAGCCGTTGGTCCCGGTTCATATTCATGAGTCGTTAGGTAGGGTCCAGGTGGTGGAGTCGTCTTCCTGGCGTCGGTGATTGTCACCATGTGAGGAAATAGGCCGACGTAAAATAAAGATTAAAAAAAAAAAAAAAACTTGGAAAATGCACTGATAAAACCAGATGAACTCCATAATGCTCTGATAAAACTACCATAAAACATGAATAAAACCAATTTGCATTTGAATTGCTACTTGGGATGTAATGAACAATATTTTCAACTACTTCCGAAACTTTGTTCAAAAAAATAAAATCGGTTGTCGATAGAAGCTGATTCCAGTATTCAACAAGAAGAAAATCATAAACAAAACATCAATGTTTATGGCATATTCCTTTCATCGATATTTAACTTTTCTGGTAAAAACATTTGCCCATTACAAATACTTTTCTGAATTGATTTTCAAAGATAAGAAAACAACAAAAATATGGGGTTGCCCATGGTAAATAGATAAAATAATAATGAACTAATCTATTCATATAATATATTCTTTTAAATTTTCATTTGTGTTTGTATTTGTATTGTTTGTGTATTTTAAAAAAATTGTTTGTGCCCCCAATGCTGGCTCAGCTTTCTTAACCACCTTCCCATTTAAAACTTGTCATTACATGTCTCCAACTTTCGATATCAAATATGTGTATGGCTTAGCTTATACAATACTCTCTCAATTACGTTGCATAGCATACAACATAAGTAAAATACAAGTGATGAGAGTTTAAATTTACGGCTTACGATGTTTAATCCGACTAGTTAAATTAAATCATTCAGTAGTACGGAAGAGACATTTAAAGGATTTTTAGAAGAACTTGAACGTTGCAAATAATTTTCATGCGGATATCAGATAAACAAACAAACTTGAAAATTTTCAAATCCAAAGATTCTGATACGACTGATTTTCTTAAAGTAATTTCAATATTTCCTTAGAGCATAACTCAAAAGAGTTTTCAATCGATGTGCGAGATTAAGGATGAGGAAGGAAATAAGTCCCCTCTTTCTTTCTTTCCTGCATAATAATACCAAGAGAATAAAAGTGCCAACTAGGTTCCTTCTTCGTCACCCTATAGACCTGTCACATTTTGGTCGATAGTGTGTAATCAGTTAAATTCCAGAGAGTATGTTACAAGTTTTACTAAGCTAGAAAAACCTCATAAAACCACCCAAAAAGCGAGCGCAACTAACAAAACCCAAAGTTTCACGAACTTCGATGGATTACTTGCGGGTTGCGCACAGAGGACTGAAGAAAGCGTTAGTTCTTGAAGCCTACCACTTTGGTGTGGTGCTAGTGACGATTTAAACATTTTAAGCTCGGGCCACAATGGATTGGTAAGGTAACAATATTGCTTCTATCAAACTACTAGTATCCGTAATTTTATAAAACAGTATAGTACCTGACTGATAAACAATGAAAAAATACCATCGTTGCGATAACCACTGCACTAAGTACAACACGGAAGATTTTTCTCTCGAATCTAATTAACGACAAAACACGGCAACTTCCGCCGCGAATATTGTGTTTGCTGCATATAGCCTTCAAGAAAACCGAGCTGTCAAATTAGCACCACACGACACGCAGCACCAAGTTTTCGGCTTCACGATTGTTGTTCGTGGATGACAGCCGCTTCAGTCCTGTGGTAGCGCACACATTTGTTTTGTTTCTTTCCCCCTGTTCAAATTTCTCAATAAAGCTGATTCGCTTATTGTTTCAGAGATGTAAGTCACTATAACACTGTATGCAAAAACCAAACAAACTGTTTGCCTTTGGGTGCCCAAACCAACGAACGCAAACCAGATGAACCTGGCAGAGCTGTCAAAATTTCTAGTGAGAAAAATGAGGGCGCATTTAAGGTTAGGTCTGACTCCAAGTAAACAAAAAATTAGGTGAATTTCCTTAATCGTCGTTTTGATGTAAACAAACGATTTGGTTGACGATTATTCTGCAAGTCACCTACGCTTTAAGGGTCTGAAAGTCAGAGTATGGGGAAATTTAAACGTAAACCACCACATGCGAAGGTACTTGCGGTTAGTAGCTTGTGTGTTATTCTTATTCATTTACAGAGAGGGGAAACAATTCAAGATGATTAAACAAATGACAAAGGTGGATACATAAAATTTGCAGTTCAGTTGCTCAGCGCCCCACTGGTAGTTATTGAAACGTTCAACACTCCTCCTCGCTGAGACTACGGAACAGGTTCTCCTCTAACCAGCTTGACCAATCCAAGATCGGCTGTGTGCTGCTTCATCTTCTGTGGTCCCAAAGGCTTCGTAAAGATGTCGGCAACCATCATATCGGTTGGGCAGTAGCTCTGTTGAATCAGTCCTTTCATACACAAATCCTTCGCATGGTGCAGTCTAGTATCGATATGCTTGCTGCGCTTATTTTGCCTCTCGAGAGAAACAAAGTCGATACAACCCCGGTTATCCTCGTTGATCTTCGTTGGCAGTTGCTGTTCTTCGCCTAACTAAGGCAGCAAACATCGTAGCCACACTACCTCCTGTGCTGCCTCTGACAGAGCGACATATTCCGCTTTCATAGTGGACATGGTTACACAGTTCTGCTTTCTACTACCCCAGCTGACCGCAGCATCTCCCAGCATGAAAACGAAACCGCTGGTGGACTTCCGGTCTGAAGTATCGCCAGCCCAGTCTGCATCACTGTATCCAATCAGCTTCAATTCATCATTTTGCTCGAGTCCAAGTCGTAGAACTAAATCTTCCGTTCCGATCAGGAATCGAACCACGCGCTTAAGTTCGACCCAATCTCGTTGCGTAGGGTTGCTGCTGCTACGACTGAGGATGGACACAGCCGCTGCAATGTCTGGCCTGGTGTTGGTGGCCAGGTACAATAGTGCTCCCACTAGGCTGTGGTACTGTTCGTTATCGGATAATGGTTCACCGTCCGGTTGCTTCATGTATCCTACATCCAAAGGATACTTTGATGTCTTTGCCCCGGCAAGTCCGAAACGTTCAGCGATTTCCTTGATGAACGCTTTCTGACTGAGAGAGTAGAATCCATCGTCACTCAACTCGACCTTCACACCCAGAAAATAGTTAATCGGTCCCAACGACGAGATCTCGAAATGCTTGCGCAGCTGTTGCTCCAAAAGAATCATTTGTCGTTCGTCACCACATACCACAACAATATCATCTACGTATATCAGGAGAAACATCCACTCACCGTTGTCCAACTGCTTCAAAAATAGGCAAGCGTCCGAGTCTGGCTGATGGAACCCTAAACTTAGCAAGACCTTCTTCACTGTTGCATTCCAGACGTGAGCCGCCTGTTTTAGCCCGTACAAGCTCCGGTGTAGCCTGCAAACGAGCTCCTCCTTTCCGGGTTCCGCGTATCCTGGTGGCTGGCGCATGAAAATTTCCTCGCTTAGGGTTCCGTTCAAGTATGCGTTCTTCACATCGATGTGACGGACATGTAGCTTCCGATGTCCCGCCAGTGTCAGGAGTACCCGGCAACTGGCGCAAAAACTTCACCAAAATCCCTGCCGTATCGCTGCGCATACCCTTGGGCAACTAGCCGTGCTTTGTAGCGCACCACCTGTCCAGTTGAGTCCTTCTTCCTTTTGAAGACCCATTTGGATCCTATCGCTTGCTTCTTAGTATATTTGTTTTTCTCCGTGTACTTAGCGTGTGTGCATCGCACAGGAGCAAAACAATAATTTTCTTGCATCTCAGATAAGCTTGTAGTACACTGTTTGTCCAATAGCCAAATATTTGGCATAGGCAGCTAGACAGCTGACAGATATCATAGATGTTTGTCAGATGCCTATCTGCCTATGACAAATATTTGGCTATTGGACAAACAGTGTACTACAAGCTATAGAGTCGCAGCCCTCGATCCTCATAGTACACACTATTTTGAGACCTCAATTGAATGAGTAGATTGCACTCATTTTTGTAATAGGGATGTCAAAAATTAGTAAACCGGTTTTCATTCGATGAGTGGCCCCAGACCCAGATTCTGGGTGAACGATTATGATAGAAATTATTGTTAAGTTTATAATGGCGCACAAGTGTGAACAGGCATTTTGCGCAGTGACTATGTTTTAAAAGCAAGTCATGGACAATGGAGCAAATTATTATAGCACTTCATGATTTGAGACCAAGAGCTAAGGAAATTGCGCCAGAATAGGTATTCAATGATTTCTGAGCAAATCACATTTTATGCTGTTGTTCTGTTTTTGCAGTCCGCGATTTGTTTATATCACATCAAGAATTCTTCCTGTGAGATGGCCGCTATATCTATCACTGTGCTCAACATATTGTTAAGGCTTTGCCAGAAGAACTAAACTTTTTTATGATATATAAATGCAAAACTGTTTTTATCACTTTCTATTATATTCTTTTTTTATAATTACCCAACAATGAGACGCACATGCATATTTCCATATTACTTCTTATAAGAAGGGATTTGGGCATATGTTCCAAAGATAAATTTTCCTCAATATTTAATAATATGAGGAAAAATTAACCCCTGCAAAAAAATTCAAAATCTGATAACATTTTAGTCGGTTTCCATCACAGGCACGTCAACTCCAAATTGAGTAAAGGATATTTATCCATTTCTGGGTAAGTTTAATTTTGGGTGGACCTATTTTTTACTCAACAATGATTTGTTTCAAAATAGTGTGTATATGATATCGACCAGAGATGATAATTAGGCTTAGTGACCTTGAACGCACGCACACTACAGCACTATTTAGATCAAAGGAGTGCAAGTAAGAAGGAACATCTTTTGGAGGAAAACAAGCCATCATTCCTTTGCATGTGCTAGAAAATAAAAGGTGATTAAACGTCAAAAAGCCTAATTAGGCTTACACTCTCGCTTCATTTTACTCAATTTTTGAGTACAATTTTATGAGTAGATTCATTTTTTACGAAAATTGAGTAACATTTCCGTGAGATAAAAAGAGATAGTATACAATTGTACTCAAAAATTTAGTAAAATGAAGGGGGGGTGTTGTAATTTTTAAGACCGCCCCCCTATTGCACTTTTTTGTTGAAGGGGGGGGGAGTAAGAAGGAAAATCTTTTGGAGAAAAACAAACTTTCTTTTTTTTGTATGTGATGGAAAAGAAAAAAAAAAAAAAAATCCGCTTCATTTTACTCAATTTTTGAGTACAATTGTATAGAATCTCTTTTTTTCTCACGGAAATGTTACTCAATTTTCGTAAAAAGAGGATCTACTCAATTTTATGAGTAGATCCACTTTTTACGAAAATTGAGTAACATTTCTGTGAGAGAAAAAGAGATAGTATACAATTGTACTCAAAAATTTAGTAAAATGAAGCGGGAGTGTAGTGACCTTGAACGCACGCACACTACAGCGCCATTTAGATCAAAGGAGTGCAAGTAAGAAGGAACATCTTTTGGAGGAAAACAAACCATCATTCCTCTGCATGTGCTAGAAAAAGAAAGGTGATTAAACGTCAAAAAGCCTAATAGAAGAACGCAAAGAGGAACATACATACAGAACGAATTGTGATAAATTCTTATTCTGCGTGCAGAGCGCTGGGTCAACTACCCAAATCAACAGTATCATGGTGTAGTGGGTTTCCCTTACCTGATGATCTTGTTGGTTTGCCGCGAACAAAATTTTGCTCGACTGGTTCAATTTTGCCGGCTTCCGCTTTCCCCCCCCTATAAAAATAATTTTTTTTTTTTTTTTTTTTTCCTTTTAATGGGGGGGGGGGAAGTATATTTTTTTTTTTTTTTTTCGGGGGGTTTAAATTTTTGGGGAATTTTTTATTTTTTTTTTTGGTTTGGGGCTTGGTGGCGCCTCTCTTTTCCGTCTTTTGTGTCGTCTCTGCGCAAAAGTGAATTTGGTGGGGAGAGGGGGGGAAGTGTTATATTAAATAAAAAATTCTAACGTTGTTTACCGAATTACACATGATAATCTCATCAGGTGAAGAACAGATGGTTGAGATTTTTTTATACGCGATTGTGTTTTGGTCATCGCTATTACAACCCAAGTAACCACAAGCATTATATCATAACACTAATTCGACTGACTATCAGCAACAGTAATGCCAACAGTAACAGTATATCTTCAAACAACTTAACGTTAAATACGCATTAAATGATGCATTATTGCATTATCCCAATAAATGCTTCATCGCTAGCTAAAAAGCAGCATTGGTGCAGTATCATCTGGATGACGTATTCCAATTTGACTTTAGTAATGAGAAACATATGATCGAGCCGAGCTGCCTGTCAGATCCAGAATCGTCATCTTCATTCTCCTTCACCTTGGACTTAGCATCAGTAAATTTGGTTCGGAATATGGCTGCATTATGGGGAGCCGCAGGTTTTTCTGGTTGTTGGTATTTAGAGGACTGAGCTGTTTTTTCAACGAGGAATCTTCATTCTCATATATTTGTTATATCATTTTCATTTATGATCCAGTTTCAACCTGCACCGGGTATCAAAATGGTGTCGGCTTGTTATGTGATCAACGGCGGTGGGTATGATTTCATTTGTAACTCGTATCGGGTTGAGGTTTGCACTGATAAAAGGTTCGGGTATCGCAGTCTCAACGACGTGTTTAGCCAGAATCTAAAAATAGCTGCATGAAATACGTTTTTATAGAACGACAAAGAGGGTATGCTTAGGGTATGCTTCGTTTATATTATGCAGTTGTCTTGTATAATTCCATTGCTCTCTTGGCTAAAAGTGTTAACGCAACCAGCATTTATCGATCAATCGTGAGAAGCGTTGGTTCGAATTCCGATGTAGGAAACACATTTAAGCTTATAAAAAATAAATCCCATCAATGTAACGCGAAGATGCCGTAAAATAATATGAATTAATATCCTTAAATAAAACGTAACAGAGGAAATGAATTCAAATAGAAAAAAATTAAATACATTTTTGATATTTTTTTTTCCAAAATATCCCAAGCTCCATATTTGCTTTTTAAAATGCAATAAAATATTTCAGTAGAAGCAGTAATTCAACTGCTGAAAAAGTTACTATGCCCTAATTATACTTGTTCTCGGGCTTCAAAAGAGCATGTGCGCTAGTTTTAATTTGACAGGAGTGGGGCCCTTTTCGACTTTAGTTCTACTTTAAGTACGCATGTATGATTAGACTGCTTTTTACCATAAACTTATATCCTAATATAATGCAAAAGTGATGTATCTATATAGAGCTTCATGGTTACTTGGGAAGCAAGTTTATTGATATTTTTCGCAATTACAAGCACGTTGCATTTTCCACTCTATCGATTACAAACAATTGCTTTGCTTGTTTCATAAAGGAAATTTAAAAAAATTAGAAGTCAACATCCTATGAGAAAAAAATCTAATGGCTGCATGATGATTGATGATTCTCGTGATAGTAAGATGATCAGTTTTTTTTTTTTTTTTTTCATTTTTGCATGGCTGCCATGAGATTTACCATCGCTGGACAAGAAGCATAATAAGCTTTTTATTTCTTCAAGATCCAAATATTTGTTTGATCAAGATGTTTTTTAGCAAACAATGTTCGTTGGTTAGTTAATATTATTTGCAATTTTAAGGATTTACGGTACAGCGTATCTGAGTTATCGATAAAATGTTTTGCCACATCTCCTTTTTTGGTTTATATCAGTAAAATACAATGGAAAATGGTTTCCCTACAGTTGCTGCATTCAACATCATCCATGAAAATACCAAGGTCGAATCTGAATTGTGTGATATTTTGGCTATCTCTTGTCCCTTGTTAACAATCCCATTTGAGGTATCGGGGATGCGGCAATTCTCGATATTTAGGTTATGACCATTGCAGTAAACTATATCTGCTTGCTTGCTGAATGTGTACACACGTATTGATATAATATTGAATGCCATATTCTGTTTAGAAACTGATATTTGCATTATCAAAATTGCAAGGTGATGATTGCCATAATGAGATCCGTCCGAATCTCCTTAAATCTCTTGGAGATTTGAAGTGGTAGAATAAGTTCCACGTAGCATCATAAAAGGGCCTACTCTTGAGCATCAGTTCCCCTTATCGACTTCATGATCCAAAATGTCGATCAGAATAGATTTTGTGTCATAAAAATTGAGTGTTTGGATTTTGAAACGGCAGCCAACCAAACCTTGTGAAACATGTTGTATTGTGTACACGCTTAAATGGTATCAAAGTTCTATGTACTGTGAGCATTAAATGTTCGAGATTAATGGAAGTATTTATGCATTTGTATCCTTATCGCAATATTTCTTGACCATAAGGTATATGTTATAACTTATTCACCTATTATACGATGAACACTTGTATGCTATTCCATCTATGTTTCTAGTATTCTTGCATACTATTATTAAATTTTAATGATAATTATTAACAGGCTGCATTGATCCTTACACACTAAAGGAGTCTTCCAAAATGAATAATGATAAATAAAAACTACTGAAGGTTTGAGGGTCTGTCTTCTTATTTAAAAACCATGTTATCATGAAAATACTCTAGTTGCATGCATTTGTATAGTTTAGTATGTTCTATTTATTTCCAAATCATTGAATTTGAACCTTCCATAAACATGTCAATAAAGAGAAACATATCAAGTTCCAATCTGCTAACCGCATAGCAGGAGTGCCAAAACACTTTTTCTTTAACATACACATATTGTAATTTGATTCAATAAGTGCATTCCACATAAATGTTATCACTGAACAGATAATTTTTCAAAAATTCTGTACTTTTGCAATTCAATTTATCGAACAAATGTTATTATGTGTGCTTAAACATTGTGCTAAAGACATGTTATGTGTACTTGATACTCAACAAGATCGACCGTGATTTGTAAAGTTTCCAAAATCATGTGCCCTTTTAATCCGTAAAAATAACTCCTCCTATCACGGATTAGAACAAAAAAAATCATCTAGTAGATAATCTTAGAGTACGATCATGACCCGAAGTAATATTATGCATTATTTAAAACATGTTGACAGGTAACATCGATTACCAGATGTTTGGAAAAGTACTCAATAATTCAACAAACATTTATTTTCGTATAATTCGAAAAAATGGTGCTGAAATTATTATCCGAACACTACTAACCATTCGATGAGTACCTGAGATCAAAATTCTTTGAAGAGCTGCATCCTTTTGTTAAACAATTTCAGTTATCTAGATTAGCAATACTATTTTATTGATTCCAGCACACATGTTACTCAATTGTTTGAAAGTACTTGAGTTATTTAAAAAAGTAAAAATTACTTCAAATCAAACTTTATTCATGATCTCGGGCGTCAAAATTGCCTCTGTTAAATGTAAAAAGAATCAAACTGCCAAACATTGACATATAAAAATTGCCAGGAAACAAACATGTTATTAGTCTTAGACTTATTGTTTAACTGGTCTCACCACACAAAGTACTCAATTAAGTTGAGATTAATGCAGCAAAAAAATAATCAGACTATTTTTATACATTGAGAATCCTGTAACGTGGTGATTAAGTAGCAAAGAAATAATCGTGATTTTTTTTTCTTTGGGAGAAACCTTTATAGCAACGTATTCACACAAAAAAAAATATACATAAAAATAATTAAAATGTATATATATGAAAAAAGTAACATCGAACAAAATTCGATCGTGAGAAAAAATGATGAATTGAGCGATACAACACAAAAAATACAAAACAAATAAGCATACAAAAATCGATATTAGTGATTTTATAGCATACAAAAACGAGAATTTTAATAACGACCAAACCTAATATTAATTATACACATAAAAGTTTTTAATGATACGATGCATAATGAAAAACGAAGAGCAAAATTGATACTAAAACACCAAGAAGTGCTATTAGTAAATAAAACCCAATATTATCTGTTAATTAATTTCATTAAAATAATGACGACGAATCTTCCACTCCATAAAGCAAAAAAAAGAAAGTGAAGGATTAGAACATAAACTAGAAAGAGCATTAAAAAACGAGTTAAAATATGGTGATACGAGTGTTAAACCAGTTATTATCTTTTATTAATAATCTGATGCAGAAGGATGAAAAAAATAAGAACTAGTTACTGCCTTAACAAATATAGAGAATATGATTGAAGTTCATTGAAAACGTAGCCGATGATTATATATCGTATTAGAAAAGCAATCGGATGGAAGCAGCAAAACATAAAATAGGAATAATATACCTTATTTGTTCATTCAACAAAATCAATTCAAATCAAAGAGAACTCTTTTCATGCAGTACATAACTTTTTATTCAAAACAGAAAAACGTATGACAGAGTCTCAGAATAATTGATTCCTGTCTATTTGATTTTTCCACTATCATGAAGACACTCATTCAATTTGTATAAGTCTCAGTGACATTGTAAATACTGCCATGTATACAATAATAAAACCAGAATATTTCTAACTGAAAATAAAAATAACGACTTCAAATATCACTTTTGCTTTATTTTTTTATGCAAACAGCTCAGAGCTATGTTAGCTCTATATCACAGTCCATTGAATTACTGAATATTACACGCCAGAAGGGTAATTTTAATTATTTAGTCTACCGGTCATAGTTTTCTAAGATCATCCTTTTTTTTCTTTTTATGTAACATTTATAATTTTTTTTTTTTGTTCATTTGAATTGCCCTTAAAGTGAATGAAAAATGAATATTGGCCGACTTTAGCCACCGTTCCACGTTCTCATGCCCATTAAATGATCGCGGTCTTTTTCTGAGAAGAGTCTGTGATCAAATTGAAAACATAATATGATGCCTGTTGCTGATAATTATTACTAATGTTGCTTCCGTTTTGGTCGTTTAAAAGGCTAAAAGATCAATGAAGAGGCCAAACATTATTCTGCTGATATCAAATATAAAACTAATCTGGCTATCAGTAAGAGAAACCGAGTAAAGTCTAACATCATAAAGATATCAATTCGAAAACTTATTTTGATATCAACATGAAATTGAAATCAAAATTTGATTTCACTTCACAGTTGTCAAATTTGATATAAAATTTAGGTTTTGTCTTGCTGTAATTTTGCTTGTTTCTTTTATTTTTTAGAAAAGTAGTTTTGTTTTCATTGTTCTGACAGACCATCCAGTGGAATACTCATTTTGCTATCACCGGGAAAAAATGTACAGCAAATTGACTTTTCAATTTGCTCTCACTGATAGCAGAATAAGTTTTAATTTTGATGTCACAGGAACAAATGTTTGCAATCAATTTTGATCTTTTAGCCGTTATAACGACCAAAACGACAGCAACCTGAGTAATCATTATCGGCAACATCACAACATCATATTTAGTTTTCTATGTGATCTCAGACTCTACTCGGGAAGCTGCTGTGCTGAGATCTAAAGTAGTATTTCACTTGATGCTCTTACTATCCTTATGATGTTACACATTACTCGGGCTGTTGCTTTTTTTATTGAGACATTTGCTTTTGAAATCGCGAGGTGGTAATGTGTGAGATTCATTTTTAAGGCTGTTACAACTGTCAAATTTGATATAATTTTTCTCTTTTATTTTAATGTAATCTTTTCTTGTTCTGTTTTCATTGCATTGACAGAACATCAAAACTGATTTTGCATTCAACATAAATAATGCAATTTTTGTAATCAATTCAAATATTTTACAATGCGTTGCGTGAGTTCCGTGAGCTTATCGTTTACCAAAAGTAACCCTGCTGGCACCCAATCCTGTTATCCAACATCCTAGTGATTTCTAGCGATGTTCTCGGCTTCCAATGTCAACACATTCCTACTCTTTCCTTATTTGACCTGCTTTCGGGTACGACCAGCGCCAGTATTGCCTTAGTTTGACCAGTTCTTACACATTAACGATGTACGTTAGTCCCAACACGAAAAGAAAATTCCATGTTGTATGTATTAAGCAAAACACATAGTTTTTTTTCTGTATTTATTTGTTTTATTTATTTATTCATTTTTTTTTCATTTTTTTCATTTTTTTCTTTTTATTAAGTAATTTTATTATTTTTTTTATTTTTTTGATTATTTTTTTTTTTTTTTTTTATATTATTTTTTTTTTTTTTTTTTTTTTTTTTTTTTTTTTTTTTTTTTTGTGGGTGTTTGTGTTTTTTTAATTGTGGGGGGGGCGGGCAAATTTTTTTTTTTTTTTTAATTTTTTTTTTTTTTTTTTATTAAAATTAATTTTTTTTTTTTTTTTTTTTTTTTTTTTTTTTTTTGTTTGGGGGGGGGGTGGGGGGGGGGTGTGGGGGGGTGTTTTGGTGTTGTTTTGGGGGGGGGGGGGGGGGGGGGGGGGGGGGGTTGGTTGTTTTTTTTTTTTTTTTTGTTGTGGTGGGGGGGGGGGGGGGGGTGTTGTTTTTTTTTTTGTTGTGGGTTTTGTTTTGTGTTGTTGTTGGTTTTATATTGTTGCTGTCGTTGTGATGATTGAAGCCGTTCTACACCCAAAATACTCGTTGGCAGTTTTTCCTGCATTGATGCTCGAAACACTCACAATAGTTGTATTCTGAATGCCGTAATACAACGATTGATCGCTACCCATCATTCAAAAATTGTATTAGTGTAGACAACAACCGCCAAAAGCACATGCCATAAAAAATATCGTTTAGTTTCGAGCAGGCATATGTATTAGTGCGTGGTTGTAACGAAGCGATCTACATATGTGTTGGTTTATTTTCATCGCTTCATGAATATGTGTGAGTGAGTTTCGCTCTGTATGTGTGCCCAACAAACATCGGTGTTGAATAACTGCTTGTTCAAACAAATTTGGAGAAGTTATTCAGCTTTCTAGAAGGAAAAGCTGAACAACTTCTCCAAATTTGTTTGAACAAGCAGTTATTCGACACCGATGTTTGTTGGGTGTGTATCTGGGATTATTAAACCCTGAAATAACATTTCAGAATGGTCTTACTCAACACGTAAACAATTATGTTGAACATATTTTTTTCTTAAATTCATATCACCTCTTTCAAATCTATCTGTTCAGCAATATATTCTCAACGTAATGGGATAGACGGTTCCCGTGGGAAAGATGATGTTCTAAAAGATGACGATCGAATGCTTTGTTTAGTTTTGGAGTCAAACTCTTTTAAATTGTTGCTCTGGTTATGTAAGTCAAAAAATTAATCCATACACACTAATTCACCATCGATATCAAATGAGTGGAAGCGAGAGAAAAACAATGTTGTGGGAAAACAATGAATCAATTTACGTCCGTGCGATAGAGATGGTTAAACGTCAAAAATGTTCTCCATCTACTCCCGTGTTTATTTAAGCCTGCGGATGAGGCTAATTTAAAAAAAAACCTAAGAAAATGAAAAGTTCGTGTTACAAAGATCTTGTACAGCAAAGCAGCAGCAATGTAAGTGCGATGGATACTTAATTAATTGATTCAGGTTGTGAAAAATTCCGCCACGAGTTTTTTTTTTCCTTTTATTTACTTCTAGGCCAATAGGTAGATACATCCGTAATTTTGTAGCAAGAACCTGCTAATCAGTGAATTAACGGTACCAGAAGCACGGTAATATAATAATTCCATGGACGAGATTCACTTTTGGATTTACGATCAGCACTGTTGTCGGGAGGTGCTCGATGCGGAGGACATTTAATCTTACTTGAAGGCGAGATCGACAATCATTGCCCTTATCCTGTCATCCAGAAGTAACGATAGAGAACATATACTGCCTAATCATGTATTACATTATTTGTACAAAAACTAAATATTTATCATGCAGTTAAACAACTCTAAGTCGGGGTGCCTACTGATGTGGCGGAGGTGTGGTATCACATACCATGTCAAAATATCGTGTCAAAGTCTTGTGGCGTGAGGCGAACGTCGACAAGGTGTTTTGACATGCTAGCAGATGCCGCACCTCCGCCACATCAGTGGGCGCCTGGCCTAAGACATCATAGATTACTGCCAGATGTCTATGTGCAGATGAAAAATATCTAGTCATTGTACACATTGTATACTTTATCAAAAGCAATAGAATTTCCAAGCACTTCTTGGCGATCAACAACGAAAAGGATTTTTGTTTCAAAGTTGGAATTAAATCGAGTTTGTTTTCCGACTAAACTAAACAATGTTTCAGAAAAAAATGGAATTCTCATGTGTTATTCCGAAAAAAATCCTCAAAGGTTGATATCAATTTCCCCGATTAGTTCAACTTTTCTCGCGAATTAATGATTTGTTACGAATAAGGTTCATATTGACCCGGACTTCAAACGTGATTTGGTTAGGTATGTAGTTGAACTGTTTGCAGAAGGTAAAATTTTAGATAACCTCAAAGATTCTGTGTCGGAAGGAGATATTTCTTTTACAACCCAGAAGAAGGGGGCAATGTCATGGACAGGCTTTTTATTGCCTCTAAATGAACTAATGATAGCCATTCCGAAACAACCTAAAACCCTTCAGAAGACGAAGATTTTCAGCTGAACGTGTCTTTTGGCGATTCAAACAGCATGTTTCTATGATCAGGCTTGTTTCTATGATCAGACTTGTTTCCTTTACATCGAGGACGACTTCAATTTTAACCTAAACATCCTTTCTGTCGGCTCACACTAATTGTAGTGGTAGGGCCTGTAGGTCGTATAAAGCCAAATAAGTAGAAACCGAACCTAAAGGAATTGCTGTTAGAGAAAAAAAATAACACTAAAGAATCGTTGATCTGACGACCTATACCCCAGAGAGATCTTGGTTTATTCAAATAACATTTTTCAGCTTAATGCTTACTGTATCTTAGATCTTCGGACCTTCGACCCAAGCAACACACAAGTTTTATAACGGTTGAAAATACTTTTATTTGACTTGATTTGGTTATATAGAAGCTTATTCAACATAAAATCATGAAGATGTGTTACTCGGGGAGGATATGATGTTTGGAAAACAATGCATTGCTTGCTTGACTATTTGTTTTTAATACAAATTAACATGTTTTTTTTTGTAAACTAAATCCCAAACAGCGAAGTTTGTTTTACGAACTAAATTTATAATGATGAGGTTGATGTAGAAGGAGATGTTTCGCTCATCGCCATGAGGCACCAAGAGTAGACAGTCATGTTTGCTAGATTGAAAGATATGAAGAGAAAGTGTTGAAAGTTCCGTTAGTGTACGGTATGTTGGAAATGGAATAGAAGTATTGAAAATTGAGCGAAAGGGCATGGGTAAAGTAGTACTCGAACCAAGGACGTTATCATTGCCAAACATCCCACTGCGGGGTAGGTTGAGGCACAGATACATCTGCCACCTCAACTGGCAATAATAACTCGTTGGATCTCGCTCATGTACCACTGATCGCTTGTGATAGTTTCTAGCGGTAGAAACATCTCCTACATCATAATCGTTACTCCACGTTCGGAAAATACAAATATAACAATTAGAGTATGACGAGGTTGCTTGGAGTACACGTCCAAGAATCTAGAAGTGTAACAAGTAATGCTCTGATTCAAACAAATTAATGAGCAAAACGGATGTACCAGGTTATCCAAAGCTCCATGGAATTGAGTTCTAAAGATATATACAACCGTTACCAAAGATATGTTAGTAGATTATGAATTCGGTTCAAATTTTTGGAGTTTCTGAGATCTAAATGAAATGATATGTTAGGTTAAAAGACTTTTCTTTGTCATCAAAGTATTCTTTTTAGCAAGATCGTAAGATAAACTAGCATAGCCTGAGATATGTTGGTTGTTTATGGATTCGAATCATATTTCCAGAGAATATATCTAGAGCTCCCTAGAGTACAATTTATTGATTTAAGATGGAACAATATGAATAAAATATTTAACTAACTGAAAAGTCAAGGTCATCCAAAAATGAAATGGTATGAAGGCCTTGTGATCTACAAACAAATCCAGTGATATGTTGGTAGTTAATGGATTTGGTTCATTATCCTAAACGTACAGAGATCAGAGTCTCTGTGTCTCGAGCCCCGAGTCTAAGGTGTACATTGGGTTGAATAAAATTTCTTTGTCATACAATAAAACACTCTCTGGAGTTGAGGTTTTATGCAGTCGGTTTATATTCATGTAGCACCAGAGATTTAAATAATTTATTTGGTTGAACGGATGTTTTTTTTTGTCCTCCTTGAAATCCTTGCAGTTGAGGTCTTAAGATCTACTATCGTACCAGACATACTTTGGCAGTTCATTGATTTTGGTCATATTCCTAGAGGTTCAGAGATCTATGTAAAATGGTTTATTGGATTGAATGATTATTTTTGTCATCAAAGAACTTACTGGAGAACGGTCTGAAGATTAACCAACGTAATCAGTGTTCTGTTGGTACTTCATGGTTTCAGTACATATTCCTGGAGGTTCATTGGAACAATTTTAATAAAATGATAAACTGATTAAATGTTCTAGGTTTCCGAAAGTAATATCAAGTTAAGTATATTTAATCTAGAAGCAAAACCAGCCACCTTGGTGTTAATTGTACCCTTCGTGTTAAGAATCGACGACCGCAAACCACAGGTACAAATCGCTTGTCATACCTGTAACTTCTGCCAAAACATTTCCATTTCCGATCCACCGATTTCGTAAAATACTGCGATCCGGGCAGCGCTCTCGAATCTTCCTTGGCATATGGTTCGTATTCGACCAGGATGCAGCCGTCTATGTGCTCCAGAATCCGGTTATACAATTTTCGCGCTCTTGTTTTGGCCCGAGCTTGCTGCATCAGGGACTTTTTCAGCACCTTGTGCTTCTTGTACGTTTTCAGGGAGTTCCGAGCTTTGATCACATTTTTTGGACGCCCTAGCCCAATTTTTTTTCCTGCATTTCCTCAGCTGCTTTACCAGCCTTTTTGAAGACTCTCTTCACAATCGCCCACTAGCGGTCGATGGGCCGAGGCTGACGGCAATTTGGCGGATTGATGTCTTTCTCAACGATATCTATACTCTTTTCCAACAATTGATAGTTGTTTTGGCGTAATGCGCCGAAGCTAAATCCGGCCAAAATAGTGGAGGGGAACTATGCTTCTGCAGACACTCAGATCTATCGATTTCCGCATTGACTGTTCCGATACTTCGACCTGTCTGCATCGCTTACATCCTCCCCAACGACGGCAGTGTAATATTGTGGACCTGGAAGGGTTTTTGGCTCCTCTTTGACATAGGTCTCGTCATCCATCAAAATTCGGTCAATGCAAAACTCGTTAACACAATTTACGGGACCCTGTTGCTGCGCGTTGCTTCTGATCTGCACTTTGTTCGGCGATTTTCTTGTTGTTGTTGGTCTTCAGGTTGTTTCGTTTCTTGGTACGTTGAATCATTCCGACGCTTTACTTACCAATCAGACCAAGGCCGATGTGGCCTCTGCTGTACACAGAAGTTGTCTCCATTGTATTCGTTCCATGGCTGTACCTCGCCAGCCTCGCTGTCTTCGGAGGGTCCGCAGGTCGCCTTCTACTTGATCGACTCTCCTTGCTCGTTGGGCGCCTTTTCTTCTTGTACCCATGGAGAATCATTTTAACTGGGCAGTTGGCCGACATTCTTACGACATGCCCAGCCCATCGTAATCGACCGATTTTAGCGATGTTAACGATGGGAGGTTCATTGCATCCCAGCAACTGATGTAATTCGTGGTTCATTCGCCTACTCCACGTTCCGTCTTCCATCTGCACTCCACCGTAGATCGCACGCAGCTCCTTCCATTCAAAGACTTGGTCGCGCGTTGGCCCTCCACTTGGGGCGCGTTGGTCCTCCACTAGCAATATCCATGTTTCGTGGCCGTAGAGGACTAATTGTCTATTTAATGTCTTGTAGTTCGGCGAATTTTGTTCGATCTTAGCGTTAAAACATTCTCATTAACTATTAAAGACCATAAATAGTTTTTAAGAAAATAGCAGTTAGTGGTATCTACAGTCAAGGAACTGTAGAGCACTTTGCTCGGGACTATTTCGGTTTGTAGTGTATCCGGACTAGCCGAATATTGCATCGAAACGCAAGGTCTTGTGTTTGCACACAGACTGTTTATTTCGGCAGCAGGGTAAATGCACCCTTCTTTTTGGGGAAATGCTCCTTAAACTTTGGAAAAATGCTCCTTAGATGCGTTTGCCCGGTATAATGCAATCGGAGGTATTAACCTTCTGGTTAGCGCTTGCCGGTTGTTTTGATGGGTCTTTAGTTTCTTCAAGATTGTATAGCGGAGCCTCGCTCCGAAATCTTCTAGGTAGTTTTGAAGGGTTTAAATTTCATTTTTACGAGTTCTAATTTCATTTTGAAGAAACTTAATTTCGTTCTGACGAGTTTTAATTTCGTTTTGACGACTCTTAAATTCAGAAATTTAAAACCCGTCAAAACTATACAATCTTGAAGAAACTAAAGACCCGTAAAAACACCCGGCAAGTGCTGACCAGAAGGTTAATACCTTCGATTGCATTATACCGGGCAAACGCATCTAAGGGGCATTTTTCCAAAGTTTAAGGAGCATTTCCCCAAAAAGAAGGGTGCATATATCCTTTGCCGTTTATTTCTTTATTTTGCAAGGGTTTTTATAGCCAACATGTGGCATAATTTTGGTTTGCTAAATCTAGAATGTTAAAAGGAGAAGGGAGATACGCCTGGGATAGTGTTGACAAATATTGAACCTTTTTTGGCTATTATGCTTTTTACGCGATCATCAAAATAATTGTTTTGGTTACTTGACACTTTTCATGCGTTCTATACTGGTCCGCAAATGCGAGACCTCCGCGATGTATGTATGCGATAGAGAAATAGGAGATTCAGCAAAACACCTGTTGGTGCATCCCTGACCAACCTTAATCTATCGAATAACGGCATGACGGGTGTATCGAAAGCAAATGGTGTGTAGTGGAAATCGAATTGCATTAGGTTAACCGTATTTGGATGTGACTTTATGTAGAGTAGGAAGAAGAGGTATAGTACAGCGTCCTTTTGAGTCCAAAGTAGGCACGATTGCCAGCCAGAGCCTTTGTATCTCTCTGCGTTATCGGCGGTCACCAATGAGATCATTTCAACGCTGGTTCCCGCTTTATTGGCCAAATCACGTATCGACATTGATTTCCTGGCAGTTCATCCTTTTTCTGGCAGTTCATCCAAAGAACAGTGTTCCCCAAACTTGGTTATGATTGATTTTACACTCGCGTGATGAATTCCAAAGCGCTTCGCCAATTGTCGCATAGATACACCCTTTACACATAACCATGTGTCCAAAACCTTAATTTTCACGTCTTTTTTAGTGCGCGAAATTTTGAAAACGAAGAATTTAAACCGTGCAAACAAGTAAACATACGAAAGATTACAGTCAGACGCACAGCATGCTATGATACATACTTTTAAACCATCACAAATATACGCAATACAACGCAAATGTGCGTGGATAGCTTATTTTAGAATCATTCATTCGGTTTAATACTTCTACAAATATTGAAATCAAGACTTTTGAAAACGCAAAAAGTATTTTTAAGAAACACTCGTATGACCTCAGATTCAGAAACATAATAGTTAATAGTTTTTAGTTCAGATATTCAGGAAATTTCAAGTGAGTTTGAACAGGTTTGAAATTCTTTTTAAATATTTGCATTTCTATTTTCATTTTCGAGCACAGAAGGGGGTCATAGGGCCAAGTCTCCAGCGATGAAAATCACTGTCCATACTGTACCAGGTTAGAAGTATAGATTAGGTATCACAGAATAATAACCACAGGGTTCAAGTGAATCCTGCTTTAGATACCGGATAGTAAGAGGCTTTTGAAAATTGAGGATAGTCAGAGTAAAGGAAATTCTCGTGAAAGATGGAAAAAGGAACGAGAGATTGATGACTTTTACTGCCTATCGACCGTATCCTATGACCTTCCGAATCAAACTTTAAAAACGTTTTATATTCCGCTTAATACTTTTATCGTTAATCTACTAACGAACAGGTGTAATAAAGTGACCAGGATATATATGTTTATATTCATCGAAGTTATGTAAGGATCGATCATACTTTATGTTTTAAGCTGCCTAATTACAACGGAGCAAGATAGATGTTTTTAATTTGGTAATCTAATACTTATTTCATTATCAGTAGTTTACTTACTTGTGGTTTAACTTGTTGATTTATGACTTTAATTCAAGAGACTATTAAAGCAAAGCTAACCGATATAGAGAAGAATTGTTCTATGGTACTACTCCCCTCCCTAAGCGGACCCTCCACGTCCTACTCTTTTCATAAAACCTTAGCCTTTAATTCTTTGTCAGCATCTGTCCTAAGTGACACTTTTCGATGACCGTTGTTCAGTTCGAAAGTTCTGATCCCTAGCTAAATAAAATGTTGTTAGAGTTAGTGCTTTGATCACGGCTGTCATATAGAACGCACAATTATATTTAAATTATCTGCACCTGAAACATCAGGATATACCATTAGTTGCTCACAATCATGACCAAAAGATTCACCCATTTCGATAATGAAGCGAACAATAAGATTATGAATGATACCAACAGTATAGGTATATATGATGTTTTAGAGAACAAACAACAATAAAAGAATTGTCAAGCAAATGAAAAGAGCACTTTTTGTCGTTTCTATAAATTATTTGATATCAGCTATTTGTGGATTGTTCCTTGCTTCGTATAATAATGAATTGTGGCTAAACCCACCAGTATCACACCTCTTTCAGTGCCTTCAAATAAACGTACTATGACGTGGCAATTTAAAGAATGCAGAGTGTGATACTATCACTGCTGATCATGTTCTTGGTCTCCCATGACGGCCTTTTCCATGAGATTAGCCCTCTCACCTTCGACAAGGTGACAACCATGATCTTCGAGAGGGTTTTAAATATTTGCATTTCTATTTTGAAAACAAAATACCCTCTCGTCGGTCAAATTTTTCACCTTGTCGACGGTGAGAGGGCTTATCTCATGCTATTAACATGTGAGACCAGTAGTGAAATTATCAATATTCTTTTCATTTTTTGATTGCCACGTCGTAGAACGTTTATATAAATGCACTAACATCAGGTGTGATACTGGTGGGTAATGTCAAAATTCACTCTTAGACTTTTACTTTCAATCTAAGGGAAACGACTAAAAGAACACTTTTCAATTTGTGACAACCTTTGTTATTGTTGATCCATTTGTTTTATGGAATCAATAACCAAAATACCTGGTTTGCTCATGGTATAATAACTGAATGTAATTGTACCATTTTCGAAAAGGGTGAATATTTTGATCAGGGTAATTATCTGACTGTTCCATATGAAGCACATAGTCACAGAAAAGTGTAACTGAAAACTGACGATGTCAAGCATGTATATTAGAGATAGGACGCAGAGGGCCCGCTTAGAAAACACCATATAAAGCAGTATATTAGACCTTTCCATGTGGTTTATATCAGCAGCAGTGTTTTGTGAGTTATATACAATATTGGGTCATTGTTTTCGTTTTACCTCCTTGTTTGCAAAGTTCAAACACGGCAAATCAACCGGGCCGCGCTCTAAATCAAGGTTTGTGTGTGATTGGAATGCAAGGCGATGAGATTGAGTAGAAACATGTATCCTCCATACTAAACAATAAATACATAGAAAGGAAAAAAAAAATTAAAAATAAACGCGCTAGACAGGAAATAGAACCGTTCTATTTTAGGTTTCAGATTAGTTCGAATTTGAAATATTTTTAAATTTGGGATGGCAACTAGATCCCAAGCTGAATTTAACATCCATTTAATCCAGTATTTTTGTTCGTTTGTTTATTGTTTTTATTCCTATTTGATGAAAACATCAACTTTTGATTGGTGCTGATTAAGTTTGGTTAGGTTAGAGTGATTTGAAATTCTTAGTCAAAGAAACGAAAAGCTAGACGAAAGGTCGTTGTGAGACTATCGCCAATAATCTCTCACATACACCCTGCATGTCATCAAATACTAAAACCTTTTTTCTCTTCTCCCTTTTTATATTATTAACCTTCATGGTCGAGAATGGCTCTGAAATTCACGGATCGTTCAGCCCTGGCCTGCATACGGGTTTGGTAAGGAAATGATCAAATCAATTTGATTACAAAAAAGCTATGGAGCAGCTTCGAAATAATCAAAGACATTACATAAAGAGAAGTATCAGCAGTCCTAAGTAAGTATATATGGAATCAGAACTGTATAACTCAACTATTTCTTCAAAAACATATATTTTTCTTGAGGAAAAATATATATAATAAAACATTCACTACAAGTTTCAAATTCTAAACAAATTAAATATTTCAGATAATTTTATAGCAACGTGGCCATATCAACTCAAGAACACTACAAACCCCTTACCCCGACCTAATCCTTATCCCTTCGCAAAAAGATCATGTAGCTTGTATGTGGCGAGTCAGGTATTACTCTTTCCTCGCAACTAGCTTTTACTGCCTCATAGTTAAAATTAAAGCTGCACAGTTAAAATTAAAATGAAAAGAAATACACTAGATTCTTTTTTACGTGAGTTACTGTATGGATGCGCCAGCAGAAATGTATCATGTAGTTTCGAACAAATCTTTTAAAAAATCACGTAATTTCAAACAGATCGCCCAAAAGTCAATCTAGCAAATCCAAAAAATTACTTTAACCCCTAGCCTTAGATACAAGCCAAGCGCACAATACATAATTGGAATGAAAATTCAAAATATATGTTTAAAAAATATATAAAAAATATATCTTTAATAGAAGCGAGTATTCACCATCTTTAGTGCCCCACAGTTAATTTGTGAGTTGCTGAGAGATGAAATTATTGTTTTGCTAAAAATCAAACCGAAAGCCCATCATCGAAAAAAAATATCGTGTTCAGAAAAAAAAGTTCTTTCCTCTGAGGTAAGAAAAACGATACAGATGTATTTTTTTTTAATTAAAGAGCTCAATCTAATTTGTTTTGTCCAAACCTCACAAAATATCGTGCGATTTTAAAGAAATCACGTAACCCTGAAAAATAACGTTGAAAATTCACGTAAAAAAATTCGCGTTAAAAGATAATACAGTGTACTTACCATTTACTCTATATAATGCGCAGAATAAAGTCTGGCTCAAATAATAGACGGAAAACAATGCAAACTGTACAGAATATATTTGTCCTTAAAGCCAGAAGTTTCAGAAGTTCATATAAATAAATTGACCTTTTTCACAACAGTTCTTCATATGAGCATTCCAGAATAAATGAGTAGGGAAGTTTAAGAAATTTGAAAAGAAACAGTGGCAGATAAGCCTTTTATTTTTGGTAAAATGTTTTGGAAAATCAGCAATTGATTCAGCAAGAAATTGTGAGCCCCACCGATCTCACTTGGTGCACATAGCGGCCCGCTCTGCTACTCATCCCTTTATGAATACATGCAGTAAAACTATCATTGATGTTTTCATTTTAAAGGGTTTCATTGGTAGCACGTAGGGTTATGCAAATAATTTCTTATTTCACTCGTACTACTACACAGATTTTACAGATAAATATACCACTTCTACTCTTTTGTAGTTTAGCTACCTGTTCAAATAAGAAATTACATATTTGCAGATTTACACGCACTACTAATGTAATCTCATTTTCTAAGATACTCCAAAACAACAATCTCAACAATGTCCCTTGTTTGATGTATCAAGGAATGTACATCTCATTGGTCCCGTATGCACTGCACGAATACCAAAGTACAAAAAACAGCAAATTCCACTTTTTTTAGGATTTCTTACCAAGATACGATGCTCTACTGACAAAAAACGTCCTTCGTTTGTAGGTGCGCACATCATATTAAAAACACTAAATTGAAAATCCACCGAAGTAGAATCGCTCTGATGAAATGCGAATAGCATATTGGGATGTAGATTCCTTACAATCGTAGATTAAACTATGAATATTTAAACACATCAATATTTAAAACAGGGTCGCTGTGACTTGTGCCTCAGAACCTTAAGAAACTCTTATCAGTGACAAAATGAACAGAAACTGTTAATCCTGCCAAACGCCCACAGCATAGTTAAAAATACCACTTGCAGCATTTTGCCGCTCTGCTCTGCTGCATTCTTCGCTAAAATTGTTGTCTTTGGATGATCAATTCGTGAAACAACTTATCACAGTATCAAAACAGTGTTAATAGTTATTCACAAAACTTATAAACACAATACTTATACAAGTATATAGAATCATAATTCACAATACTGCAGTTTGCACCACTGCTGATAAAAATGATGAAATGATAAAATACTTCAGTTTTTTCCGAATGGCACTGAACGAACAGAATTTCGCAAATTTTTTCTGCACCGATCAATCCGCGGACGAATGTACATATTTTTGCTAAAATCAACTAATAATGTTTTCGTTTTAGAACCTATGTTGGATCCAATTTAACGCTGCGATACCTAAACTTATTGACAGTTCAAACGCAAACCCGATACAAATAACAAAAACGTATAAAAACACCAACGTTTGACACACAACAAGCCGACCAAATCTTGATACCCAATTCAGTTTGAAACAGGATCAAAAACGAATTCGCTGTAAATAAAAGAAGTGATGAGCATTCCTGGACGTTCTGATTCATGTTAACACTTACACAGTTTCATGCAGAATCAATATATTATCGTTTCAGTTGAAAACCGAATTTATCGACTAGCGACAATCGATTTTACTGTCGATCCATACGTTGAACCTAATGTCGGAAGTAGCGCGCTGTATAGCGCATCAGATGCGCCATGCAGCGCACTACTTCCGACATTAGCTATAACGTACAGAACGAGAGTAAAATGGATTGTCGCTAGTCGATAAATTCGGTTTTCAACTGAAACCATAATATAGTTTAAAAAGTAGTAAGCAAACGCCAAACGATAAATATGTTGTCTTGGTGGGGGGGCTTTTTTTGTATATTATAAAAATATTTTTTTTGAAAAGAGGGGTGTTTTTTTTTGTAAAAAATTTTTGATGTTAGTAAAGAAAGGAAATTTTTTTTTTTTTAATATTTTTTTTTTTTTTTTGGTTTTTTTTTTGGGGGTGGTGGTTTGGTTTTTTTGTGGTTTTTTTTGTTTTTTTTTTCTTTTTTTTTTTTGTTTTTTTTTTTTTTGTTTTGGTGGTTTTTATTTGGGGTTGTGGGTTTGGGCTGGTTTGTTTTTTAAATTTTTTTTGTGTGTTGGGGGGGCGCGGGGAGTTAATTTTGTATATTAATTTACTCCAAAAGGGGGAGTCATTGATGAGAAAAAAAAAGGGGGGGTGGTTGGTGTTGTAGTTTTATTTGCGGGTAGTGGGTTTTTTGTTAAATATATTTAGTTTCAAAAAGGGTTGGGGTGTTGTGTAGCAGTAAGTAATTTTTTTGGTGGTTGTTTTGGTGTGTTATTTTTTTTTGGGGGGGGGTGTGGTCTAGTAATGCGTGCATTAAAAAAAGCGACTAAATGTTCCGATTTTTCATGCGATTACCCACCAGTCCACCAGTCAGTAGTCAATATATACTAGTTGCCTGTATACTGTGAAAATTTGACAGCTCCATCAGTTTGTTTACGGCAGCTATGGCGAGAACAGTGAAACGACTTCGATCTATGGTTTGTTCGTACTGCCTAAAATCCCAGTGGCCCACTTCATGTCAGCCGGATACGATCTCGGAAACATCTACAAGATTTTGGCATTTCTGGAGAAGGGAGAGTCCATCGAGTGGAAGCCTTGTTCCGGATGTCCGACCGTTTTAATCGACCGGAGGATTCAACAGACGCTCAAACGGAAGACGGAAGGCAAGGTGGCCACTTCTTTCCGTGCGTTGGGCCGGGAGGTCGGTGCGATCGGCCAAACGGTCAAGAAGTATCTGGTTAAAATGGATATCCACATGCGGAAGCGTCAGTACAAGCCAGACGTGTCAGATAACCAAGCGGAAACCCAGAAATAAAGGCTGAAGATTCCGGTCGAAGAGATCTTCCTGGCGAAGTGGAACGTGCGGAAGCATACCAACCCTTCTAACGTACCCCAGCTCCACACAATCGGAAAGTTCTGGGCCTACTTAAAGAGGAGAGTATATTCAAATAATTTCGTGACCAAAACAACGGATGATTTGATCAAAAAGGCAACCAAGGAACTGAAAAATATGCCTACAAGCTTCTTTTTTCACCTACGGCCAAAGTTCCGGCTAACTGCTGCAAGGCGGCGCGGCAAGGAGTAGAAGTATTTTGATAAATGCGTTTAATAAAATGCAATTTGGCTTGTTAGTGCGATCATTAACACTGTCCTTCGTCGTTGTCATAGCTACATCGAAAAGCGACATCTCATGATTATTTATTGTAACCACACTGCCAGGTACAAATAACTTACTTTTGGGTAAAATTGTACTCAAAAGTAAGTAATTTGTACCCAACGGTGGGTAAACATAATAATACCCAACGTTAACTTCTCGCACTTAACTGCTCCGCTGGGTACTTTTTTCTTAGCTTATGACAACGACGAAGGACAGTACTTTTACTTTTTTCTTAGCGTGTAGGCTACTTTTGTTGAAAGCTGATATTTCATTCTTTATGCCTACAAGCAATAACTCGTGAATAATGTCAAGCTTATCCTGCTGAAAAGCGAAGCGGTGTATCACCTCGGTATATGCGTGCAGTATCTCCGAAAGATGTTTTTTTTTTATCAATAAGCCGATTGAAATCTAACTTTACCAGCAGAAACTCTTGGCATTCGTCGCTGCATGATAGGAAATATGATTTTAGATCCACTACATTTTTGTCCTTCCTCCGCAGTGAATTTCGCTGCACAGTTACTCACACGCAGGTTGCATGAAACGCACGTAGACAACCTGCACACTTCCACATACGCGACTCACAAATTTCACAATTCATGTTAACTTACTCGGACCGATGGCGTGAAAAATAGAGTATTAAAACGAGATTGAAAACGAAACGCACTTAAAAAAGAAAGAAAAAAAAACAGCCACATACAAGGGGCAGCTTCCAGGCTCTGACCCTCGCTATAAATGACGTATAACAATACGGTTCTTATTCAACATGGAACTTTCAGTTCATTAGGCCGGTGATGAGCAGAAAAGTGTGTATGGTCTACGGGGAATTTCCTATGGTCCACGATTGATCACACATGTGGGATTTCTCGAAAGGTGAAGGGTATGGCAATATTACAATTCCGTCAGGAGATCTCTTTAGATAGCGTTCAGTTAACAGGGCGAATGTTATGCTATCGTGTTGCACCATCCACCATCATGCGGCAGCGTTTTCAGTCTTGCAGGATAGGTTACCATCCCTACAGGCTAAGTTAGGCCAATCAATTGAACAGGAAGACTATGTTCTGTATACTGTTGGAGCAGAATAGGCGCCTAGACTTTGTTGCTAATCTGGTTACCATAGATGAGATGAAAATTTACTAGTACACACCATTCAGGGAACTCACGTGTACAGACCTTGCTCAGATCATGCCAAAAACCGTAGGTCATGGCGGTGATCAGGGTCATACAATTTCACTTTCAATTGAAAATCTTAGTGGGACGATTAACTTAACATTCATCCCTTTCAATTGAAACACATTTTCTTCATTTGACAGCCACTTCTGAGTCAGCTTCAGCAAAACAATCTTCAAACAAACATTTTTGACTAAGCTTTTCATTCATTGGTGCTTATTTTGAAATTCATGCAATACGTGTGGATTTATATTCACTTCTGAGGTATTCATTATTTTTAAGACTAGAAACAGTGACACCAGATAAAGTAATTGAAGCACCGAAAACAATAATCAACAAATGAAATTGCTGATTATTTATGCTGCTTTCACCTGATTCCGGTTATGTTCACAGCTCCCGCGCAAATGCAACAAATACAATTTCAATAATTCACCGCAGTATCAAACAGAAACGCGCTTGCAAGCTGGAGGAGCTTTTTGGAGCTTTGTAGAGCAAAGTTACAGCAATGCGTGCCTCGCCAAATGACAATACTTCTAGCAACACTGGCACGCATGTTTCGTTGTATGCAGGGACCTGGCGCACAGCGATTTTCCTGTAGCCAACATCTCTAACAACAAAACGTCAAAAGATGAATTGTTTGTAAACAATGCTGGCTTTTTTACCAGTAGTAACAAACGTCAGACGGGCCTTATTCAAATAAGGCCCGTGATATGTTGCATACTGTCAAACGCTAGTAAATAGGATAGGGTTGCCAGGTCCCTGGTTGTATGTGCCGCGGGTGGAGGGATGAAATCAAATCAATTTCAACGAAGTTGATTCACGGTCGCTCACCACGTCGTTTGAAGCTAGCCTGAATTCCAATTGAAACGCTTTCGACGGTGGCTAGATCGCAAATGAACTTAAGCTTACTCACGTTTGATAGGAAATGAACTGGGAGTGAATAGGTGAAAGGAAGATTTATAAGCTAAATGAACTGGAGTGAAATGAATACAAAAGCGATTCATTTTCATTTTAATGTTTCGACGATGTAGGGCCCTGGCGGAGATTATTAGAATTTAGCAATACATGTGTCGGTCCTCTACTTCGATCGATTTCTTTCATCGAGTTTCTGTACAGTTTATAACTCAATTGAACACCGTTTTCAAATAGGACTCCTTTTACTAGAATAGAGCCTTGATGAACTTCATTAAATTATGTGCTAAAACATTTGCTCAGCTTGTGATTATCAAAACTTAGTGTTCTAAATGCACTTTCTCAGTTAACAGTTGATAGCTTTCGGTGCCAACACCAATCCATGCATTCGCATGATTTTATGGCAAGCATAATGATCCTCTCTGTCCAGAAAAATAGACTTCGTTTTATCAAACACCACTTTAACAAAAACACTTTTCCGAACGTATTAGTAGAACGATTGTAATTGTTAGACAAGCAAAATTTTAATAAGGGAAGTGCTCCTGATCACTTTTTGTAAAAATAATTTCCAGCGCTTCCAAGTGTTGTAAAAGATTTCCGGAAAGTAATCGAAAAAAACTGGTTTTCCATATGGAAACTCATGCAAGGGCTGTTATTTACAGTTCAGATGTAATTAGTACAAGTATTCAAGCATGTTGATATACTTAATTCGTCGCTTAACTCCAGATTTAGATATTTTGGTAACCGATGAGTATCCGTGGTCCATGATTTTAGCTACCACTGCTGCGATTTTCTCGGTCATACGTCTCACCGTCGATTATGATAAATTTTATGACATGCTTTGTCGATAACGAATCGAGCACCTGATTTATCACGAGCAGCTTAATCCTTTACACATTTTGGTAACTACGGCATTTTTTGTTCGTAAACTTTTATGATAAATTTGTATTTATGGTTTTTATGATAAATTTCTATGGAAATTGATAGCAATTTCAATACCAAATTACAGCTTGTTCAATTAGGCTGTTAGTTATGAAATTAATTTTGTTTTCACTTAACACGAATAGTACAATTGCAGCAAAGATGATTGAATTTGCGAGGTTAGATTTCGATGCACATTCATTTGCATGGAGAATATGAATATGCAATAGCGCCAATAATGCTAAAAAAAATTGAAAGTGATTATAAAATCTGTACTGCATGCCCAATATTATTATTATTATTTGTTTATTCGTCAACAGGTGAAATACCCACCCAATGACAATCGCGTTTAACTTAAAACTAACATACAAACATAATATTCTAAACCCTAGTAAACATTGACTAACATAGAAATCGTCCTTTGTTCGTTTCTTGTGACACATTACAATCAAACACATGGTAACACCTGTTAAAAAATACGGGACATGCATCGCATAGGTTCATTGAAGCCATAATTGATTCGTACAGGAGAACAGCTAAGAAACAGATGTTTTCAAAGGTTTTGCCGACAAATGTTAATATCCAGCAGGCTGAGCAGCGATGCACAATCAATGTTGCCTGGAATAATATCTCCGATAAAGCATGCCTTTGCCATGTTGCGTATCGACTCGAGTGGTTCCAGGTGAATGAGCTTGCAGCGGTTTGTATAACTTGGCACAACACAGCTTGTTATAAACAAGTTGAAAATACTGTTTATTGGAAAATACAGCTAATCAATATAAGTGTATAATACTTTATTTCATACTTTAATAAGACGTAGAAAGCGCAAAAAGTGAAGCCTTATAAAACATGTAGTAAACAAAATATCCTCCTACAAAAATACATCGCCAAGCATGGGATTTAATTTTGTATGAACTCTAGTCCTTGGCGTGATATTTTTGTAGCTTGTTGGCTAAGTCAACTCCGATTACTGAGAAGTTAGTTCTGAGTGTCTATAATCTGCTTCAAGTTGGCAGTGAAACCTACAACAAATTCCTCGTTGTGAAAAAAAAAACGTGTCCTGTTCATGTTTTTTTAAATGTATGTAACAATGTTTTTAAGAAAAACAAGTATAAATCACTCGAAGCAGTGAAAAAAGTATTTTCAGCTCAATCGTTAGTCAGGGTGAACTAATTCGATTCAGTCATATACAAAAAACGAGAGACTCAAACCACTCCGAACGCTAAACATTTAAAGTACATTTATAAATATAGGGGGCGACCCCGGCGTAGTGGTTAACATCCGTACCTCTCACGCCAAAGTCACGAGTTCGAATCTCACCCCCAGACAAGTTACAAAAATACCCAAAAGAGGTATTTGAGTGACTACGACGGGAGATGAACCAGCCCGAGGCTGAAAATCTCGATAATCCAGACAAAAAAAAATGCATTTATAAAACAAACAACTATAAATCATTCTAAAAAGTTGTTTTGTGTATTACTTGGGAATATCTACTTATTGACCGGTTTAGATTTGGCGGAATCACGTACGAAGTAAAGCAAGTCAAATTGGTTGTCGTCAAGTGTTTGCATAAAACCGTGCTGGCGAAATACAATGGGCGAAGTGGAGAAACATCTTACGAAGAACTATCAGCTCAAACCGCTTGGAAGTAGAGCTCAGCGCAACTATTCCTCGGCAATTCGCTACATTTCTCTTGCAGCCCTTCTTAAACACTGGAAAAACATATGACAGTTTCCAGCAGTCCGGAAATACACCAGAAGCGAGGGATGACGAGAATACAGACGCTTGCGGTTTTGCCAGTGTATCCAACAATGTTTTAACACTAGAGATAGTATGCCGTCTGGGCCATATCCAGTGGAGGATTTCCATTCCTTACCAGCGGAAATAACCATGTCATCGGTGACAAGGAACTGGGACAAAGAGCCGGTAAGCCGAGAAACATTTGAGGTGGCTGCGTCTACATCCTGGAGATTGAGATGTTCACTGGTGAAAACGTTGCTGAATTGAGAGCGAAACATATTTGCGATTTCCGGTATGGAGTCGGCTTCAATCAGACCGTTGGTTATCGTAGTGGGTAGTCCGGAATCGGTTCGTTGGTCATTAACGTAGCTCCAAAAACTTTTTGGTTTGTTTTTTTAGGCGGTTTTGTAGATGATCTGGAAAGGCGTCGAACAAATGATTGTTGAGTTGCTTGTACTCGGTGTTCAACATCATATATATCGCTCTCGTAGAGTCAGTACAATACTTGCTATCGCCAGAGAGCAGCTTGCTTCATTCTTTTGAGGCATTTGAGATCGGCATTAGACCAGGCTGGCTTAGGTGGGTCACGACTGAACTTGACGGGAACGAACTGGTCGATAGCGTATGATAGGATGCATGATATCGTTGTTGAAGCGAGGTTAGTGTCTAAGTCTCTCGTTCATTCCATCGAAATCAGCCTTACTGAAATCGTAAGAAACGCTTTGAGACGTGTCACGAGAATAATCGGGAAGAGATGACCAGGTGCCACGAGAAATCACTGGGATGTTGGATAGTTGGGAAAAGGTCAGCAGCAGCGTTCGTTTTGGTTAACGATACGCTGAAAGTATGTAACTAGCACTATCCGCGAAAAGTATGGGATCGCTCTTTCAAGCAACAGAACATCAAACGCCAGTTGCACCGCACCCCAAATAAGCATGACCTAATCACCGTAAACTCGTAAATAATAGTGATCGCTTTTTCTGCCTGTGTAGGTAATAGTTAGGCATGAGCAGCGGCATGCCGTCTTTTCTGTGGATATCCTGCAAATATACATAAGACAAGTTGGGCCGCCCCTCCGATTGATGGCCCATCATAGCATTAGTAAATTATATTGATTCTATTGATTCCTACGCTCTTTAATTTGGTACCAACCGAGAGAGACTTGGTCCTATACCCAATGCTTTCCTTATCTCCATTCAACTACTCGCAATACTTTGTGATATAGTGGGCGGAACATTACAATTTTAAATAATTCTAAGCAGTCGGTTTACCCAATTTGGCAGATCAACAGGTAATCGGTGGGTGACTGACCACCAGGTACTTCATAGCAAGATGCTAGGAAGCGGACCGGAAGTGTTAATGAGCAAACTCCCCCTACATTTGAAGTTTCAATAACATATGCGTAAAAAGTCGATTTTCGACATATGTACCAAAATCAAAAATCCATATTTTTGTGAAAAATTTAGGTAGCTTGTTAAAAATGTCACCATAGTCTGAAAAATATTGGAGATAATGTGAAAAATTATTGAACTGTTTCCATTCAGTAGTTTGGACCACAGCAGGCGTAAAAGTTGACGCACGAACATGAGTATTTCTCTTTTTCACCCGATATTGACCATGCTGAATTATCGGTGCAAAAAAAAAAAGCCGAGGCGAATTCATCTCCTAATACACTTTATTTGTTACGCGTGAAATATCTCAAATAACAGGCATACAGTATGAATTGGTTTGTGAAAACAACGCATACAGTATGATTAAGTATTTTTTAGTAGAATTCGGCTCGGCTTTTTTTTCACCGATATTTTAACATGGTCAATATCGGGTGAAAATGGGAAATACTCATTTTGGTGCGTAAACTTTGACGCCAGCTGTGGTCCAAACTACTGAATGGAAACAGTTCAAATGTTTTCCACCTTATTTCCTGTATGTTTCAAGACTATGGAGAAATTTTTCATATGTTCAAAAAATGTGCACAAAAATACGGATTTTTTAAATTAGTATGCCCAAAAAGGATATGTTTCACATATGTAATAAAAACTTGAAATTTATATACTTTATCAACATGATATTTTGGTCACATAAGTTCAATATATTGGTTATAATGTTGTCAAACTTTCAGTCAAAAATATTGATAATTGACAAAGTTACAGAAGGTTTAACAGGACATTTTTTGGAAGCAATATTTTGATCGGCTTTTTTTGCTACGAGTGTAATTATTCAATGTATTGAAATATTTTTCCAGTTTTGTACGATGCATACATAGCTCAATCATTTCACTATGTTTATTATAAGCATTCATCATCTGATTTAATGGTCCGAATTTAGTATAATTTTTACGATGATGATCTAAATGAATGTATGTATGTAGGAAACAACCATCCTAGCGTGGGCTTTGCCCTGCATGCGGTTCCAAGTAACAGAAAGATCATGCTTTGTTACTGTTCTTAATTCAACATACTGCTGTATGAAGGGCCAAAAGGGTTGGGCAGGCCCGTAAGCACACTTACGCGAAACCTGCGAGAATAAAAGAATCTCGTTCCAGCAATATGATCCAATAAAACGAATAACAAAATACGCAATTCAGTTAAGCTTTCCACTAGATGGTTTGTTTGAGAAAAGGCGCGAAACAAATTACAACTGTTGGAGTGGAATTTAACAATAATAAATGAAAGACACATCCCCTCCTAGACTCCGGTTGGCTGTACACTCCATTGTCCAATTGCAACTTCAATGATGCCCTGGTGCACCCTCCCATCCCCGTGTTGAATTAATTTAAATCAATGAATTATAATAAAGTTCATGCAATATATATCAAATAAAAAATATAATAAGGAAATAAGAATTTATAGAGTGTAAAGACTGTATTCGATGAAATTTGGACACACAAAATAGGTCACCAAAAATTTTCCTTGAGCCCGATTCTTTTCAAACTTTCTGGAAATAAAGTACTACTAAATGGTTAAGTTTTGACATCATTGGTTTATTGAACCTCTTCTCCCAACCCAAATGCCCGCACCTTTGCCTTGACCCCTTTCATCAAATTTTGGGCAATGATAGGACCGACTTGCTTACTTACTTTTAACCACACTTTCTTTAGTTCAAGTTCATTTTCTGTCAGTTTTGGAGTTTTAATGAGCTTTGCCTTCATGATTGCCTAAAATTTTTCAATTGGGCGAAGTTCCGGAGTGTTTGGAGGGTTGACGTATTTTGGTACAAAAACTACATTATTATCTTTTTACCAGTCTAAGCTGGGCCGGGCATAGTGGCAAGATGTCAAATCCGGCCAAAACAATACAGAGAAAAAATATAGAGAAAATTGACTGACTGACTGACTGACTGACTGACTGACTGACTGACTGACTGACTGACTGACTGACTGACTGACTGACTGACTGACTGACTGACTGACTGACTGACTGACTGACTGACTGACTGACTGACTGACTGACTGACTGACTGACTGACTGACTGACTGACTGACTGACTGACTGACTGACTGACTGACTGACTGACTGACTGACTGACTGACTGACTGACTGACTGACTGACTGACTGACTGACTGACTGACTGACTGACTGACTGACTGACTGACTGACTGACTGACTGACTGACTGACTGACTGACTGACTGACTGACTGACTGACTGATTGATTGACTGACTGACTGACTGACTGACTGACTGACTGACTGACTGATAGGAAATCTTGATTTTCATGAAAATTCGCAATTTTGTGAATAAAAACTCATTTTTTTCAACACGAATGGATTCAGAGAGGTTCATTTCATAAAATCCAAACCCAACATTCAAAGAGCGGAACGAAAATTCATGTTTTCAAAATAAAAAATCTTGATTTTCATGAAAATTCGTAGTTTTGTGAATGAAAACCCGGTTTATTTCATCAATCTTACGTGTTACGAAATATCTGTGTTCACGAATGGATTCAGGGAGGTCCATTTCAAAAAATCCAAGCCCAGCATTATAAGGGCGGAGCTGAAAATCATGTTTTCAAAATAGAAAATCTTGATTTTCATGAAAATTCGTAGTTTTGTGAATGAAATACCGGTTTATTTCATTAATCTTACGTGTTACGAAAAATCTGTGTTCACGAATGGATTCAGGGAGGTTTATTTTATAAAATCCAAATCCAACATTCAAAGGGCGGAGCTGAAATTCATGTTTTCAAAATAGAAAATCTTGATTTTTATGAAAATTCATAATTTTGTGAATGAAATCCCGGTTTATTTCATTAATCTTACGTGCTACGAAAAATCTGTGATAACGAATGGATTCAGGGAGGTTTATTTCATAAAATCCAAACCCAACATTCAAAGGGCGGAGCGAAAATTCATGTTTTCAAAATAGGAAATCTTGATTTTCATAAAAATTCGTAATTTTGTGAATGAAAACCCGGTTTTTTTCATCAATCTTACGTGTTACGAAAAATCTGTGTTCTCGAATAGATTCAGAGAGGTCCATTTCATAAAATCCAAGCCCAACATTCAAAGGGCGGAGCTGAAATTCATGTTTTCAAAATAAAAAATCTTGATGTTCATGAAAATTCGTAGTTTTGTGAATGAAAACCCGGTTTATTTCATCAATCTTACGTGTTACGAAAAATCTGTGTTCACGAATGGATTTAGGGAGGTCCATTTCAAAAAATCCAAGCCCAGCATTATAAGGGCGGAGCTGAAAATCATGTTTTCAAAATAGAAAATCTTGATTTTTTATGAAAATTCGTAATTTTGTGAATGAAATCCCGGTTTTTTTAATTAATCTTACGTGTTACGAAAAATCTGTGATAACGAATGGATTCAGGGAGGTTTACTTCATAAAATCCAAATCCAACATTCAAAGGGCGGAGCTGAAATTCATGTTTTCAAAATAGAAAATCTTGATTTTTATGAAAATTCGTAATTTTGTGAATGAAATCCCGGTTTATTTCATTAATCTTACGTGCTACGAAAAATCTGTGATAACGAATGGATTCAGGGAGGTTTATTTAATAAAATCCAAACCCAACATTCAAAGGGCGGAGCGAAAATTCATGTTTTCAAAATAGGAAATCTTGATTTTCATAAAAATTCGTAATTTTGTGAATGAAAACCCGGTTTATTTCATCAATCTTACGTGTTACGAAAAATCTGTGTTCTCGAATAGATTCAGAGAGGTCCATTTAATAAAATCCAAGCCCAACATTCAAAGGGCGGAGCTGAAATTCATGTTTTCAAAATAAAAAATCTTGATTTTCATGAAAATTCGTAGTTTTGTGAATGAAAACCCGGTTTATTTCATCAATCTTACGTGTTACGAAAAATCTGTGTTGACGAATGGATTCAGGGAGGTCCATTTCAAAAAATCCAAGCCCAGCATTATAAGGGCGGAGCTGAAAATCATGTTTTCAAAATAGAAAATCTTGATTTTTATGAAAATTCTTAATTTTGTGAATGAAATCCCGGTTTATTTCATTAATCTTACGTGCTACGAAAAATCTGTGATAACGAATGGATTCAGGGAGGTTTATTTCATAAAATCCAAATCCAACATTCAAAGGGCGGAGCTGAAATTCATGTTTTCAAAATAGAAAATCTTGATTTTTATGAAAATTCGTAATTTTGTGAATGAAATCCCGGTTTATTTCATTAATCTTACGTGCTACGAAAAATCTGTGATAACGAATGGATTCAGGGAGGTTTATTTCATAAAATCCAAATCCAACATTCAAAGGGCGGAGCTGAAATTCATGTTTTCAAAATAGAAAATCTTGATTTTTATGAAAATTCGTAATTTTGTGAATGAAATCCCGGTTTATTTCATTAATCTTACGTGCTACGAAAAATCTGTGATAACGAATGGATTCAGGGAGGTTTATTCAATAAAATCCAAACCCAACATTCAAAGGGCGGAGCGAAAATTCATGTTTTCAAAATAGGAAATCTTGATTTTCATAAAAATTCGTAATTTTGTGAATGAAAACCCGGTTTATTTAATCAATCTTACGTGTTACGGAAAATCTGTGTTCTCGAATAGATTCAGAGAGGTCCATTTCATAAAATCCAAGCCCAACATTCAAAGGGCGGAGCTGAAATTCATGTTTTCAAAATAGAAAATCTTGATTTTTATGAAAATTCGTAATTTTGTGAATGAAATCCCGGTTTATTTAATTAATCTTACGTGTTACGAAACATCTGTGATAACGAACGGATTCAAGGAGGTTTATTTCATAAAATCCAAGCCCAACATTCAAAGGGCGGAACGAAAATTCATGTTTTTAAAATAGGAAATCTTGATTTTCATGAAAATTCGTAATTTTGTTAATGAAAACCCGGTTTATTTCATCAATCTTACGTGTAACGAAAAATCTGTGTTCACGAATGGATTCAGGGAGGTCCATTTCATAAAATCCAAGCCCAACATTCAAAGGGCGGAGCTGAAATTCTTGTTTTCAAAATAGAAAATCTTGATTTTTATGAAAGTTCGTAATTTTGTGAATGAAATCCAGGTTTATTTCATCAATCTTACGTGTTACGAAAAATCTGTGTTGACGAATGGATTCAGGGAGGTCCATTCCATAAAATCCAAGTCCAACTGTCAAAGGGCAGAGCCAATATTCTGGTTGTAGATGAGGTAGATCATATTACTACGGAAATACGTATTTTTGTGAATTTTAATCACATTTTTCTCAAAAACTGGACGTGTTACAGCATTTCTGAGCCCATATTTGAATTCAGCGTGGCAAAATCTATAAAATTCATTATATATACATGAAGGGAGTGAAACACTGCCGACTAGTGTTATTTTACAAAGCTTGGTTATTCCATGGATGACCTGAAATAATATATCATATTTATAAAGAATAGTATATCTTAAATTTTTACATGCTGTTCCGTTTCCTTGCTTTGCAATAATCGTTTTTAGTGGATCTCGTAGGTAGTACAATGATTTTAAGTAATAAAATTAATTTCAATTTAATAAAATGCTTTCATTTCATATCTAATAATATAAGGACGTCATAAAATATTAATATGAGCACGACAGTTAACGATAGAAGAATGAATATCTGTAAGAAACTTTTTTTTTTTTTATTAATGACACTTACACCAGAAGGGTGCATTCGTGTCTTACGAATTTCTGAAATTCACGTATAATATTAATCCAATAAATGGTTTCCCATTCCACTTAGTTCCACCCTTCTTAACCCTTATTCTTCAAGTTCTCTACTTATCCTTCTGTTCCTTCGTTGGTTTGCTTCAACTTTTCCTGCTTCTTGCGATTGTTCTGCTTTACTTATCTCTGTTATTTTCCCTTCTTTTTTGACATTTCTCCATCCACTTTTCTTCTTCTACTTTGCTTGTCTTCTTCTTCCGTTGTGCCTCCTTCAATTTCCTCTGCTTTCCATTTTTTCCTCCATCCGCTTCGGTTTTCTTCTTCCGCTTATTCCGTTACGCTTCTTTTTCTGCTTCCATTTTTATTCTTCTGCTTATGTTCTTCCAGTTTTTTCCTTCTCTTCTTCGACTTCTATTCGTTCACTTTGTCTGCTTTCCTTTCCTTCTTCTTCAGTTGTGTTACGTTTCTCTCATTCACGTTGTCTTCTTCTATTTCACTTTTCTATTTCGCTTCTTTCCACTGCTTCTTCCGTTGTGCTTCTTTCGATTTCCTCTGCTTTTAAGTATTTCCTTCAGCCGCTTCGATTTTCTTCTTCCGTTGATTCCGTTACGTTTCTTTTTCTCATTCCACTTTTCTTCTTCTGCTTATCTTCTTCCGTTTTTTCCTTTTGTTTCTCTACGTCTTCAACTTCTTGTGCTTCTGCTCTTCCGTTTCTCTTCTTCGACTTCTATTCGTCCACTTTACCCGCTTTGCTTTTCTTTTTCTTCGATTGTGTTACGTTTCTCTCATTCACGTTGTCTTCTTCTGCTTCACTTTTTGGTTTTGCTTCTATCCACTGCATTGCTTCTTTCGTAAGGTCTCCTTCAATTTCTTCTGTTTTTTCATTTTTTCTTCCATCCATTTTTCTTCTTCCGTTGATTCCGTTTCTCTTTCTCCTTTCACTTTTCTTCTTCTGCTTATCTTCTTCCATTTTTTCCTTCTATTTCTCTACATCTTCATCTTCTTGTGCTTCTGCTCTTCCGTTTCTCTTCTTTGATTTCTATTCGTCGTCTTCACTTAAAGCGTTTCACTTTTGTTCAGATCTTTTTGTATAATCTTGATTGGTGTAAAAACTTCAATAGTTTTGCTGTACTATCTTCTGTATTATTCAAGGCGTCTCGTAAACTTGTCGTACTGATTTCGTTCTCTTGTCTTTCTTTTTCATATTTTCTGCATTCTAGAATAATGTGTTTCACATCCAGTACCGTTCCACAGCATTCGCAAAAGGGCAAAGGTTCTTTCTGCAGTAGGAAAGTATGGGTAAGCCGCGTGTGGCCAATCTTCAGTCGCGTTAACACACGTTGGTCAGCTGCGCTACCTTGATCGGCCCATCTGTGTGTATCTGGTTTTATTTCCCTCAGTTTTGCATCTCTCGATTGGTACCACTGGTTATCCCAATAGCGCCGTATGTTTTCCTTCACTGTCTTCCAACCGTCCTCATCTGGGATAGGTGTATCGATGGGGGGCTGTATCCTAGCTTTGTTGGCTAATCGGTCAGCTGCGACGTTTCCATTGATACCGGCTTGTCAAGGAATCCAACAGAATCTGACAAGTTTGTTTTGCACGATTTTTTCAATCTCCTGTATCCATGGGTGTTTTGATTTTCCTGCTTCCAAGGCTAACAGACAGCTCGCAGAATCAGTCAGGATCACAATTTCTTTGTCAATGTTTGGAATCGACACAGCCATCTTCAGAGCAAATGCTTCTGCAGAAAATACACTACAATTTTTCGGAAGGCTATACGTTTTCTCTAAGCCATTGGTATGGAACGCTGTTCTTACCGTTTCTTCACATTTTGAACCGTCTGTATAGATGACGGTCGATCTGTGAAAGCGAGTTGAAAGCAGCTGCTGGACAACTGGACGAACTTTATCCGGTGGATCACCGGCTCGGATTCTTCTTTTGACGTCCCACACAATCGATGGTTTGCGTGCGTGCCAAACACGGTTGCTTTGCCTCATGAGCTGACCAACAATGGGGAGCCATGTACCTGTTAGCTCAAACAAACGATCAGATGATCGCTGAATGAGAGGAAGAGTGTTGTTAATGAACCATATTAGTCGAATAGCCGTTCGCGCGGTGGATTGTGCTGCTAACAGTTCAAAAGGCAAAGTTCCAGCTTCAGCCATTATCGAGTTTATTGGGCTGGTTACGAAGGCTCCGGAAGCGTATCGGACCATTTTGTTGTATGCAGGCGCGAGGGTCTGCAGGGTTGTCGGTCCTCCTCGGCTAACAAGTCCAATTCCATATAACAGTTTCGCAGTGATAAGGGCCCAACCAACCTGCAACAGAGCTGTTCGAGTGCCACGCGAAAGTTTGGCACCGATGATCTGCAAAATCCTCTATCGAGACTCGCACGCTTTTTTCACCGTTTGGCAGTGAGGTTTGAAGGTTAACGTCCGGTCAAGTATTACACCTAGGATTCTCAATCGGTTGGTCTTTGAGACGGGAATTCGATCGATGGTTATGGCATGTGCCGGTGCTCGACGTGCGTTCGGGCTACAATAAAAAATGTGCGACTTTGTTGCTGATACAGCAAAGCCTACGCTCTTTACCCATTTGTCCACGGCTTTGACGGCGGCCTGCAGTTTGCGGTATAAAGTTTCACCTTTGGCTGCTCGCACCACGAGGATGATGTCGTCCGCATACAAGAGTATGTTGACTCCACTCGGTACTATTCGGAAGATAGGTTGCATTGCAACAAGAAACAGAGTTACGGATAGCACGGAACCTTGTGGTACTCCGCTTTTCAATGGGTGTTCGCGAGACATATATCCTCTTACGGACACTTGCAACGTTCGATTCGAAAGGAAGCTTTGTAGTGTGTTCAGCATTCTCCCACGTATCTGCCATGACTTCAGAGTGCGCAGTATACCATGTCGCCAGGTGGTATCGTATGCCTTCTTCAGGTCCAGGGAAGCAATCATGCCGTGTTCGCCTACGGTTGGTAGGGATCTTTCCAGCTCCGCAAAATAAGTTTCAGTACCATACCCAGCACGAAAGGCATGTTGACGTTTGTCAAGACGTCCACTTGATTCAAGTTCGGTGATTAATCGACGGTTTATGATCCGTTCAAAAAGTTTCGCCATACAACTGGTGAGCGAGATTGGTCTGAAAGCGTCAGGTCCGGAATCGTCACTGTTCGGTTTTGGGATGGGAACGATGGTAGCATTTCGTCAGCTGGTGGGAAACTCACCACTGTGCCAGATTTTATTGAATAACTCAAGGAGGGTTGTTTTCACGGATAGTGGGAGGCGACGGAGCAAAGGATACCCTATCATATCAGGACCTGTCGAAGCACTTCGCCCTTTGTCGAGAGCCCACAGGAGTTCGTTTAGGGTTATGTCGATGTTGTAGACATCGTCGGTGTTGGACGAAATATCGGTGCGGTTTTGCTCAGCTGCTGCCTTTGCCTTCTGAAAGGATGGAGGGTAGCTTGATGTCGCTGATCTCTCGCTGTAGAATTTTGCAAGTTCTTCCGCTGCTTCTTCGGGGCTATCCGTGAATCCATCCGCTCGCTTGAGTACCACGGTGTGCTTTTGTCGGCTACCACGCAGAGTGTTGACCGTTGTCCACAGATCGGTCGTCGTACTGTTGGGTGAAATTTTCGTGACGAAGTTTTCCCACGATTGTTCCTTCGCTTGGTTGATCGCTTTGCGAGCTGCTGATCTTGCTTCATGGAATCTGACTAACGCTTCGGGTTGGTCTGGATCGGATTGTTGAAGACGTCGGAGTGAACGAAGACATTTTCTTCGCTGTCGAATGGCCGCTTTTACTTCCGGGCACCACCACGGTACTGCTTTCGGTCCAACATGACCACTGGATCTCGGTATGGATTTATTCACTGCTACTATAATTGCTTCGGTGAATTTTTCAACGTTCCACTCGATATTTCGTTGAATGCTTTCCGCTGTGATGCGTTCATACAAAGACCCGTCCGCGTGGTCGTAGAGCCATTTTTGCCGTGTTGTTCGTTGGCTTGACCACCCTGGTTTGGACACCGTTATGGGCAAGTGGTCGCTGTTGTGAGTGTCCGCTAGCGTTCGCCAAGTGAACCTACTAGCCAGACTCTCGGAGCAGAACGTCAAGTCAATTACCGAGGTATTACCCGTAGCAGGGTCGATGCGAGTAGGTGAACCGTTGTTAAGAATCACGAGTTGTTTGGCAAGTGTTGTTTCAGCAATAAATCGTCCAAGTGCGTTCGAGTTTTGTGACCCCCATGCGAGATGGTGCGCGTTAAAATCACCCAAAATTAGAGTAGTTCGTAGAGTAGGACCTTTCAGTAGTTCGAACAGTTCACTCATTGCAGCTTCACATTGACTTGAACTCGGTGGAATGTATATGGAAACTACAGTTACCTGGATTGGTGTGCAGATGCGTGCAGCAACGACATGGAGAGTAGTGTAATTTGTATTGGAATGGTGTTGCGTGGGGTTGGGTTGTTGTTTGATGGGTTTTGCTTTTTTTGTTTTTTTTTTTTTTTTTTTTTTTTTTTTGGGGTGTGTTTGTGGGTGGGGGGTTGTTTTTTTATTGGTTGTTGTTGTTGTATTTTTTATTATTTTTTTTATATTATTATTATTTTTTCTTTTTCAATTTGTATTCGCTCGAATGGTATGCCTTCCGGTGAGGGCACCCGTGTTGCGTGGTTTTTGTGTTGGGTTCGGGTTTTTTTCCGTTGGGGTTTTTTTTTTTTTTTTTTTTTTTTTTTTCTCTTGGGTGGTTTGTTTTTTTTTTTTTTTTTTTATTAATGACACTTCACACCACGTGTCTTACGAAATTCTGATATTCACATATAATATTAATCCTTTAATTCGTTTCCCAATTCACTTCATTCTGCCCTTCTCAACCCTTATTAATCTACTCTACTTATCCTTCTGTTCCTTCGCTGATTTGCTCCGAATTTTTTCTGCTTCTTGCGATTGTTCTGCTTTTCTTATCTGTGTTATTTTTCCTTCCTTTTTTGATTTTTTCCTTCCACTTTTCTTCTTCTGCTTCGCTTTTCGTCTTCTTCAGTTCTGTTACGTTTCTCTCATTCATGTTTTCTTCTTCCATTTCACTTTTTAATTTGGCTTCTTTCCAGTACATTGCTCCTTCCATTGTGTCTCCTTCACCTTCCACTGCACTTAATTTTTTCCTCCATCCGATTCGATTTCCTTCTTCCATTGATTCCGATACGCATCTTTTTCTGCTTCCATGTATCTTCTTCTGCTAATCTTCTTCCATTTTTTTTTCTTCGGTTTCTTTACGTCTTCAACTTCTTGTGCTGCTGCTCTTCCGTTTCTCTTCTTCGACTTCTATTCGTCCACTTTGTTCGCTTCGCTTCCTCTTCAGTTGTGTAACGTTTCCCTCATTCACGTTGTCTTCTTCTATTTCATTTTTCTATTTCGCTTCTTTCCACTGCTTTGCTTCTTCCGTTGTGCCTCTTTCCATTTCTTCTGCTTTTTATTTTCTTCTCCATCCGCTTTGTTTATCTTCTTCCGCTGATTCCGTTACGTTTCGTTTTCTCCTTCCACTTTTCTTCATCTGCTTATCTTCTTCAATTTTTTTTCTCCACCGCTTCGGTTTCCTTCGTCCATTGATTCCGATACGCTTCTTTTTCTCCTTCCACTTTTCTTCTTCTGCTTATCTTCTTCCATTTTTTTCCTTCTGTTTCTCTTCAATTTCTTGTGCTTCTGCTCTTCCATTTCTTTTCTTCGACTTCTATTCGTCCACTTTGCCAGCTTCGCTTTGCTTCTTCATCGATTGTGTTACGTTTCTTTCATTCACGTTGTCTTCTTTTATTTCATTTTTTTTTTTTTTTCTTTTCTTTTCATTTTTTCCTCCATCCGCTTCGGTTTTCTTCTTCCGCTGATTCCGTTACGCTTCTCTTCTTCGGCTTCTATTGCTCCGTTGGTTTGCTTCAATTTTTCCTGCTTCTTGCATTTTTCTTATCGCTGTTATTTTATCCTTCTTTGTTGATTTTCTCCTTTCACTTTTCTTCTTCTGCTTATCTTCTTCCGATTTTATCCTTGTTTCTCTACGCCTTCAACTTCTTGTGCTTCTGCTCTTCCGTTTTTCTTCTTCGACTTCTATTCGTCCACTTTCTCCTCTTCGCTTTTCTTCTTCTTCGATTGTGTTACGTTTCTTTTTCTTCATCGACTTCTGTTTGTTCATTCGGCTTAGCATCGGACACGTTTCACCTTTTTTTGTTTTCGTTTTCTTTTTCAGCTTCTTCTATTTTCTGGTTTCACTAAAGTTTGGAGAACAGTCTTGTTTCCCTTAGAAAGTCCAGCATTCGTGTTACTTGCTCCTCGGTATTTCCTAGGGCGTCGCGTAGGCTGGTCCCAATGCTATTTTGCTGCCTTTCGGTTACAAATTTCCGACATTCGAGAATTAAATGCCGGACATCCATCACCGTCCCGCAACATTCACAATTGGGCGGCGGTTCCTTCTTTAACAGGTATGTGTGTGTTAGACGTGTGTGTCCAATCCTTAAACGTGTAAGAACACGCTGTTCGGCCGTGCTCCCGCGTTCCGCCCACCTGCTGGTATCTTCCTTTATTTCTCTCAACTTTGACTCCCTATTCTCATACCACTGGTTATCCCACCGATGACGTATCAGTTGTTTAGTTTCTCTCAGCGCATCTTCTCCTGGAATTGGTATATCGATCGCCTGTTCCCTCCTGGCTTCATTGGCTAGTCGGTCGGCTTCGGAATTACCACTGATTCCGGCGTGCCCAGGAATCCAGCAGAATCGAATAGGTTTGTTCCGCGCTATTTCTTCTATTTCTTGGATCCACGGATGTCGAGATTTTCCCGCCTCCAGTGCCAATAGGCAGCTAGCAGAATCTGATAGTACAACCAACTCGGTATTCTGATTCGGGATCGTGACAGCCATCTTTATGGCGTATGCCTCCGCAGAGAAGACGCTGCATGCTTTTGGGAGACTGTAGGTGCCAGCAATTCCTCCATTGAAGAAAGCGGCCCCTACCGTACCTTCACCCTTAGCGCCATCGGTGTAGACGACAGTCGATCGATGAAAGTGGGTGTTCAGCAAATGTTGCACGATTGGGCGGACTTTCTCCGGAGGGTCACCGGCTCGTACGCATTTCTTTACGTCCCACACAATCGTAGGCTTTCGTGCGTGCCATATACGATCACTCTGCCTCACAAGTTGACCGACAGCGGGGAGCGCTGTACCTGTCAATTCTTCGAGGCGGTTCGAGGCTCGTTGAATCAACGGAAGGGTGATGTTGCCACGATTCTTCACAGCTATTCGGATGGCAGTCCGCGCTATAGACTGTGCTGCCAGCAGTTCGAACGGTAGGGTTCCCGCTTCGGCCATAATCGAAAGTATCGGACTGGTCACGAAAGCTCCGGAGGCATACCGAACCATTGAATTGTAGCAAGGAGCAAGAGTCTGCAAAGTTGCTGGCCCTCCTCGGCTCACCAAGCCTATACCGTAGGTCAGCTTTGCGGTTACTATGGCCGATCCCACTTGCAGCAACGATGTTCGATTGCCACGTGGAAGCTTGGCACCGATCATCTTCAAAATCCGCAATCGAGACTCACACGATTTCTTCACCATCTGGCAGTGTGGTTTGAATGTTAGGGTCCGATCCAGGGTAACACCCAGAACCCTCAGCCGGTTGGTCCTTGGAACGGCGACTCGCTCGATGGTTATGTCCTGTGCAGGTTCCCGACGTGCATTCGGACTGCAGTAAAATATGTGCGACTTTGTTGCTGACATGGAGAATCCCACGCTCTTCGCCCATTTGTCTACGGCCTTGACGGCGGTCTGCAGCTTGCGATGGAGGCCTTCACTTTTTGCTCCTCGTACCACGAGAAGGATGTCGTCCGCGTACAACAATATATTTACTCCGCTCGGTACTACCCGAAAGATGGGCTGCATCGCGACTAGGAACAGTGTCACTGACAAAACCGAGCCTTGTGGCACACCATTTTCCAGCTCATATTCACGGGACATGTGTCCTTCTACAGACACCTGAAACGTTCGTTCCGAGAGGAAACTCCGCAACATGTTTATCATGCGACCACGTATCCGCCAAGTCTTCAACGTGCGCAGAATACCATGTCGCCAAGTGGTATCGTATGCTTTCGCCAAATCTAAGGACGCTATCAGTGAGTGTTCGTCTCCGGTTGGTAGATATCTCTCCAGTTCTGCAAAGTATGTTTCGGTACCTCGTCCTGCTCGAAACGCGTGTTGGCGTTTGTCAAGCCGTCCATTCGACTCCAGCTCGGCAATCAATCGACGATTGATGATTCGTTCAAACAGCTTCGCCATGCAGCTAGTGAGCGAGATCGGTCGGAAGGCATCAGGTCCAGAATCGTGGCTGTTCGGTTTCGGAATGGGAACGACAATTGCATTCCGCCAGCTGGAGGGGAATTCACCACTTTGCCAAATTTTATTCAGCAGTTCAAGGAGCGTAACTTTCACAGACAGAGGAAGACGTTGAAGCAATGGATACCCTATCATGTCCGCACCTGTCGAAGCACCTCGCCCTTTGTCGAGAGCCCACAGAAGTTCATTCAGGGTAATGTCGATGTTGTATACATCCTCAGTATTGGGCGAAACATCTATGGACTCTCGTTCAGCTGCTGCCTTCACCATCTGGAACGATGGGGCGTAGCTGGAGGTCGCTGATCTCGCGCTGTAGCATTTAGCCAGTTCTTCCGCTGCTTCTTCGGGGTTGTCTGTAAAACCGTCCGTTCGCTTGAGTACCACCGTGCGCTGTCGTCTGCTGCCACGCAGAGTATTCACCGTCTGCCACAGTTCGGTAGTCGTGCTGTTCGGAGAGATAGTCGCCACGAAGTTCTCCCACGATTGCTCCTTTGCTTGCTGAATAGCTTTTCGTGCTGCCGATCTGGCTTCCTGGAATCTCGCTAATGCATCGGGTTGTTCAGGATCAGATTGCTGTAATCGTCGAAGGGTCCTCAGGCACTTTCGTCGCAGTCGGATTGCCGCCTTCGCTTCGGGACACCACCAGGGTACCGATCTTGGTCCAACACGTCCGCTGGTCCGCGGTATGGATTTCGTCGCTGCTGCTATTAGCTTCTCAGTGAAGCTGTTAACGTCCCAGTCGACATCTGGACGAATGGTTTCGGCGGTGATGCGTTCATACAATGGCCAGTCAGCACGATCGTAGAGCCATCTTCGCCGTACCGTCCGCGAGTCCGACCACCCGGGTAGAGACAGCGTTATCGGAAAGTGGTCGCTGTTGTGCGTGTCTGCGAGGGTTCGCCAAATGAATTTACTGGCCAGATTTTCGGAGCAGATCGTCAAATCGATGGCCGAGGTATTTCCGGTAGCTGGATCGATGCGGGTAGCTGCGCCATCATTCAGGATCACAAGCTGTTTATCCAAGGTAGTTTCGGCGATGAATCGACCAAGCGTGTCCGACGTTCGTGACCCCCACGCGAGATGATGCGCGTTGAAATCACCCAAGAATAACACTGGACCTTCCAGTTGCTCGAGCAAACTACTCAATGCGGCCTGACACTCAACGGAACTCGGTGGAACATAAATTGACACTACCGTTACCTGGATTGGTGCGTGGATACGTGCTGCGACGATGTGGAGAGTTGTGTCGATTCGTACTTGCTCGAAAGGTAAGCCTTCCCGGATGGCAAGGCCTACCCCGTGTTGCCAGTAGTGTACGCTGTTCGACTCCAGAAGCAACGTGTAGTTTCTGCCAACGAAATCTGGTGGGGCGACGGTTTGATTTACCTTGGTCTCCTGGAGTGCGACGACGCAAGGTTCTAGGTCGGCGATGAGGAGCTTCAATTCGCTGATGTTGGCCCGGAGTCCACGCAGGTTCCATTGCAGGGCGAAGCAGCCACCGGGGCGGCCATTATCGATCGTTCGTGAGGTGGAAGATGACGATGCGGTTGATTCTCTTCGTACTGTAACGGAAGAACGTGCCGCGTTGGGCATCATCGTTGCGGTATTGATAAGCGTGGTTTCTGGTGTAGGGCGGCGGCCAGGGCGTAGAAGGGATACACCTTCCCCCTGCCGTCTATCCCAAGTTTCCGGTGTCATGGTGCTATTCTCAAAAGTTTCATCGGCTACAGAGGTGAATTCACCATCAACGGGTTGGGGTATGACGTCCCGGATGGTTCCTTCAACCTGCTGCACTTGCGTCGGAAGGGGTACTACACATTCCCCACTTCCGAACCGATTTGTCTCGTTGTCCGTATTCGTGCTTATGTCTTCATTGTTTTCCATGCGTTGTTGGGGAGTAGAGCTATCTATGACGTTTATTTTGCGGGGTCTCAGATGCATCAGATTCTTCGTCGGAGTACTCCATTTGGGTGAGGTCGTGTGTTTTGGTGGCAGTTTTCTTCGGTGGCGGGCTTATGTCCGGTGATGTGGCGGGTTTTCCGTGAATATGCTTTGGCGGACGACCGCGCTTCGTTTCCAAAACAGCTGGAGAATTATTCCTCGATCGAGTTACGGGAGCTGTCGTCGTATGCGTTATTTGTTGTTCTTTACGCTGGTGTGGATTTTCGATGCTGGCGATTGGTTCCTTGCTGTGTTGCGGTTTTTCTTGGCTGGCGATTTGATGCTTCAGCTGGTTGATGATGTTGGCCATTATTTTGATTTTTTCGTCCTTTCGCTTGCTCTCATCCCGCATGCTGGCTAGTTCTGCGTCTTTTCCCTTCATGGCCGCTTCAAGATCGTTCAGTTTTTTTTTCTCAAAAACGCTTTGTTGTGCTACTACCTGAGCATAACTGCCTCCAGACTGTAGAGCAGCACGTTTTCTTGCCTCTGGGAATGTCAGATTGTCACGCACTTTAATTTTTATAATTTCCATCTCATTTTTATACACCGGACACTGGCGGTTGGTAGGTCGGTGGTCACCCTTGCAATTCCGGCAGAGTGATTTCTCACTGCATTCCTCTTCTCCATGATGATCTCCAGAACAATTAAAACACCGTTGCGGTCCAGGGCATCGGGCGCGGGTGTGACCATAGCTGAAGCAGCCATAGCACTGCATGGGATTTGGGAAGTACGGACGGGTGGGAATATTGAGCAGACCGACTTTAAGGCTATCCGGAAACGTGGTTTTGCAGAGTGTCACTATCAACGCGGGTGTATTCACCTTCTTACCACCTTCGTTTCTGGTGATTCGCTGCACGTGGATACCTTTTTGGCCAATTATCTCCTGTAAAACCTCTTTTTCCTCCAAATCGATTAAGTCCCAGCTGGAAATGATACATTTGCAAACGTTCAAGTTCGGATGGGGAGCAACTTCAACCTCAGTGCCATCAATAAGCTTGTTCAGCTTGAGTAGCTTGGTGACTTGGGCTGGATCACGAACTTTCAGAGTGTATTTAGTACCTCGTGCTTCGGAGTTTGCGCCTTCAATCGTTCCATCAGCACATGCTTCTACGGATTTACCGATGATGATTGGATTTCTCGCGAGTGGAGCACCATCCTTTCCAGTCAACTGGAGGAATGTCAGCTCACCGAATTGGTTCATAGGGTCCATATACGTTGGTAGTCTACGTTTTGCTGACCCTCCCGGGTCGCCGCTACTAGCGGCCGCCATGTTGTTCTACGTGCGAAAGCGCGCAGATGGCAACGGTCACCCGTTACCTACCCCAAATGAACAAAAAAGATAAAGACAAAAATAATCCTACCTTTTTTGCCCCTTCAACGTAGAAATTTCGGTTGGTGTTCACAAAATTGTGCCCCTCACTGTGGGCATACACTTTTGCGAGGCACTGTAGTACTCCTCGAAAGCCTAACACGCACTTTCGGATTTACTGTAAATATCAGTTTTTCCAAAACTTTTCACCACTTTTTTTATTCCCACAAAATTTTTCTTCCAACGCACCGCAACCCACACTGATAGCGAACTGAATGGTGGGTGAATGAAAACGGACGGCAGCCGGACGACGATTGTTTGTTTACCACTTTCGAAGCACGTGGAGCACAAATAAAATCACTTTTTTCGGCCGTTATACCACCGATTTTCCTCAAACCTTCACTGTTTGGACCTTCCTTTTCACCTCACTCACTGTTTTTTGTACGATTCGACCGCGGCGATCGCGAAAAACTCGGAAAAAACACCTTTAGTAATTCGGGAGCGCGCACTGTACCGACCTTACGTGACGGCGTGTCGAACTCAGATGAATAATAATAATAATAATAATAATAATAATAATAATAATAATAATAATAATAATAATAATAATAATAATAATAATAATAATAATAATAATAATAATAATAATAATAATAATAATAATAATAATAATAATAATAATAATAATAATAATAATAATAATAATAATAATAATAATAATAATAATAATAATAATAATAATAATAATAATAATAATAATAATAATAATAATAATAATAATAATAATAATAATAATAATAATAATAATAATATAATAATAATAATAATAATAATAATAATAATATATATATATAATAAAAAATAATAATAATAATAATAATAATAATAATAATAATAATAATAATAATAATAATAATAATAATAATAATAATAATAATAATAATAATAATAATAATAATAATAATAATAATAAAATAATATAATAATAATAATAATAATAATAATAATAATAATAATAATAATAATAATAATAATAATAATAATAATAATAATAATAATAATAATAATAATAATAATAATAATAATAATAATAATAATAATAATAATTTTTTTTTTTTTTTTTATTAATGACACTTTACACCAGAAGGGTGCATTCGTGTCTAACGAAATTCTGATGTTCACATATAATATTAATAATCCAATAATTCGTTTCCCACTTCACTTCGTTCCGCCCTTCTCAACCCTTATTCATCAACTTATCTACTTATCCTTCTGTTCCTTCGCTGGTTTGCTCCAAATTTGTCCTGCTTCTTGCGATTGTTCTGCTTTTCTTATCTCTGTTATTTTTCCTTCGCTTTTGATTTTTCTCCTTCCACTTTTCTTCTTCTGCTTCGCTTTTCTTCTTCTTCAGTTGTGTTACGTTTCTCTCATTCATTTTGTCGTCTTCTATTTCACTCCTTATTTGGCTTCTTTCCACTACATTGCTTCTTCCGTTGGGCTCCCTTCAGTTTCATCTGCATTTCCTTTTTTCTTCCATCCGCTTCGGTTTCCTTCTTCCGTTGATTCCGTTATGCTTCTTTTTCTGCTTCCATTTTTCTTCTTCTGCTAATCTTCTTCCAGTTTTTTTTTCTTCGGTTTCTTTACGTCTTTAACTTCTTGTGCTGCTGCTCTTCCATTTCTCTTCTTCGACTTCTATTCGTCCACTTTGTTCGCTTCGCTTCCTCTTCAGTTGTGTAACGTTTCCCTCATTCACGTTGTCTTCTTCTATTTCATTTTTCTATTTCGCTTCTTTCCACTGCTTTGCTTCTTCCGTTGTGCCTCTTTCCATTTCTTCTGCTTTTTATTTTCTTCTCCATCCGCTTTGTTTATCTTCTTCCGCTGATTCCGTTACGTTTCGTTTTCTCCTTCCACTTTTCTTCATCTGCTTATCTTCATCAATTTTTTTTTTCACCGCTTCGGTTTCCTTCGTTCATTGATTCCGATACGCTTCTTTTTTTTTCTTCCACTTTTCTTCTTCGGCTTATCTTCTTCCATTTTTTCCCTTCCGTTTTTCTTCAATTTCTTGTGCTTCTGCTCTTCCATTTCTTTTCTTCGACATCTATTCGTCCACTTTGCCAGCTTCGCTTTGCTTCTTCATCGATTGTGTTACGTTTCTTTCATTCACGTTGTCTTCTTTTATTTCACGTTTCATTTTTTCCTCCATCCGCTTCGGTTTTCTTCTTCCGCTGATTCCGTTACGCTTCTCTTCTTCGGCTTCTATTGCTCCGTTGGTTTGCTTCAATTTTTCCTGCTTCTTGCATTTTTCTTATCGCTGTTATTTTATCCTTCTTTGTTGATTTTCTCCTTTCACTTTTCTTCTTCTGCTTATCTTCTTCCGATTTTATCCTTGTTTCTCTACGCCTTCAACTTCTTGTGCTTCTGCTCTTCCGTTTTTCTTCTTCGACTTCTATTCGTCCACTTTCTCCTCTTCGCTTTTCTTCTTCTTCGATTGTGTTACGTTTCTTTTTCTTCATCGACTTCTGTTTGTTCATTCGGCTTAGCATCGGACACGTTTCACCTTTTTTTGTTTTCGTTTTCTTTTTCAGCTTCTTCTATTTTCTGGTTTCACTAAAGTTTGGAGAACAGTCTTGTTTCCCTTAGAAAGTCCAGCATTCGTGTTACTTGCTCCTCGGTATTTCCTAGGGCGTCGCGTAGGCTGGTCCCAATGCTATTTTGCTGCCTTTCGGTTACAAATTTCCGACATTCGAGAATTAAATGCCGGACATCCATCACCGTCCCGCAACATTCACAATTGGGCGGCGGTTCCTTCTTTAACAGGTATGTGTGTGTTAGACGTGTGTGTCCAATCCTTAAACGTGTAAGAACACGCTGTTCGGCCGTGCTCCCGCGTTCCGCCCATCTGCTGGTATCTTCCTTTATTTCTCTCAACTTTGACTCCCTATTCTCGTACCACTGGTTATCCCACCGATGACGTATCAGTTGTTTAGTTTCTCTCAGCGCATCTTCTCCTGGAATTGGGATATCGATCGCCTGTTCCCTCCTGGCTTCATTGGCTAGTTTGTCGGCTTCGGAATTACCACTGATTCCGGCGTGCCCAGGAATCCAGCAGAATCGAATAGGTTTGTTCCGCGCTATTTCTTCTATTTCTTGGATCCACGGATGTCGAGATTTTCCCGCCTCCAGTGCCAATAGGCAGCTAGCAGAATCTGATAGTACAACCAACTCGGTATTCTGATTCGGGATCGTGACAGCCATCTTTATGGCGTATGCCTCCGCAGAGAAGACGCTGCATGCTTTTGGGAGACTGTAGGTGCCAGAAATTCCTCCATTGAAGAAAGCGGCCCCTACCGTACCTTCACCCTTAGAGCCATCGGTGTAGACGACAGTCGATCGATGAAAGCGGGTGTTCAGCAAATGTTGCACGATTGGGCGGACTTTCTCCGGAGGGTCACCGGCTCGTACGCATTTCTTTACGTCCCACACAATCGTAGGCTTTCGTGCGTGCCATATACGATCACTCTGCCTCACAAGTTGACCGACAGCGGGGAGCGCTGTACCTGTCAATTCTTCGAGGCGGTTTGAGGCTCGTTGAATCAAAGGAAGGGTGATGTTGCCACGATTCTTCACAGCTATTCGGATGGCAGTCCGCGCTATAGACTGTGCTGCCAGCAGTTCGAACGGTAGGGTTCCCGCTTCGGCCATGATTGAGACTGTCGGACTGGTCACGAAAGCTCCGGAGGCATACCGAACCATTGAATTGTAGCAAGGAGCAAGAGTCTGCAAAGTTGCTGGCCCTCCTCGGCTCACCAAGCCTATACCGTAGGTCAGCTTTGCGGTTACTATGGCCGATCCCACTTGCAGCAACGATGTTCGATTGCCACGTGGAAGCTTGGCACCGATCATCTTCAAAATCCGCAATCGAGACTCACACGATTTCTTCACCATCTGGCAGTGAGGTTTGAATGTTAGGGTTCGATCCAGGGTAACACCCAGAACCCTCAGCCGGTTGGTCCTTGGAACGGCAACTCGTTCGATGGTTATGTCTTGTCTAGGTTCCCGACGTGCATTCGGACTGCAATAAAATATGTGCGACTTCGTTGCTGACATGGAGAATCCCACGCTCTTCGCCCATTTGTCTACGGCCTTGACGGCGGTCTGCAGCTTGCGATGGAGGCCTTCACTTTTTGCTCCTCGTACCACGAGAAGGATGTCGTCCGCGTACAACAATATATTTACTCCGCTCGGTACTACTCGAAAGATGGGCTGCATCGCGACAAGGAACAGCGTCACGGACAGAACCGAGCCTTGTGGCACTCCATTTTCCAGCTCATATTCACGGGACATGTGTCCTTCTACAGACACCTGAAACGTTCGTTCCGAGAGAAAGCTCCGCAACATGTTTATCATGCGACCACGTATCCGCCAAGTCTTCAACGTGCGCAGAATACCATGTCGCCAGGTGGTATCGTATGCCTTCGACAGATCTAAAGAGGCTATCAGTGAGTGTTCGTCTCCGGTTGGCAGAGATCTCTCCAGTTCTGCAAAGTACGTTTCGGTCCCGCGTCCTGCTCGAAACGCGTGTTGGCGTTTGTCAAGCCGTCCACTCAACTCTAGCTCGGCAATCAGTCGACGGTTGATGATTCGCTCAAACAGCTTCGCCATGCAGCTGGTGAGCGAGATTGGTCGGAAGGCATCGGGTCCGGAATCGTGGCTGTTCGGCTTCGGAATGGGAACAACAATAGCATTCCGCCAGCTAGTGGGGAATTCACCACTGCGCCAGATTTTGTTCAGCAGCTCAAGGAGCGTAACTTTCACAGACAGAGGAAGACGTTGAAGCAATGGATACCCTATCATGTCCGCACCTGTCGAAGCACCTCGCCCTTTGTCGAGAGCCCACAGAAGTTCATTCAGGGTAATGTCGATGTTGTACACATCATCGGTGTTAGGCGAAACATCTATGGACTCTCGTTCAGCTGCTGCCTTCGCCATCTGGAACGATGGGGGGTAGCTGGAGGTCGCTGATCTCGCACTGTAACATTTAGCCAGTTCTTCCGCTGCTTCTTCGGGATTGTCTGTGAAACCGTCCGTTCGCTTGAGTACCACCGTGCGTTGTCGTCTGCTGCCACGCAGAGTGTTCACCGTCTGCCACAGTTCGGTAGTCGTGCTGTTCGGAGATATAGTCACCACGAAGTTCTCCCACGATTGCTCCTTTGCTTGTTGGATAGCTTTTCGTGCCGCCGATCTGGCTTCCTGGAATCTCGCTAATGCTTCGGGTTGTTCAGGATCAGATAGCTGTAGTCGTCGGAGGGACCGCAGGCATTTTCGTCGCAGTCGAATTGCCGCCTTCGCTTCGGGACACCACCAGGGTACCGATCTAGGTCCAACACGGCCGCTGGTCCGCGGTATGGATTTCGTCGCTGCTGCTATTAGCTTCTCGGTGAAATTGTTTACGTCCCAGTCGACATCTGGACGAATGGTTTCGGCGGTGATGCGTTCATACAACGGCCAGTCAGCACGATCGTAGAGCCATCTTCGCCGTACCGTCCGCGAGTCCGACCACCCGGGTATAGACAGCGTTATCGGAAAGTGGTCGCTGTTGTGCGTGTCTGCGAGGGTTCGCCAAATGAACTTACTGGCCAGATTTTCGGAGCAGATCGTCAAATCTATGGCCGAGGTATTTCCGGTAGCTGGATCGATGCGGGTAGCTGTGCCGTCATTCAGGATCACAAGCTGTTTATCCAAGGTCGTTTCGGCGATGAATCGACCAAGCGTGTCCGACGTTCGTGACCCCCACGCGAGATGGTGCGCGTTGAAATCACCTAAGAATAAAACTGGACCTTCCAGTTGCTCGAGCAAATCAATCAATGCGGTCTGACACTGAACGGAACTCGGTGGAACATATATTGAAACTACCGTTATCTGGATTGGTGCGTGGATACGTGCTGCGACGATGTGGAGAGTTGTGTCGATTCGTATTTGCTCGAAAGGTATACCTTCCCGGATGGCAAGGCCTACTCCGTGTTGCCAGTAGTGTACGCTGTTGGACTCCAGAAGCAACGTGTAGTTTCTGCCAACGAAATCTGGCGGGGCGACGGATTGATTTACCTTGGTCTCCTGGAGTGCGACGACGCAAGGTTCTAGGTCGGCGATGAGGAGCTTCAATTCGCTGATGTTGGCCCGGAGTCCACGCAGGTTCCATTGCAGGGCAAAGCAGCCAGCGGGGTGGCCATTAGCGATCGCTCGTGAGGTGGAAGATGACGATGAGGTTGATTCTCTTCGTGCTGTAACGGAAGAATGTGCCGCGTTGGGCATCATCGTTGCGGTATGCGTGAATGTAATTTCTGGTGTAGGGCGGCGGCCAGGGCGTAGAAGGGATACACCTCCCCCCTGCCGTCTATCCCAAGTTTCCGGTGTCATGGTGGTATTATCAAAAGTTTCCTCGGCTACAGAGGTGAATTCACCATCAACGGGTTGGGGTATGTCGTCCCGGATGGCTCCTTCAACCTGCTGCACTTGCGTCGGAAGGGGTACTACACATTCCCCACTTCCGAACCGATTTGTCTCGTTGTCCGTATTCGTGCTTATGTCTTCATCGTTTTCCATGCGTTGTTGGGGAGTTGAGCTATCTATTACGTTTATTTTGAGGTGTCTCAGATGCGTCAGACTCTTCGTCGGAGTACTCCATTTGGGTGAGGTCGTGTGTTTTGGTGGCAGTTTTCTTCGGTGGCGGGCTTATGTCCGGTGATGTGGCGGGTTTTCCGTAAATATGCTTTGGCGGACGACCGCGCTTTGTTTCCAAAACAGCTGGAGAATTATTCCTTGATCGGGTTGTAGGGCCAGTCGTTGAGTGCGTTGATTGCTGTTCTCTGCTGTGGTGCGACTTTTCGATTTGTTCCTTGCTGTGTTGCGGTTTATCTTGGCTGGCGATTTGTTGTTTTAACTGGTTGATGATGTTGGCCATTATCTTCATCTTTTCATCCTTTCGCTTGCTCTCTTCCCGCATATTGGCTAGTTCTGCGTCTTTTCCCTTCATGGCCGCTTCAAGTTCATTCAACTTTTTTTCAAACACGTTTTGTTGAGCTACTACCTGAGCGTAACTGCCTCCGGACTGTAGCGCAGCACGTTTCCTTGCCTCTGGGAATGTCACATTTTCACGCACTTTAATTTTAATGATTTCCAACTCCTTTTTATACATCGGACACTGGCGGTTGGTCGGTCGGTGGTCACCCTTGCAGTTCCGGCAAAGTGGTTTCTCACCACATTCATCTTCTCCATGAAAATCGCCTGAACAATTGAAGCAACGTTGTGGTCCTGGGCATCGCGCGCGGGTGTGACCATAGCTGAAGCAGCCATAGCACAGCATGGGATTTGGAAAGTATAATAATAATAATAATAATAATAATAATAATAATAATAATAATAATAATAATAATAATAATAATAATAATAATAATAATAATAATAATAATAATAATAATAATAATAATAATAATAATAATAATAATAATAATAATAATAATAATAATAATAATAATAATAATAATAATAATAATAATAATAATAATAATAATAATAATAATAATAATAATAATAATAATAATAATAATAATAATAATAATAATAATAATAATAATAATAATAATAATAATAATAATAATAATAATAATAATAATAATAATAATAATAATAATAATAATAATAATAATAATAATAATAATAATAATAATAATAATAATAATAATAATAATAATAATAATAATAATAATAATAATAATAATAATAATAATAATAATAATAATAATAATAATAATAATAATAATAATGTTTGTTTGTTTGTTTGTTTATTTACGACACTTTACACAGTCGTGTGCATTCGTGTCGGAAAAATCGGAGTTATTTGATACAGAGTGGTTGTAGTTTCTAATTTCTTCTTCTCTTCTACATATTTTTCTTCTTCTTCTTTCTCTCCTTCACTTCATTTAATTTGATCTTCTTCATCATATTCACTTTCTTCTTATTTCCTTTCAAAGTAGTTTGTAAAGACCACTGTTGCGCAGAAAATTTAACATTTGTGCTGTTCGTTCATCTGTGTTATCCAGGGCATCACGCAGACTAGTTTCGATGTTGTTGCTTCTTCTCTCTGCATCGTATTTCCTGCATTCTAATATTAGGTGCCGTACATTCAGCACCGTTCCACAACAGTCACAGTTAGGCGGGGGCTCTTTTTTCAATAGGAATGTATGCGTAAGTCGTGTGTGGCCTATCCTCAGACGAGTAAGTACACGCTGATCAGCTGTGCTACCTTTTTCCGTCCATCTGTGAGTGTCACACTTCACTTCTCTGAGTTTCGATTCTCTCGATTCGTACCATTTGTTGCTCCACCAGTTCCTTATGCGTTGCCTGATTGCTCTCAGTGTATCTTCCGCTGGGATTGGGATATCGATGGCCGGTTGTTGTCTAGCTTCGTTGGCAAGTCGGTCGGCTTCGGTATTCCCATTGACGCCAGCGTGGCCAGGGATCCAGCAGAATCGAACAGATCGAACTCGTGCTGCCTGTTCTATGTCTTGGATCCATGGATGTTTCGATTTCCCTGTTTCCAAAGCCTGTAGACAACTTGCAGAGTCCGATAAAATTACCAGGTCGCTAAGGTTTGGTATCGCGATCGCCATTTTTATTGCATACGCTTCCGCGGAGAATATGCTGCACCCTTTGGGAGACTGTATGTTCCAGCTATGCCATTGTTGTGAAAAGCTGCCCCTACAGTATCTCCAGACTTGGATCCGTCGGTGTAGACTACGGTTGATTGGTTGAAGCGTGTTGCTAACAGTTGTTGTACGATTGGTCGCACTTTTTCCGGTGGATCTCCGGCTCGTACCGATCGCTTCACGTCCCACACAACTGCTGGTTTGCGAGCGTGCCACACTCGTTCGCTCGACCTTGTAAGTTGGCCGACGGTTGGTAACGTAGTGCCCGTCAGTTCTTCAAGCCGATCTGATGCTCGTCGAATCAAGGGGAGGGTGTTGTTGTTGCGATTCATCGATAGCATTCTGATGGCCGTCCGCGCTATCGCCTGTGTCGACAGCAGTTCGAAGGGTAGTGTGCCCGCTTCGGCCATGACTGAGTTGATCGGGCTGGTCACGAAGGCTCCAGAGCTGAACCGAACCATTCGATTGTAGACTGGGGCTAAAGTCTTTAGGGTCTCCGATCCTCCTCGGCTCACTAGTCCAACACCGTACGTCAGCTTCCCAGTGACTAGCGCCGAACCCACCTGTAGCAAGGTTGCTCGGTTGCCACGCGGAAGTTTCGCTCCGATCATCTGCAGGATCCGTAGTCGAGACTCACATGCTTTCTTTATCGCTTTGCAGTGCGGCTTGAATGTCAATGTTCGGTCCAGCGTAATACCCAGGATCCTCAGACGGTTGGTCTTCGGAACGGGGGTTCGATCGATGGTGATCTCTTGCGCCGGCTCTCGACGCGCATTAGGGCTGCAGTAAAAAGTCTGCGACTTCGTCGCGGATATGCTGAACCCCACGCTTTTTGCCCACTTGTCCACCGCTTTGACAGCGGCCTGCAGTTTTCGATGCAAGCATTCCCCTTTCGCACGTCGTACCACGAGGAGGATGTCGTCCGCGTACAAGAGAATATCGACTCCGACGGGCAGCACACGGAAGATCGGCTGCATCGCAACTAGGAATAGTGTCACAGACAATACGGAACCTTGTGGCACTCCATTCTCAAGCGGGTACTCACGAGACTTGTGTCCTCCTATGGACACCTGGAACTTCCGTTCTGAGAGGAAACTCTGCAGCAGATTCAGCATCCGACCACGTATTCGCCAAGACATGAGCGTTCGCAATATGCCGTGTCGCCAGGTGGTGTCGTAGGCCTTCGACAGGTCCAAGGACGCTATCAGGCAGTGTTCGTCGGTAGTAGGCAGCGACCGTTCAAGTTCGGCAAAGTACGTGTCGGTGCCGCGTCCTGTACGAAAAGCGTGCTGTCGTTTATCGAGCCGTCCACTGGACTCTAGCTCGGTGATTAGCCGCCGATTAATGATGCGCTCTAGAAGTTTCGCCATGCAGCTGGTGAGCGATATCGGTCGGAAGGCATTCGGTCCGGATTCATGGCAGTTCGGCTTCGGTATGGGAACGACAATGGCATTCCGCCAGCTTGCAGGAAACTCGCCACTGCGCCAGATATCGTTCAGCAGCGTGAGGAGTGTCGTTTTTACAGACAGCGGAAGACGTTGCAGCAGAGGATACCCGATCGAATCTGGGCCTGTTGAGGCGCCTCGCCCTTTGTCGAGGGCCCACAGAAGTTCGTTCATGGTAATGTCGATGTTATAAACATCATCGTTGTTGTGCGAGAAATCTATGGACCCTCGTTCAGCTGCCGCTTTCGCCATCTGGAATGATGGAGGGTAACTGGAAGTCGCCGACCTTTCGCAGTATACATTCGCCAGTTCTTCAGCCACTTCTTCGGGGTCGTCCGTGAACCCGTCCGCTCGCTTGAGGATTACCGGTCGCTGTTGTCGGTTGCCACGCAAAGTGTTCACCGTCCGCCATAATTCGGTTGCCGTGCTACTCGGTGATATCTTCCCTACGAAGTTTTGCCACGATTGTTCCTTCGCTTTGTTGACCGCCTTTCGTGTCGCTGCTCTTGCTTGCTGGAACCTCGCCAATGCTTCAGGTTGATCGGGATCGGATTGCTGAAGGCGTCGGAGAGATCGAAGGCACTTTCGCCGCTGTCGGATTGCTGCTTTTGTTTCGGGGCACCACCAAGGTACCGCCTTCGGCCCGATTCGCCCGCTGGTTCGTGGTATGGACTTTGCCGCTGCTGCTATAATTTTCTCCGTGAAGCTGCTCACGTCCCAATCGGCCTCAGACGCGATGGTTTCCGCTGTAAGCCGCTCGTACAACGACCAATCCGCTTGGTCGTACAGCCACTTCTGTCGAGTCGTTCGATGATTCGTCCACCCAGGAATGGACACTGTGATCGGGAAGTGGTCGCTGTTGTGCGTGTCCGACATGGTTCTCCAGGTAAACCTGCGAGCAAGCCTCTCGGAACAGATGCTCACATCGATAGCCGAAGTGTTTCCCGTAGCCGGGTCGATACGAGTATGCGAGCCGTCGTTCAACACCACCAACTGTTTGGTCAGAGTTGTCTCCGCGATAAATTGGCCAAGCGAGTTCGATTGGTGGGATCCCCACGCTAGATGGTGCGCGTTGAAATCCCCCAGGAGTAGCACCGGACCTTCCAGCTGCTCAAATAGCTCACCCAATGCAGCCTGACACTGTACAGAACTCGGCGGAATGTAGACAGACACTACAGTTACCTGGATCGGTGCGTGGATGCGTACAGCGATGAGATGCAGTGTGGTATCGATCTGTACACGCTCAAACGGTATACCTTCCCGAACGGCAAGGCCAACCCCGTGTTGCCAGTAGTGAACGCTGTTCGACTCCAGAAGTAGCGTGTAGTGCCTGCCGACGAAGTCTGGTGGGACGACGGTTTGGTTCGCTTTCGTCTCCTGTAGAGCCACGACGCAAGGCTCGAGATCGGCGATGAGGAGTTTCAGTTCGCTGATATTGGCCCTGAGGCCACGCAGGTTCCACTGTAGGGCGAAAACGCCCCCGGGACGACTATTTGTATCGGATCGGGTGGCGGACGACGATGTGGATGCTCTTCGCGTCGGCGGATCGGCTGTGGGAGAGAAAGGTGGTGCGATAACCTCCGCAGGTGTTGATACAAAACTGGGACTTGCCTGTGGGACGCTTTGTCCCACAGTACCAGCTGCTGTCGAAACAATTACACTAGTTCTGCCAACACCGACAACAGCCGGCACTGGGGAAGCGCTTTGTGTAATATTTATCCTATGTGTTCGTGATGTTACGTTTCCAGACGCTGTGTGGTGGTTATCTGTAAAAATATTGTGCGCAGCAGTATCTGTCGGTGAATGTGAAAAAACAAGACTGACCTGTGGGACGTCTTGTCCCACAGTGCCAGCCATTGCCGAAACTACACGATTTCTTCCAGAACTACCGGCAACAGCTGGCCCTGGGGAAAGACTTTGTGTAGTTTGGTTGCTCTTGGTGCTGTTGTTTTTGTTGTTGTTGTTGTTGTTGTTGGTTATTATGCTGTCGTTGTTAAGCTGTCGTCTATCGTAGGTTGTCGGTCTTGGTACAAGTTCGTTCGTGGTTCCATCGGCTACAGAGGAGAATTCACCATCAACGGGTTGGGGTAAGGCGTCCCGGATGGTTCCTTCAACCTGCTGCACTTGCGTCAGAAGGGGTACTACACTTTCCCCACTTCCGAACCGATCTGTCTCATTGTCAGTGTTCATGCGTAAGTCGTCATCATTGTCCAAACATCGTTGAGGGGTGTAACTATCGAAGGCGCTGGTTTGGAGGTGTCTCCGATATCTCGGGCTCGTCGCTAGAGTAATCCATTTGAGGTTGGACGCGTGTTGTGGTGGCAGTTTTCTTTGGAGGCGGACTTATATCTGGTGATTTGTTCTTAGCTGCAGATTGGTCGTAATTGTATTTTGGAGGACGTCCACGTTTTGTTTCCTGAACGGCAACAGCCGGAGAATTGTTCCTTGAACGGGTTTGAGGGCCTACTAATTTTTCTCTGCTGTGATGTGGTTTTTCCGTATGGGTGGCTTGCGGTTGTTCGTTGCTGGCAGTTTGCTGCTTAAGTTGCTGAATGATATTCGCCATGATCCGAATTTTCTCGTCTTTCCGTTTGCTTTCTTCGTGCATTTTAGATATTTCGTCATCTTTCTTCTTTATGGACGCTTCTAGTTGGCTTAACCTTCCTTCGAGTGCACTTTGTCTTGCGGTTACTTGAGCACAGCTGCCTACTGGTTGTAGCTCAGCTCGTTTTCTCGCTTCTGGGAAAGATAGATTATCGCGGACTTTTATTTTTATTA